>WBMV01000121.1:315238-553957 GCA_013396655.1 Campylorhamphus procurvoides
GTTCCCCCCCCGCTATTGTGCCCCGCACGGCGATGCCCAGGCTGCGAAATCTTGGGCACGGGGAGACTCGTGCGAAGGGAACAGCTCTCCGTCCCCGCTGGGAAGCGGCGCCGGCCGTGCTGTGAGCAGGCGAACGCGAGGCTGTCATGACTGGTGAAGGCACTGCTAAAAGGTGTAGAAAAATAACCCCAAGGTCTGAGCCGAGGGCAGCAGCATAACTACGCAGTACCACCAGACCCCACTTTGGAGCTGCAACCTAAGGCTGTTAGTAAGGAAGAATCCTTTCCCTGGCATTCAGCTCCAATCACAGTTTTCATCGCTCCTTCCGACAGGCAAGCTTTCCTTCTAGGTGGACCTGGGCTGCATGCTGAAACGGGCTGTAGCAGGAAAGTACCAGTGTAGAAGACACGTTGTCAAAAGAGTAACTGCTTTTACGAGTACCTTAAGATTTGAAGAGTATCACGTAACTGCTCAGGGTTCTTGTCCTGCTCTTTTCCTGTCTTGCTCCCTTTTGGTGTGATCTTTTTGGATTTTGTTGTTACATCCTTTGGCCCGTTAGACAAAGTGTGCGGTAGCTCAAACAACTGGAGTAGCAAGGCATTGCTCAAAATTCATGATAAAAGGTATGGGAAGTTTCTACCCTCGCTGTGTGGTGAGAGGTGGTTGAGCTTGGAGTCCTCCTCAACATTTCTGAGCCACTGCTCTGGGTTCCGATGGCTGTGCTTGGCTTGGCGGAGCCTGAGCAACACAGAACAAATGAGTTGATTTGGGATTTTTCTTTGTTTTGTGGAAGAAACCCTCCACTGAGCTGGACTAAGCCTGATATTGCTAATCTCTTTTACAAATATCCCAGAGCAGTATTTTACACTTAGTGTTAGTTATTATGTGCTTATTATACAGTTTGGACAAGCTGGTTAAGAGAAAACTGATTAATTCTATCCTCTCATTGTGAATAATGTGTAACAAATGCTTTATTTGAATTTTGCCTTCTTCCATTGCCCATCATATTCCTTTGCCTACAAGGAGGGGGAGTGCAGAGATGGTCAAGATTTGAAATTAAGGATTTATTGGAGGACAGAATGACTTTGGGGATTGTGGATACAAGGTATTTGAGCCTTGTTTCTTTTTCCTACCTAATTCTGTGGCTGCTTAGGGGCTGAGTCGGGGCTTCAGTTTACAGTGGCAGCCTATTTTGTGCTGCATGTGCATGAGCCATCCATTGCAGGCTGACCTCCATGTGAATTATGGTCCACCTGTGCTAAATTCCTCTGCTGTACATGAGAACTAGAGCAGTGCCAAGAGAAGTTAAACTAAGCTAACTTTAGCTTAAAAATTATGAAATTTGTAATTCATAATTTTTAGGTAACACCTTAGCACTAATGAAGGCTACATGACGAATCATCTGGGAAAGGAAATCTCCTTTTAAGCAAATGAAGCAAGAAATAAAAAGAAACACAATTGCAGCACTCACTTTGAGTCAGGAGTGCTTTGATCCTACTTTAGGCATCCCACTGGACAACCTTCTACACCGATTTAGTAGATCAGATTCTTAGTATGTCTTGGGAAAACAGCAGTCATGGGGACAACCAACAGTTAAAATTAATTTCATGTCATGGCTCTCAAGGGTGGAGTATGAAACTCAGTGTTGATTGCTTTGTTTCCTCTTTATTCTCTGCTGTAACAGAGGATTTGCTACCATTCCTGTCTTAGCATCCCTTTTTTCACTTTTATATCTGTCAGGAAGGGAAGGTAAAACAGGGAAAAACCTCTGGTTTTCTGTTGTTCCCCTTGTCATGTTATTTTATGGCCAAGAAGAGGAAGTCTAACATTTGAGACCCCTCTGACTTGATGTCCCTAAATGCAGTTTATGCTTCAGTGATTAGCTAACAAATAAATAAACAAATAAAGACAGAGTGGACTGGGCTGGACTCCTGAGGAAAAAAGCTCAAGCTCTTGCACAGTGTTTAGTATGGTCAATAGCTTAGTATTGAATCTACACTTTCCACTTGGATCAAGTTTTCCAGTGCCATCTGCACTCATAAAGGAACAATAAGTAAAAGAGTTGTTTTGGATGACTCGTAACCATAATAAAAACCTGTGGTTTGTTGCTGGAGACAGGTGAAATAGTGTCCTTGTCCTTTCTGTTGAGGCTGTACTGAATTTCAGCTCTAATGTAGAGAAACTAGACCTATGAGGATGGGTGAAATCAGTGCAATTAGAGTCCCAGGGAAGCTGCTATTGAATTGTGTTGATGAGGTGGGCGTTCCCTAAGCTGAGCCCTTGGCTTCTCAGGTGAGCTGATCTCTCTGAGAAATCTGCCTGCTCCTTATGCTTTAGTCACTGAAATGGGATGAAGTCTTTCAGGCGCTGGTGTCCTGAAGCCAGCATTCAGTATGCAGAGGCTGCCAGTCCTGTGGTTTCAGGAGTGACACAGTGATGCTCTGTGCAACCTCCTCTGCACTTTTGCTCACCAGTGCAGAAGCACATCTTAGGCAGATGTGCTTTCCTCAGGTTCCTGCTGTAGTCTGTGGAGGAAAGCAGAGCAGTTCAGGGTGAGTGAGATCTGGTGCTGTATGCATCAGGGCTGTGCAGTATGGCAGAGAGACCACCACAGGCAGGGAGGGATGGGCAGTAGCTATGCTCTGCTAGCCTGCTGCTTTTGGAATCCTCTGCTGAGCCTGGAGCTTAGCTCAGCAGCTCTTAGCAAGTGCCCACCTCTCTGCCTACCACCCTTTCTGGCCCTTCCAGCTAGATATGTCCAACCTGTTCTTCACGAAGGGAGAGCTTTCTAAAATTCTCTGAGTACTAGTGGGGTCAATGATTGGTAATTATCCTAACACCATATTTGAGATGATTTATAGGAATTTCATCCTTCCAGAGTCCCCCTCCCCCCTTTCTTGTCTCTACACACTTTTTTTAGACTTCAGAAGCATGATGGCTGTGTGTACAGAGCTTGCTGGCCACCATTGCTTCTCGCTCTTCAAACCACTCAAAATAGTTAGAGATCACATAGGCATTTGCAAGTACTTTCTTGCTTATATGGACACTGTTGTGTAATATCTAGGTGCTACACCTGGATATGTAGCTAACACCAGCTGAGGTTGGTCCATTTGATTTCATTCCATGGGAAAGATCTGATTCTCTTTCTTCCATATACCCCTCTCTTTTCACTGTCATATTAGTAAGAAAATACTAATGCATATATAAGCAGGAAGAAAATCCTTGAAGCTATTTTCTTATTTTTTCATACCTTCCCCTTCCTGATTATTCAAATAAAATAGATTGACATTGTAGTTAATGGAGATAAGCTGTCTATTACACATTGCAGGAATGAGGTAACAGAGAGGACAGACTACATTTCAGGTAACAGATGGAAAGCCAATTCTCCAAACCTCAGCAATCTTGTCTCTTTGGACTAGTTTTTCTCAGCTTCTCTTGCCAGATGACCTACCTGTCTTAATTGACTGTATTAGGAGCTAATTTATTAATTCTCAGCAGTCTTTCACCAGATCACTGAAGTATATATTAGATATAAATTCCCATTTGTGTCTGCTTCTATTATGTTTTTGAATACCAGCTCTGTATACCTTGTTCATTTTCCCTCGGGTAAACAAATTCACATGTCAAATACTGCTAGTGTTATTTCTTCAGGCAAGATGTACCAACACTTGGAAATTAATGAAAATCAAGCACATCAACAAGAAATTAGTATTTAGGGACAAAAAAAAAGAAAAAGAGGAAACTGGCATGAGCAGAACATACTGAAAATTCAGGCTGGGTTAAACTAAGTATATAATGAAGATGAAATTATGTGCTACTTCTGTCTTTATTAGATATAATTTAATGCTCTTAGGTGGGTTTTGGCTCTGATGCTCAGTAATCAGTAACCACTCTTATGAGTATTAATGGTTAGGGAAAGGAAACAGCCTGGCTTGTTAATGTTCTGTTTAATTCCTAAGGTAGTGAGGAGGGCCAAATATGAGTTGACAGGTACAGGACAGTGCTGCATCTTGCTATAAAATTTACTCACCAGGTGCCAGATGTTTGAGCAGAATAAAACCTTTATTTTTAATCAAGTTGCCATTGTCTGGTCTTGTTGGGCAAAACTACACATCCTGGGACAATTTGAGCTAATGGGAGTGGGTGTCACCATAGCTCTTCAGGGCAAAATACGTGCCCTTTTGGTATCTTTGCTTTTGCTTTTGATATCTTTAGTTATATACTACTTGAATGTCTTCAAGTAGTACATAACACAGTCAAGGACTAAATTTCAGGGTTGAGGTAATAATGAGATTTTCCTTTTCAGTTATTTTAGAGGCTCTACTATCTTGACTACCCTCAAGGAATATAAAATGTGTTAGCATTTAAATCCATGACAACAGATAACTTACCTAAGCATTAGATTTAGCTGAGTTAACATGCAGTCAGTTTAACTGGCTAAGACACAGGCCACACTGGCATGAGGAAGCACTGAATAAATCCTTGCTCCAAACACAGCAGAGCTGGGGTTGGAACAGGCGTCTCTGGCCTTCGGGAGAAATAGGACAGACAGACAGTGGGGGATTTCTTCTACAGTTGGGCACTGGGGTGGGTTTAAGTGGATTTTAGTGAATTTGTACTGAATTCAGGTGCCTGCAGGTGTTTAAGTGCCTAAAAGATCACATGATTGGCAATTGAGGATTTCAGTGGAACATCAACATTGGTTTTGAAGGACTAAAGAGAATTTCCTGCCTTTACCTCAAGCACTCCAATGTGCTAAGGAGTTCATCTTTCTCATCACTGCTTCTGCTGTTTTTATTAGTGATTCAACTGATTAGCAGTAGGATCCATCTCTGCCAACAATGTCTGTGATGCAAATGTGGACCAAAATGGAGTCAAAATTTTCCAGTGCTTGAAAAGGCTTGAAAGTAGCAAGGATATAAAGGGGATCAAGGCAATGAAGCTGAGACTTCGGGCTCAGTCGTGTGTGCTGTGGCACTGTGGCAGGCAATAGATGATGGAAGGATAATTCATTCTGCTCAGCAATGTAAACAAGGATGTTTAAAATATAGGGTGGAATTTTTTTTCAGTTTTAGAGATCTCAAGTTGAAAATGTCACTGTGGTATAAAGAAATATCAATGGGATTTCTTAAATATATCTACCATCTACTTAAAAACTTTGCTGTAAAATTTATTTTCTTAAGATTCTAGAGTAAAATTCTTTGAGGTTGGACAATAAGGAATCAAAATGTAGTGGAAGTTCAATGAGGTTTATGTATCAAAGTCCCTGGGTTCACTTTCCAAAATGGCATTTAAATGGCTGATATGCTTTCAACTGTCTTTCTTATTGGTCATGTTTTTATCTTCCATCTCTCTTGGTAAGCAGAGAGGAGAGTAAGGAATAAGTGACACGGGGAGGAAGAATTAGAGAGTAACTAGTTGTTCACTGTCTCTGTCAGCAGAAGAACTGCGGCCATCAAATGAAACCATCAGGTCCCCCAGGTACAGAGCAGGATGTGCTCCTTGTTTAGCTGGAGATTCCTGGCTGTTGTGTATTGGGGAGAGCCTGAGTTTCCACAGGTTCATATTCAGGTAGAATACTTCAAAAGCCCCTGAGGACAAAAGTAGCACTGCTGGCTCAGAAAGGCTTTGACCTGCAGATCTCCAGTATCCAGAAAGTATTCTAGGGAGCAGCATTACATGATTATTCTAGTCATGGGAGTCTTCCCAAGGCATCCACTATTGGCTACTGTTCCAGCCAATATACAAGCATGGATTTAATGTGAGCCAGGATGTTTTTTACACTCCAGCAACACAGAACTGAGCTCTGTTTTCTGCTGAGGCTGCTTGTGAGATATTGAATCTGTTTGAGTCATACTCTTGATTAAGCAGGTCAGCTGGAAATGTTTTGTTACTATATTATCTGAGAGAATGAAGCAGTGAGAAAACAAATGGAGGAAGATTAAGATCTCATGAACATGTTGGCTTCACTGAACTAAAACTAGAAGGATTTTTTAAAGTAATTTCTTGAGTTCATGATTCCCATTCAGAGCATTAGTAGATCAGAATTGCTGGTTGTACATTTCTCAACAGCTTGCCCATACCAGAATGAACATTTCCCTGTCCTCTTGTTCTGAGGTGGGGGCAAAGCACTTTCCAGCACAGAAGACACAAAGAAGGGCCAGTTAGCATTTTTTTCTCTATATGTTCTTCCCCACTGCTGGAATGTAAGAAGACAATGAAGTCTTAACTTTAAAAAACATATATGAAAAAATAGGAATGGGAAAAAAAGGAGAGATGAGCTGATTGAAAAGTAAGTAAAACTTCCAAAATTCTTTGATAGTCTCTAGTGGTAAGGTTAAAAAAATGGCTAGGGCTAGACTTTTCTGCCCTACTACAACATCTGGGCATACCACTGGCAGATCTCATGTGGCTTTAGGACCTATAAAATCAGGACACTAGCTCTTTGGTCACTGTTTTTCTGCTTCTGAGCAATTGATCTTAAGCCATTGTATTTAATGTAGTGAAACATGACCTTGAATGCCAGAGACCATCATAGAAGACAATGCTTCACTGGTCTACATTATTTTTATCAAATCTTTTTTGCTTTTTAAATAGAAAAATAGGTTTTGATTTAAAAAAAACACAATAAAGTCAAGAAAATATATTTCTGATGAAAATACTAATTTTCCCATGAAAAACTAACCTCTAGTTGAAAAAAAAGGCTTATTTTTGTAAAGTCGTTAGTATCTACATCTGGGCTTTGCCTTTTTTTCCTGTGTTATTGTTCAACTCATACAATTGACTTTGTTCTTTTCATATGCTCTAAAAACTGTTATGTTTTCTCTTTGTCTTTCCCAGCTTATTTTTGTGCAGATGAATAAACACACTTTTAAATTCATTTCAATTATCTTACTTTTTGTCAAGACGTGTTTTCAGGTAGCACAATTAATTACAGCTTCATTAACTGTTTAAAAAAGATGTATTTCCCTGTGACAAACCTTTGGTACTGGTCTACTTGAATTAATGAGTGTGAATGGATGTGTGATAAATATTGATTTGCTCAGAAATAAAGGGGAATTTTTGTCCTTTTTTTTAAATTTGCTTTTTATTTATAAGCCGGAAGAGATATACTTTCTATTGCTTTTTACCATTTCAATTCAGTCTATTTGGGTCTTCCTGAGAGTTAGAGCCTCTATCAGAAACTTGAGGAAATGGCCTCAAGCTGCACCAGAGGAGGTTCAGGTTGGCCATCATGAGGAATTTCATCCCTCAAAGGTTTGTCAGGCTTTGCAATGGGTTGCCCAGGGAAGTGGAGGAGTCACCATCCTTGGAAATGTTCCCCTCCCAGGTAAGGTATGGTCTGAGCAAATTGGGCTTTTGTGGCTTGCAGAACACCTGCACAGGAGGGTATCTGAGCACAGAGACCCCTAGATGAGGGGAAGGAGCAGGAAAAATGTCCTTTGTTGGGTGATAAGTGTTATAGTACACGAATAAAGTTCAATTTTTTTAATTACTGTGGAAAAGTATAGTCAGAGAGCTTTCTAAGCTATAATCCTGAGTCCTGTCATCACAGAAACTCTGTAGAATGGGTTGAGGGTATGCAGAATAAAATGTCCCTGGCCTTGGATGATAGAAGGATAGAAGCCTCACTTTCCTGACAGTTATTTATCATTCCTTTTTATAATGTGTGCTCCAAGAGGCTTTTTTTAAGTCCAAGAGTAGTTTTTAACTTAGCCCTACAACAGGTGACTTGTTTTAACTACTGTTTGCAGATCCTAAAAAGCAGGAGTACAGCTTCAGCAAGCAAGAATGCGTATCTATGTGCATAATATTTAATTAATGCACGCATGTTGAGAGAAAAATAACATTTATATCCTAATACTCTGGTGTGCCAGTTCTAGAGTGGGAGTGAGTAGTCAAGACTTTTGTACTTTGCATCTCTGCTGCCAGACTCTACAGAAACTGAGTAATTAAAGGGAAAGGTAAGGTTCCTTTTATTCACTATTACAGAACTACGGCAATGGTGAAGAATAAAGGAATCTCAAGTCACCGGTAGTGGATAGTAATCCAATTTAAATCCCCAGGCAAGTTAAGTTGATGTATTCTCGGCATGGTGCCTGGAGTAGGATGGGGGGAAGGAATGGGAAGGGATGAATCAGCTCTGATGTTTTGCAAGATCCTGCCTTCTATTTCAATATTGTCTTGTTTTCTTTGCCTAAATTTATTCCTGACAGGTGGTGACAGAATGTTTTCATTAAAGAAAAGCATCCTATAATCACAAAAATCATATCAAGTCTCCTGTGGAAAACTGGTGTTCAGACTTAAAAGTGGCCATACTCTCTTTGCCAGCTCTTTAAAGATTTGAAATTCCTCATTGCTGCATTCAGGTTGAGCCTTGTTCCTGCACAGCCCTGACACAGTGGTCGTTCGGACCCTGGGTGGGCTGAGCTTGGGGCAGCACCAGCATGCCTCCTGACCTACTTTGGCACTGCTTGATGTTGAATTACAGATCAGCTATGACATTCTTTCACTAGAGCCTCACAGGTAAGAAGGGCACAGTTTTAGAACTACTGTCAAGAGAAGCTAAGCTAGTTCTTTGACAAGCTGAGCATTGAAAACACTGCTATAAGAACGCTGCTGTAAGAATAAGACAGGTTATTAACACTTGCAAAAGGTGCTTGTGTCTCCTTTGTACACAGCTGGTGGAGCCAGTGTAGATCCCAAGGCTCAGGGAACAAACACAGGAAGTTTGAATCTCAACCATTCAAGTGGAGTAGCTGTGCCTCACCTCATACGTCCTCGAGAGCTGGTTGCTCAAGTTTGTTGGAACCTGCGCTGCCTGCTCTGGTTTCCCAGTAGTGGGTGAGAATGTGGGCCACTGTCAGACTGTGACACTGTGGGGACAGAGGAAAAATGACTCTCTGTACCTGAGAAGTCAACCAGACACCTCCCATTTCCAGCTTCAGGTCCAGGGACTGTGTGGACCAGGTCTACATGTGTGAGGTGGGACAGGGAGAGGAAGAGGGGCTGCCTGATGAACCAAATGCTGATGTCATTAGCCTTGGCAAAGCTGAACACTCTGGAGGTGGCTTTTGAATGCTGGTTATGGTGTGCTAATCCACCACTTCCAGAATAGCCTGCCTGTAACAAGTGCCCAGGTGTTCTGGCTGGTTTACTGTTCTCTATGATAACTGTATTTAGACAGAATATAATTTAGAAATGAAAGACAAATCACTAAATCAGAGGAAATCATGGCATTGAATCAAGTGAGGAAAAAGTAATACTTTCCCCAACCTAAATAACAATCAGCTCAATTTTTCCTTGCTTCTGGAGCCCATTTTGATTTCATAAGCACATTTTCTTCCTTGTCACTGCCTCTGTAGGGATTTTTAAAGTATATGTGTGTTCTTAATATTTTTGCTGTGCCTCAGGTCAGCACAGTTAACTTTATTTGTCTGAGTGGTTCAGTCCCCTGGGCCTGTACAGTGATCAACTTTGTCTGTTCCACAGGACAGATTTTGGTAAACAGCTTTAGAGATGCTAATGAGGGAAGAGGAGAGATACCACAGGACTAAGTGTGCATTTAAAACCCCACGCCTTGATATACCTTATTGCTTGTAGGACTTCTCATCTTCACAGTGCTTATAAAGTATTAATGAATCCTCATGACACCACTATGAAGTGATGTAAATCTGTATTATCACATGGGAAGGCAGGAGATAAAATTTTCTTGTGTAAAGCTTGCCAAAGAAGCCAAGGGGAAAACCAATAGTTTTAAATGACTTGTCTCATCTAAGACAACTGGAAAATTGCCTTTCTAAGTTGCTGTGTTGTAAAAGTATACATTTGTGTAGGCACATGCATCAGTGCTCTCCTGAATAAAGAAATGTTCCCTAACTAGTGGTTGTGAAACCATTGCAGCTTTGAATGATTCTACAGGGAAAAGCTGTGAGGTTTTTGTATCTGTCACTGAGCTTACTAAGTTTTTTTTATAGCTTGTTTAGCAATTTCAGATTTTCTCATGTGATTTCTCCTTCACCATAACTCATTTTGAAAAGGAGAATAGAGGAGAGGGAAAGGGACAGAACCTTCAGAACATGTGAGGAGTGGTCCTTGGGTCCCTGGACAGTAGGTGGGAGGAGAGAGCAGCTGAAGGAGGTGGTTTGGGGCTGAGGATGCCTGACAGAGCTGTGGTGTGAAACTTCAGCCATTGGAGGAAGCATTGCTGGGACCTTCAGGGGCTCTTCTGCTAGTTCTGCTGGAGCATCCTTGCCTGGTCTCTGTCGGTTCTGGGCTTTGCTGCTCCTACTGCCTGTTATTGTCACATTTGTAGCCAAAGCCATTTTAGTGTAATTCCACCCTTGCTGCATCCACCTCCTCCCGTCTGTATTTGTTCTTTGCTCCTAGCAGCTCCTTGGCAACCTGCCACACGAGATATCATCTGCAGCCTCACTTAGAGAATTACTGTACTCTGACCTCCTCTGTTGCAGTCTGCTTCTGCTTCATTGACCTTAAGAGCTAAACTCAACTGCAATTAGACACTCGTAGTGGAAACTGCCTTCCCACAGGTGGATTTATGGTTAAGAGCAGTGCATGTGGAAGTACATTGACGCTGCAGGGTAGAAATCAGGATAATGAATTAAATTTTTCAAGTGAAGTCTGTATACTAATTTTAGCTGTATAAAATAATTCTCTCTTTTGAGGGGGAGATCTTCTTTCATAAATAAAAAGGTAAGGTAAAAATGGAAACCTATTCAGGATTATTGATACAAATGCTGTAATGTATTTCTTTTACAGGTAACACTAATGTTTTCAGATCAGTAGTCACTTAATTCAAGATTTTTATACATGTGTATATATAGTATAAATCTAGAGATGCATTGGGAGTAGTATCTTGTAAGACAAATATCTAGGTATAGTGAAGAACTAGGACACAGATAATTAAGTTTCTGATCAAATTAAGTATCTGCATATTGGAATATCCATGAAACAACCCTTTTGAGACATTCTGAATGGCTTAAATCTCACTAGCTGTATCCCTGCTGATTCTGTGCACATTGCTACCCACCTTCCTTGAGCTCTACAGCCTGACAGTGTGACTTGCTCAAACAGAGGCTGACCGGCTTACTTTGCTCACAGGAACATAATTTCAGAAGCAACGTAACACTGTTTCGGAAGCTGTAAAGATCATTTTTTCTGTACCTTAGGTAGCTCCATGATAACCTCTTTATTTCTGTTGGCATTTCCCTTTCTGCTCTCCTTCTAAAGGAGGTGCTCCCACAAACACTGCCCCCCACATCTGATCATTCTGCTGTCCTCTAGGGATCTATCCACCAGCACCGCATCCTTTCAGAATTTATGCCAGGTTCTCTGATTCTGGCTTCTTTAACTCTGGTCTTTGTCTTCTGCTATGTGGTGATTGTGTAGCTCCTTCAATTTCGGTTCTCTCATGGCTACTCTCTTGTCCCCTTCTCTGGCTCTCCTACTGCTCCATATTCCCTACAGTGAGTGGGCTGAGACAGGTATCAGATGTTTTCTTCCCTCTCTCCTTTCACTGCATCCCATTTCCCCCCTTCTTTCCTGAAAGAACTCTCAGGGCCATCACCCTTGCATGGCATTGTCCTTTGAATAGGACTTCGGGTACAGGTCTCTCTTAGCTGTCTTACACTGCTAGATATGCTTTTCAGATAATGAGGTATGAAATAGGGACAAACACGACTCACGGTGCTCGGTTAGATTTATATATCACCTGTAAACCCATCTTCATGAAAACAGAGTGGCAGTTGATGTCCAGCTTTTCATGAATGCTATATTTGAGAATTTTCCCTTAGCCAGTGGGATGTGCTGCTACCCAGGAATGAGACTCCTGTGATGCTTTGGCAGTTGTGAACCTTCCTATGCTCTCTGTGGGCTCTTCCCAAGAAGATGGCTGGTTGGTATGTTGACTTAAAGGAGCGAAGAAAAAAACCTCAGGCAACTCCAGTAGGAGATAAGATAAGTGAGCAGGAGCTTTAATGAGCCAACACCGGCTCCAGGAATACATTCACATGGGAAATCCCCCCCTTACAACTAAGTTACAAGATTTTATAATAGTGTCCATCCAATCCCATTCGATTATTTCCCCCAGTCCTGCCCCGTTTCTCCCTCTACATGCCCCATCAGGAATTGAGTCTGGGGGTCTCAGGACCCTCTCTTCATCTTCGTTGTCTTCCTCACAGCACGTCAGGTCCTTGGAGGCCTTCCAAAGCTTCAGATTTGGAGGTCCTTCTGTCCCTGTCTTTATCTTGTGGTACAGGCTTCATGGCGCTTTTCTGTAATTCTATCTTGAAATAGAGACTAAACAACTAAAGGAATTCTAAGGGGTTGATATAGGATGGGGTCAGTATGTATAAACATTCAGCTACTAAAGTTATATTACTAGTACATTGCATCTACAATAATTTCTAACATCTATAAAATTAAAAAATCAAAAATCAAAGAGACCCTTAGGCGTCAGTAAGTAAAGTGTTTGGTTTTCCTCTAGACTTTGTGTATCTTGCAGTGAGTCTGCTGCCTCCATACTGTTGCATACATCTGTGTTTGAGATAAACATATGGGAGCTAATTCATGTTGAGAACTTTTGTGTAGTTCTCATCAGTATATAAAAGGGGATATGTGAACTCATATGCTGAACTTACTCTGTTTAAGTGTCCTTTATTGCTACAACAGAATAAGAATTAGTATCTGCATGTCACATTTTTTTAGTGCTAGTTTAAACTAATTGAGCTGTGTATGATTTGCCTTCTGGACTCTCACTCCTGCTAAAAACAAGTGATGATCAGTGGCAGTGTAAGTTAGACATGAGTAAAACACTGAAACACTGTTCAGTTAAACAGCTTTAACAAATGGTGCCATTTTGCATGCCTATTCAGAGTGCAGAAAATCAATCTGCTTCCAAAGCTGGAGCCCTGCCACTTGATTTGTGGGTTTCTAGCCGTTCTGACTTAAAGCCCAGTTTACCTTATAGTTAGCATAACTGTCCAGGCATGAGCATGTAAACTGCACAGATTATGTTCAGGAATTACATTGTGGAAATACAGATGGGTCTGTTTAATGAGGTACAAAGCCTGTTTTGCATGAAATGTATAAACCTCAGTTATCCATATGACACAAGGGACAAAGGATAATTTTGACAATCAAGCTTTCAAAATAAGGTAGGGGTATTCAATATGATGAGCTTTAAGAATCATGACCTCATCTGGCATAACAGAAGGCTTGGATACTTGAAGCACTTCTGTATTGGATTCAAAGAATTTAATAGTGTTTAATGTTTGGATTCCAGTTCGTAACTGCTGTTAATATCCAACTCAAAAAGATCTGTAAAAGTCAAGTAGGTCCAACAGCATCTCACTGCCTCTGGTAGTCTTCAGTTAGCTGTGAATAGGGACAGAAAAAGAGAATTTGACAGCCTAGTTCTCAAAGAGAGCCAATGTGCCATCTTCCCACAGTGTATTTTTTCACTCAAAAAAAAAGTGGGCTTATTTTCTCCGAGAGTTGTATTTTAAAGAAAAATACTTAATACTTTTCCTTTTGGTTAAGGTCTGGAGCTCAGAATGTTTTGAAATATTTTTCTTTCTCATTTAGAGTAAATCCCACTTCATTTGAATTAATTACTATACCTGAGTAGTAAAGACTATCTTGGATGCTCAAAAAAGAAAAAAAAAAGACTAAACCTCATCATATGAGTCTTACTGATAGAATCTTATTAACTTTGCCTGCTAATATTCACAAGTTCATCCATCCTTCTGTCTCCCACTATCATCATCTTTTCGCTTTGAAATGTATGGAGGGTTTTTCAGGCAATTCCAGTAGAAATAAACTTCCTGTTACCTTACCAGAGTGGTAGGGATCAACTCAAAATCATCTGAGTCACTACACTCTGAAGAGATCTGTGTTTACATACATGGTAAGAATTAGCATGTTCTCCTGTAGGAAATACCAGTAAGGTAAATGAGGACATTCTTGTTGATATGGGTGGGCCATTTTGGTGTCTCTCTTTGGTGTCTAGCTGTTTCACTTGACTGCTGTGCATTCTACTGGCTGTGTATGGAGTGTGTCTCCTGCTCCACGGGCTGAGCAAATAGATGGATCCAAACAGATAGATACATGAATGAATGGATGTTTGTCTGTCAAAATGCAGCCTGGGTCAATTCACTTGCAATTGCATGTACTGAAGTCAGTCTCTAGTCTAACACTGCTTCATCATTTCACCGTGCAGTGCATTTGGAAAAGGGTCTGTGGCCTATCCATCATCTCACTGGCTTTTTGAACACTTTAGTTCTTTGGCTGAAAGGATGCCAGTGCAAGGTCACTACTGGGATGTAAAGTTAGATCAAAAGTACCTGTAAAAAAGAAAATATCTAAGGCTAGGCTCAGGTAGCTCTGCTATCTGTCCCTAATGTGTTTTCTGCATAGCATGTGGTAGCTGAAGGTGGGTGAGCCATACTTTGTGATAGAGACTGCAAAAATGTCAGTGGTTTTAAGTACTTTGGATGTTCATAGTAAGGGGCTGCCTGAAAGCTGAGGAGTTCTTTGCAGGGCAGGAAATCAGCTGGATACAGAAGATCAAGGGGGCCCTGAACTCATGGCCTTGCTATTTTCAGATCAGTTAGGATCCTACATGTCAACCCAGCAGAAGATTCTTCAGTCTGTGAGCATTTGTCTTCTGACCCATTTCTTTTCCTTGTGGTACAGGTAACTGGCGCTGTACACCAATGCACAACCAGCAGCTCATTGTCTGTGTACACACAGGATATTTGGAGGTTCAGTAGGGTCCTTGTTTTTGCATTCAGGAAGTTTGTTAAGAATCACACTCTTGAACTCTCTTGAATGATGTAATCTCCTGTATTTTTGTAGGTGGCTTTAGGTCCATTCATTTAAAGTGGTGGCCAGGTCTACTACAACAGCAAATCAATAGGCACAGGGAATCTACATAGTTCATTTCACCATAACAGCTGTGAATTTTCTGTGACTCCACTTGCAAAGACTACTTTTCTCTGCCAGTATTGTCTCTACAGATTAGATGTGAAGCAGAAAATTACTTATTAGAAGTGTTTTTGTTGGCTGTTGCTGTGGCACAGAAAAAGGGCAGAATCTTCATGGTATTACATACCAGAGGCTGTATGAAGAGGGGAGGGGGCTGAGTGTTGCACACACACACACAAATGTACATTTTGGAATAGGAGTTGCAGTGCTTGAACAAAAGTATCTAAAACATTTTGTTTTTCGGAACAAAACTTAGACATTTCAGAGAAAATAATGTATGTGAAAGTACCTATGCCAACGATATTCACTCTCATTATATCACTGAGATTTCTGTAGGATGACTTTATTCACTTAATTTGGGTGGGAACTTCACGTATTCTTGTAGAGTATAGAAAACATCAGGGAAAATCTTTGCAGGTAATGTTTTAAAGCAGTGCCACCTTATGGTTCTTTTCAGAATAGGGACGTTTGGTCTCCAACCTGTGTGCACCTGGCTGGGCTCTCTGACTTTCTTAAATGGTCACCTTCTATGTTTCTGATCACAGGGGTTGGTGATGGACTATACCTATGACTATCAGCACTAATTGCAGAGAAAAACAACACAATTATTAGCTTGCTTCTCAAAGAAGAGCTGCTCCCTCTGTACAATTAACCATCACATTGCTCACGCATCCTACAATTGCACACAAATCCTGCCCCAGGCCCATTCCTCCCAGACTCCTTGCGTTACTGCCTAAGGCTCCCATTTGTGCTGAGATGTTGCACTCCAACCCAGTGTCACAACCTATCATCTTGGCAGATGAAGCCCATATTTATCATACCTAGCCCTGCGGTCCTGTTCGCACCATGGTAAATAATTGCCGGCTGGTCAAGAGAAAGAGGAGAGGCTTTGAAATTCTGCACTGCTGTTGCTCACCTAAATCCAGGATCCCTTAGAAGGGTGGGTTTCTGATATGACCCTGCACCCAGGGAAGATGATCTTAGAAAAATCCTTGCAGAAAAACTGGTCCTCCCATTCTCTTGCTGCTTTTGTTCCAGTTTCTGGCAGGACTAGCTGCTGTGTGGATGCCAAAAGCTTGTCAGAACTGCTTGGTTGTGTGGCTGCACTGAATTCCCTGAGAAGTCAATTACATATTGACGTATGCTCCTGTGTTAATTACAGATACTGGTGCAGCGTGGAGACCTCTTTTGTCTGCAGTAGCCGTAGTAGTTTGCAAATAATTCTGGTTATCCTGTGAGAGAAGTGTCACTAAACTACAGGAGAAAAAAATCCTGGAGATACTTTAATTAAATCTGGGTTTCAAAGTAACAGTTTTTTCCAATAACTGCAATGCAGAAGTCCCGGAAGCAGGATTAAGAAAGGTGGGGTTCTTTGCTACCCTGCTGAATGCAGAGGAGCTCCATTTCTCAGAAAAATTACGGTTTGATCTGGGATGAGAAGTGGCACAAGGACAAATATGGTGGGAGCAGCTGGGACTGATGTTCAGATGTTACTATTCTGCTGTTCAGTGCAGTTCACACAACCATCACCACTGCTGTCCTCAGTGTTGACACACCACCAGTTGCAATGGGGCTAAAATCAAGCAGGAGCCGTTAGCCAGGTTTTGACGCTCTCTGTTGATAGGTTTGTTCATATACAGCTCTTTCTTCTTCCTTCTAGTCACATAGACACTGCACAGCATCCTTACTGAACATTATGCAGAGATGGCCAACCCAGCATAGCTGCCAAATTCCCTCAGATTCCAGCAGGATTAATATCATTAATATGAACTTAAATATACTCTTGCTATGAGTTTAGCTTGTTCACAAAGGTGTTTGTGGTTAACAGAGAATACTGTGGAAACTCAGTTTCCTATAGTCTTGAGCCATTTCGTTCATAGGCTTTAAAAATTAAATTAAACTGCTATTTTCCATTCTCACCATGTATCCTATACAATTCTCATCCTTTTCATACAGCCTTTGTTCTGCCAAATATTATGACAGCTCAACACAGGCTGCGTCATTCAACTTACTTAGCCAACAAAATCAAAACCTTGGCCTCATTCAATCAAGTGTTACAAAATACACAGAGAGCTCATCATATTTGAGATCTTCAGTATCTGTCTGTTTGGTCTGAAATCAGCACTAAAAGTTTATTACAGACATACACACAGACTGATCCTGTTAATCTGATTTCCATAGGAAACTAAGTTAACTAAACCAAGTCAAAAGTATGGAGATTACAAGCAATGTAAGATGACAAACCCCCAAAATTATAAGCGTATGGTGATGTAAGAAAACAGTCCAAAAATGAAAGTGATGCTACACTAGCTGCCTTGGAAGATCATCTGAAACCCTTCACATGATGCCTTCTGTGATGCAAGGAATACTGTAACCTTTGCTTCTTAAATCTTAACTTGCAGAGTTGGGTCACATTCTTGGGAACAGATGGTTACAGCTTTGTTGGCAGCAGTTTCAATGCCAGCACCATGCTGAACACCGAGAGTGAGCATGTTTTGGAACAAATTTACATTGTACCTTGAATTCTGTGTTTCCATACCACTTTGAAAAGACTTTGCTATTCTGCCTCAGGGCACCCATAGCAACTTTAATACATGGTACTGGTTTGTCAGACCTGCCTATGATTTACTCTTTTGCTTGTCGTTATTTCCGTGTAGTTGGTATTTCCCTTTCATAGTAATAAATATTTTTTTTAATCAAACAATGACTGTACATGCTATACAGAAAGATTTATTCTAAATGAGAGAACTCAATGGCGTGGAACTGATCTCTGGAAATGATTATGGAACAGATTTCTCTGTGCCCTTGGTAGAATCTTTCAACAGCATCAACACTTTCTACAGTGTATTCTCATTTCGATGCATGATGGGTTTATTGGTGTCACACAATCTATTGGATATCAAAATGATACATATTTGGAGAATTAAGTAACTGCATTATTGGAGCAGTTTCTGGTGAGTAATTTCAGTCCAGATTCAGGTGACTTTAAATACATATGGTAGGTCATACAAAAATTCTGAAATATCTAAACATGCCTGTGACAATGCATAGCCTGCTGTTACAACCTGCTATGCTGAATGGAAGGGCTAGGTGCCAGAGCTCCCTCTTCCCTGATTGCAAGGGCCTGATGCCAGAGCTCCCTGTTCAACAGGGAAACCTTAGACAAAGAGGACTGTGACTCTCAGGTGCATAGTTCTGATCCTGTTCAGCAGCCTATATGTGTTTGCATTCAGGCACTCTCACACTGCATTATAAGATGAATGGTATGGTTTTACTTCTCCCATTCTTTGTAAGAAAGGGGTTTAAGTTTTAGGAAAAAAAAATTGACTTCCAAAAATGAGTATATTCTCATTAGAAATGTGATATGAATGGAGTAATTATTATAGCTTTGTTTTGAAGTTTATTTTGACTTGTTACAATTTTAAGTGTGTAAATTTGTTTTGTTTCATGTAGTCTTGAGACAGCAGTTATTGGTTTGGCTTTCATTTTTATAAACACATTTTATGGAGAAAGAAAGTTATTTTTATTAAGTATTTCTTACCTTTTACATTAGGCAGCTGAATTTGAGGCATAAAGAAAGAAGCTTTTCAAAGATTCTGACAGTTTCTTTAATGACAGGTTTTCCTGTATGAGAAAAAACATTTAGAAAGAGTTCAAAATTATACAAGTAGAGAAAGTGGTTTTTGCGTTGCTACTGAAGAGACAGTTTCTGAGGCTGTATAGCCTCCTAAGTTCAGGAGGGCTCATAGTTGTAGCAAGACTCTTATTACTGGCAAGGCAGCACCTTTCACAGAGTCTTCTGATGATTCTCTTCTATCTTTCCTCCCTCTCCCTAATTTTTCTTATATCAGAAAGAGTAGCCTTTTATCACTCTTGTTTGCTTTAACATTCCCTGGGATCTAACTATGGTCTCAGGTATAAAGCAGTGACACAGTAGTTTTCCAACCCTGTTATTGATATTCATGGCCAGTTTTAAAGATGGGCTGACCTTTACTTGCCTCCAGCAGATTCATAACATCTCTTATTGTCAGCCTTGAAAGTACGCTTGCATACAAGATCTCACCACTGTATGTGTAGCTGAATGTTCCAATTCTCTACATTAGGAAATCTGTCAGCTTTGTGCAAGATAAGAAGACTGAAAACCATGTCATGTCTTGCTAGTGTTTTTTTTAAATCTGCCAAATCATTGTGATTTGTAACACCTGGACTGTGGTCTGTTTCTAATTGCACCACCAGTACATACTCAGCTTATTTTTATGCTGTTTATTTTAATGTATTTGCAGTCTTTATATTGTTTTCACATCTTTAACAGAGGATTGGGTTTTGGAAATTTTTTTCTGTATCATAAAAGGAACCATGCTGCTTTTCTCACACTTTTTGCCTCAAAGATGCACAGATGTACAAGAATTTGCATAAAGTGATTAAGCATGCAACACAGAGAATGATGTGCTATCCATGCTTCTCATGTGAGGGCATTTTGTTTCAGTTACAGCTTTTGGTGCATCATCTAGGAAATTATTATGGATGCTACAAGCTGTGTGGGGAAAGTAGTGCCGATAATGGACTTGGGGTAATTAATGTTACATCAGCCTTCATGCCTGTGTGAATCCTGCTTCAGAATCAATGTGTGATGTCAGTGTGAATTTGCATGAGAGGCTCAGCCTGTGAGGCAGAAGTGGCTTAGGGTCTAAAATGCAATTTAATACTTTGTCTTTGAGAGCTCTGTGGTAAATTCTACCATTTGAATGCTCTCCACCTGGTTTCTTCTTTCTTAAAGGCCCTGCCATGCTCAGCAGGAGTGCGTTAGGATGGATAAGCTTTGGATAGTTGAGCTTTCAGTCTCCTGCTCTGTTACATCCTTCGAACACAGTGCTGCAAGAGAAAAAAAAATAATTGTTTATGAGGGAGATCTTACTAGGAGGTAGGCTCCCTGCAGGAGGCAGGGACCCCATCTCATTGAAGAAACCTGTCTTGTCCTGTATCCTAAATTCTCTGTATACAAAATTACTGTAACTGCCACAAGCTCTGCATCTGCTGATGTGATCAGTCACATTTGTTCTTGTGCACTTAGTTTTCTGAGCTTTAGGTTTTTTACAGCTGTTCCACTCTGAATCCAAAGCTTCCAGAAAGCAATGACATACCTAATCACTTCAGTGGGCTCTAGGGCTGCTCTTAAATCCTAATTTCACTGTCTCTAAATGATTAGATGAATTTACCTGGAAACAGATAAATCAGCAATATCTCCATGCAAAATACATGACCGTTGTGCTTTACCTGTTCTGAGAGTTATTGCCTCCCCTCAGATTAGATGATGTGGTTTTATACCAGTTAGTCTGTGATGTGACACTGTAATGCAGTGTTCTACAGTGTATAGATACATAAAGTACACATTATGCGTAGAGGTACAAATGCAGTAAGACCTTGTTTACTCAAAGACCCACTGAAGTCAAACAGAGCAGTTTTTTCTGCCTTCTCTAATGTGGTTTCACATTAACCCTTTTTGAGGGACAAATGCTCATGGTGTTCTTACAGGCAGGTTCTTTGTGGGCCTTCAGGAGACAGGCTCACTGCACCTATTCTGCGAACACTGCAGCTGGCAGAAAGCTTGATCTGTGTGAGGTTTAACATGCTTGAAGGGTGAAATAAAGTGCAGATCTGTGTGTAAGCTGCCAGAAGACACTACTGCCTTCAGCTGTCCAGAAGTGTTTTCTAAAGCTTTGGGGGCTTCAAAATGAAGCTGGAATGAACTCTATGAATTGGGAAACTCATAGAGTGTAGACTTCTGCCTCTGTCAGCTCCAGTCAGTTCAGGCAGGTGCTGCATTTTGGCTTCCAGAAAAATTCACTTGCTCAGGCTCTTGAGAAGTGTCTAGCTCACCTGGGCTCACCATGTTGCCTACAGGCACTTGCTGGACCTGTTTTCAAGGACAGATGACAATATTCAAAGAGATGTAGACACAGATTTTCATTTAAAAATGCCATGAACTTGTAAATTCATACTTTTTAAAATTTTGTAAGAATAACAAAATTGCATTTATTCAACATGATGATAAGGATGCATAGACTGAGGAACCTGCGTGTTGTGTTTATAAAAAGAGACTAGAAGGCACCTTGATTCACTGTAACCATGCCCTTTTCAGAAGAGCTAGAGCGTGAGCTGTAACTGTATAGTTTGGCCTTGAAATTGGAAAGATAGCAAATATTTGTTTTATTCTTGCTAAAGGACTTATCCAGCAGCACAGAATAAAACTGAGATGCTTATGGGGAAATGCAGTGCTGTTCTCTGGATCTAGCAGTGGGACTTTTGTTGTATATTTATGGCAATTTTAGCTATGGTCTATTCAGATCCATGTTGAGACCTCCAATACCAAAGCTGTGTGACTAAGAAATTCAGATCCATCTCCTTACCAGCAGCAAGGTGCGGTGAGGTTTGAGTCTGGTTCTGTGTTTCTTCCAGTGTTCAGTGAAAGTTTGGTCCCTGCTTTTGTCAGGTACTCAGATCTTGGTTACCAAAGACCATACCTAGGTGATGCCATCAGCCCTGGGCGCAGAGTGCCATGCAGTCACCATGCCTGCCACACGCCTCCAGGGCCTGCCCTGCTGCCCTGCTTGGCCCTTCAGCATGGGGAATCCCTGTGCCAAAGTGCATGTGCCAAATTGATTTCCAATGGGCTTCTCTACTGTCATGCCCCACCACCCCCACGTCTGAGGGAGGTGCTTGGGGAACACCAGCTGCCTGGGGCAGTGAGATGAGGCCAGTATGAGCAGCCTTTGGGACGTATTTGTTAAACCTTAGCTTGTGTGTAGTCTCACCAGCCCCAAGCCTGCTTCATTAAGGGAAACACACTTCCCAGGTCTTGTCTTTATACCCTGAAGAGGGGCTTGTGGTCTGAAGTCACGACAGCCCCCAATCCACAGAGCACCCTGGTATGGAAGGCTCAGGGCCTGCGGCTTACAGTGCTTACTGCTCTGTGACTTCCAGGGGGGACATTGCAGTTTTCTGTGAATCATTTGCACCCTTCTCCCCTGCAAAAAAAGAATGACATTTAATGGACTCTGCAGGATATTTTGACATCCTTTTTAATGTAAGACAATCTATAGAAATAGAAGAAGATCTGTTTATGTTGAGCAAAGGCTAAAACTGAAACCGGTTATTTGAGTTTCACTTTGACGATGCAAAAATACAGGACTGGAAATATGATAGAATAAACCTCCTGAGATCACCCAGTTCAAAGATTTGTTTTGTGTTGAACAGTATCCATCTTGTGAAAGACTTGTTGATCAGGGTTGTTTCTGAACCAGCCTCTTCAAGCTGTGGATCTAATCTCACTTTAAGAGCATAAGGTTAAATAATTCTTTCCACCTGCTCTTGCAGTTCAAAAGAGGCTGCTTCACAGTTGCTGTTTTATCTGATTTCAAAGTCTGTCACAACGCAGAGTTATTTTTTTTCCTACCTCTGCTGAGGAGTGGTGAGAGGTTTTTTTAGCTATTGTTGCTTCATTTGTACAAAACAACAGTGAAAACTTCAGGTCCAACATTCCTTTCTGGAAAAATGTTCGAAGTCCACTAAGTTATTAAATAAATCAGCACCTAGCAACAAATTACTCAGGGTATGTATGGATGCAACATGATTCAGTAAGAAACAACTTGGCACCATGCATGGTGCCAAATGTTTTTTCCTGTGCTTCAGGACAGCAGGATGAGCTCAGGCTCCGAGTCTTCTGATAGTTTGAATTACAGGTGGGCAGTAATGTTCATTTTCTATAGTTAGCAATGTTTCTGTGTGATCTAGAAAGAGGAGGATCCTGCTGAATCGACTTCCTATTGTGTGGTAGCATTGACAAGTCATAAGTAGAACTCTCTGGTGTGACGGTGCAGTGCCCATTTGGGTGCTGCTAGTTACCCAGCAGCTGTCTTGAAGGGGAGGGGTTGATCCATCTCCTTGCTTACCACTGATAATCAAGTATTTAAGATCTTCAGAAGGTAAAGAGCTAGAAAAGGGCAAAAAGGTGTGGAGGATTCTTCTCTTACCCTCCGTTTGTCACATGGCTGAAGGATCTTACTACGGGCACCAGCACTGACTGGTCAGTCTGGGAAGAAGTGACTGCTGGGCTTGATTCAGGAGGTGGATCTGGTAGTTTGGAGAGCCACAAGCTGAGCTTGGCCTTACCCCAGACTTCCTCTGTGACCCCAGGGCACTCATGGAGTTTCATAGTCCCTCTACAGCAAGAGAAGGAACAACAACCACCGTCCTTGGAAGATGTTTGAGAGGCTGCCTTCATCAGTGTTGGGAAAGCCCTATGAAATGCAAGTCAAAATACCATTTGATGTCTTACACATTAGAATAGCTCACAGCAAGAACTTCCTTTTGAAGAGGACAGTACTTTAGTTAAAGATGTGGTTCATAGTAATTTTCTTAGCATGGTTTTTAAAGGAGTCACTGCTTCCTGTTGCGATATTTCTAAGAGTGATTTGGTGAATGAGAAAGAGGAAGCTATGAAAGTGGCTGTATAAAAATTGCCATCAAAAGCACAAAATACTTTGAGAAACACACAGGCCATGCTACCCTTTGTTAGCATCTTGTGCTCCAGTAAACTTAGGATTTGCTACAACTATGGCAAGTTAAAAACATGGTAATTCTATGTCTCCCACACAATGTTTCTTCCCCAAATGGTGTCTGAGAGGAGCTGAAGCGTTTTATTTCTCTGTACTATATGATTTAAATAGCCCTTTTTTAATAACAAAGGTGTTAGCTTCCATTTTTATGTTTATCTGGGGTCTGTTTATCAGGCTGGTCATGTCAAATGATCTAGAAGTAAGAGCTCAAACCCCTGGAGATACAGCACAGTATTCAACACAGAAAATAGGAAGATAATAGAGTTGTAGTATGTACCTCAGCATGTTTATTTTTACACGAGGTGAAATATTATTTCCATTTACAAGTGCAAGAACTAGTTTTACAAAATATGCAACATTATCACTCCATACCATTTGGCCAAATACAGACATAAGGATGGGGAAGAGAGAGGGGAAGTGGGATGCTGTGGTGGACTAGCATCCTTCTTTGTAACACACACCAGCTCAAGGGCTGGTGCTTTGGTTATCTGCTGCTACTTTACCTTAGTTTAATTCCTCCATGGAATAAAAAATTAAGTGAATCAAATATTTAAAGATATAAGGTGGGACAAAAGGCAGATTTTATGGCACTGTTGCATTCCATGTGAATGAGACATTAGTCAGATTTTTTGGTCTGAAAAGCCAAGGTATAATTGCCTTTTTATTAATTTTATTTTGTTTTATTTTAATTAGAATTAAAAGTTTTAATAATGAATGATTTTATGGAAGTTGAAAATACTTTGAATTTTTTGTTTTTCTAGGAATTTAGAAAATGGTTGTTTTCACTTTCTAACAGAGCCAAATAATCTTCTTGGCAGGTGGGAGAAAAGAACAATATCAGTCAATTTTTCACTTACTAATACCATCAAATGCTATGGGAGTGATAATTCTTTTTATTATCTTGCTCCAACAGCAAAAGCTGTCACAAGGACATATTTGAGAGGATTCTGTCACAGGTGAAGGCTCTCAGAGTGTTTCAGGATCAGTGGCCAGAGATAGATATTTGGGCAATCATTCCTGGGTTTCTGAAGAGCCTTTTCTTGACATCATTAAGCAGAAACCATCAAGAAAATCAAGATGCACCATGTCCACGAGCTGTGTTAGCTGCATCGCTTTGTTTTCAGCTCTTCTCGTTGTGTCAGCTGTTTCATTTCCTTTTGGTGAGCATTGTGCTCAGAAGCTACTATCTTTGTCATGCAAGTGAATCGATTAAACCTATTTTTAAATGAGCATCCAAAATGACATTTCATCTTCAAAGGTAGAGCTTTTGTCTCCCATCAGTGCTCTAACCACAGGTCTGAGAGTTTTGAGCAGCTCCTCTCCTTCCTACAGAAATCAAGGGAATAAAAGTTTCCTCAGAAAAATGTCATATCAAAATGTTCCACACAGCCTGGCGCTATTATCACTGTGTGTGCACAAATATGAGAGTTCATAAATAGCTTCTGTGGTACTGTAGAGCTTAGTGCAGCCAAACACACTGTAGTAGAAATGCTGTAATAGCAGAGGGGAAGGAAAGAGTGTTGCCTTATCAGGTGCGCAACACGTGCAGGCAAGCCCTTAGCCGTGTTTCCCTTGTAGTGTACATATCTCCTGGGTGCTGAGAGACACACATTTTCAGTCTTCAATTCTAATTAAGGTGAAGGAAAGAAAGGAATGGCATGAACACCACTGTCAACTCTCTCAACAATAGACTGTATGGCATAAGGTAACATTTTCTTCTTGTTTACAGCCAGAAAATAAAAGGTATTGAGAAAGGTCTGAACAGATTGTATTGTCTACTTAAATAAATTCTCCAAGTTCTGCATTTTAAATTAATTAAGTTAGAAAAATTAGTTCACTTGTAGCCTTTCTTTTTTCTAAAACTTTTCCAAACACATTACTTCTGAGCTGTATCATTCTGTTTTCCAGAAAATGTGGCTTACAAATCATTAGTGCTAAGACATATTTTCTTATGTCTTACTGTCTTGTCTTCCATTTTCTTATATGACATCTGAAATCCTATCATGCTGCACAGGAACAAAGTTGTTTGATTTAACTTTTGTGTTCTTTAACTAAGTAACTTGCCCTCTTGCTTTGTTTGTCTGGTGGTACTTGGTCCCAGGTTCTTGGTATGAGCTCTACAAGTACTTCAGGAAATACTAAGAAAAGCCCAAACTGTAGCTTGGAGAGAACCACTGTGAAAGACTGACCATGATACAGGGCAGTGCCAGTTATGGGAATGTTTCTGATTCAGCAGAGATAAAGCTATGTAACCGTATGATTTTAAGCCACTTTTATCCTGTGTTATATAGGTAAAAATACAGGTCTTAAAAGTGGCTATTTTAAGCTGAACCCATTAAATATGTTTGTGTGTACTAGCTCCAAGAAGTGTGCAGAGGATGCTCTGAACAGGCAGATAAGTCAATAGACCATGTTCACGCAAAGAAGTCTATTTTTCATTCCTTTACACCCTATAGGTTAGGTGTTTTTCACATCTATGTGTAATGAGTGACACTGTTACATACTGAATTTACCCAGAGCAACACAAAGTACAGATTTTGAGAAAGTCAGAGAGTCCTTAGGCTGACTTAAACCTGCTGATTGTCTAGATGCATGATCCTACTTGTTATGGAACATTGTTCCTATTCTTAGACAAACAAGTATTGCTCTAGACAAACCAGAACCCATCTAATGATATGTGCTTTTAATAAAAGTACATTTGTAACATCAAGGGTGAAAGAGGGAAAGTATTTTTTTTCAATGCATCCAGATAGAACTGGCGTGTCCTGCAGGACTATGAGGCTGCACTGGTAAATAGGCAGCACCCTCATCACCTTTCATCTCCACTGCAACAACAAACACAACAAAGCTTCTCTGGGTGCCAGATAACCTTGCAGTGAATTAAGTGGGAGGATTAAAGGGTGCTCGCTGTCATCTCTCTAAACTGCAACAAGGTGGCAGCGTGCCTCAGGACATCGCTGATGAATCTGCGGCTGGCTGGCCATTAGCTGTCCCCTTCTCTGGGACACCACTGGGGATATGTATATTCTGCATTTGCTGCTGAAACCTCACCCCTAGGCATGCAGGAGTCATGAGAAGAAATGCTATTGATTATCTGTCTGTGGTAGAATAATGGTCATACCAGAACACACTGTAGGTCTCCCATGACAATCAGTATCAGACTCTAAAATAAGAATTTAAGCATCAGGCTGCATGAACGTGTATACACAGATATAGTTATAGGTACCTATAGAAGGATCACTGCTACTATAGCTCATTTTCAGTCATCAGGGTTGTTCGGAGAGTGTCCTGAGCCAAAGCCTGTGTCCAGGCTGCCATTCTTACTTGTTGCTGGTTGTCACAGCCTCCATGAGGTTTCCACATTTTAGGCCCTTTATACTTTTGTCCTCCAGACCATCACTGTGAACAACTGTGCTATGCAACAGGGGTAGCTTTTAACACAGGCAGCTGGGGATAGCTGTTACAGGCAACAGATCAAAGTGAATGGTGAAGTAAAATTAGTTTAGTTGGGTGCTAAAGCTGTTGTTCTGCCTGCACGTAAGTTACATTGTCCGGAATCCTAATGCTGCATGTTCTCTGGCTGCTGGAAATAACAGATTTAAATGCCACTGAAGGGTTCTCACACCTCTGCAGAGCATCTCAGTCTCATATCATGCTTATTCCTCCCATCCATTGCTCACTTTTCCCACTTGCTTATATATCAAGGATAGCTTTGGCCTCATAGCAGGCACAGATTAATGGGCTGAGGTATTCTCTAGACCCCCAAGAAAAAGGGACTCTGATCACAGCCCCTAGAAGAACATCTTCATGCTTCTTTCATGACTTCCTTCCTCCCTCTCGTTGTCTTCCCTGGCTCCTGAAAACTCACCTTTTCAGTCTGATGCCTGGGCATCTGCTTCACTGTCCTTCACATGGAGTTGCACTTCACAACACTGACTGAAACTGAGAAGCTTAGAGCTGGCTCTTTATTATGGTGTAGTACATATTATGACAGATGAAGGTCTAGAAAGCTAACTGAGATTGACACCAAAGTGTGTAAGCACTAAACAGCTGAGCAGCACAGAAATATCAGAACCCTTCCTGAAGACATGTCTTCATCTGTGTTTTTCAGAGATTAAAGTATTTGGTTGTTTTTTGTACTCTGATCGAGTTTGCTTGGATGCCTGTAGGCCTGGAGGTGTAGCTTTTGAGAAAATTGGGAAAAAATAGTAATTTGAAAACAAGATAAGGGGAAAATAGGCACGATTTTAAGAATTGTAAATTGGAGTGTAAATATCCCTATCATCTTGTAGAAATTATACCATTTTTGTATTAATTTGGAATAAATTTTAGTTGGTTTTTTTTGGTTTGTTTTTGTTTGCTGGTGTATGAGCTTTTTGCTTTTTATTGTATCTACAGGGCCCCGATTTATGGCTGTGTGGGAAAGTAGCAGTGACTCTTGGTTAAAGCAATGTTCTTATCTGAGGTGTTCTTGTTTTCAAACTTCTTCTCAGAGTCAAAATATCTACTTTCCACTGGAACTACATTCTTGTATTGCTTTCCAGCCTAATTCTGCCCTTGGAATGAATTTGGCTATTCCTTTGCAGTCAAAACAAAAATGTATTTCTTCTGTTATTTTTGTTCCTGAGATTTTTTTTCTCCCCCGAACAGCACATGGACAGACATAAGCATCCAAAAAGTACTTTACGAATGAAATAAGCTTAAACCAATGATTCAGTCACCCAGCTTTTTTTCTGATACTTTTGGGGCTTTTTCTCCTTATCAAGGGGTCCTATGGCTTCAGGGGTAATGATTGCAGAATCAGATTCAGGCTTGGATTCATTGCAGGCTCATCATGGGATTATTAACAGCTGCTTCTGCTGCTTGCAAATTCTGTCACAGAACTTTGGGATTCAGCCATAAAGGTTGAATTTCCTTTGCTAGAATTATCTCAGGGAGACAGCCCTGGCTGGGAGAAAACTGAGACTGGAGCAAGAGGCTGGGTTCAGCAGTTTGCTCTAAAGGAATGCAAAGCAGAGCTAAAGCTGTCCCTTGCTCCTCTGGGAAGATCAGATGGCAAAAATGTTGCCTAATCTTTCTTGAGGTGTTTGGTTTGTGAACGTTGATTCACTATAGAGTGTTTCTCTTGAATTCGGATTTCAGGTTAGAACAAATTTGTATCTGGCCAAAGGACTAGAGAAAAACAACTGGCTATGGTAGATGATAAGAATATGCCATTCTTGGCTGAAATGAAGGTCTGTGATCTGTTTAGGAAGATGGAGAAATCAATCACTAGGTGACAAGTCCTGGTGTTTGGTAGCCTCAGAATGTATTTCACTGTGTTCGACTGCTTGCATAACAGCAGGGAGTAGAATCTATCTCGGAGGTTTAAAGTGTTTACTCTGAAAATCCTCTGAGTTCAATTTTCTTCAGATATTTATGATCCAGTGAAAATTAAATTTTAGAAGAAGGTTTATGAAGCATGAACGTATAGACAAATGTGCACACTTGGATATGCACATCTGCACATTTTTCATTAAAATCCTGATTGCCTACTTGGGTGAAAAAAATAATTGGTTCAGAATTGCACAACTGAATTGAGTTACTTGAAGTAATGAGGACAGTGTGTGTAGCTTGTAAAGGGGCCACAAGGGTGACTTTTTGTATAGAATCATGGCTTCTAACTTATTAAAAGATGAAGTGTATCAACTGCCTCCCTTGTTTTAATGATCTGCTGGGACTGGGAGCTAAAGCACCTTGCAGAACTGTAGCTGCAACTGCTCCATGGTATGACAGTGGTTCCAAAAGGACTTCACAAATAATGTTTCAAGTCTTATCAGCATGCCAGCTACTTTGGAGATTGTGTACAGCTGTGAAAGAGGGGGTACACTTTGCTCTGAAGTGACCTTCGCAGAATGGGGTATAAGTGGACTAAACATATAATTCTATTTTGAGTACTATTTTTGTACTTTTTCTCCAGATGGAAGACAATCCTTTGTGGCAATATGTCCTTTTAGAAATGCATAGGTCTAGCATTATGTCTACCTTCTCTCCTTTCCACCTGTGTGTGGTGGTTATCTGTAATAACATCTGGAGAAAGATTTGCAGTTTTAAAGATTTGCTTTTACCGGTTTTAATTAAAAGTTTTCTTTTTTTTTTTTTTTTAAATTTTGTGGAATACTTGTGAAAGATGCTGTATGTACAGTATATGGAGTGGCAGCAGAAGATAAACTGTCCAGGAAAAAGAAGCAGTCCTGGGAGACCTAGAAATGCTAATTTAGAGATAAATTGCTAACATATACTTTGTAGTAGACAAAACTTGTACGGGAGTAATTTCCTGGCATTCAAACATAAATCTGAGAACACCTGCTATTATAATTCCAGCTTTATGTTCCAAGTGAATAAAATTCAATAAATGTTACATTTTGTTCCCAGTTTCTGTATACAGACTTCAGTTTCAATTTACATAAACCATATGCTGTGGAGGGTTTTGCTGCTTCCTCTCTTTATCATTCTGTATATTTTCATGTACATGGCAACACTTTGAATAGATTTGCTATCTCTCTGAGGCATACTGAATGAGGAGATGTATTCTCCAGATTTATTCTCCCAGTGTTAATTGTTTTTCTCTGTAAATAAATCTAGTAAGCGTAAGCCAGGATATTACATTTCATGTTAAAGATTATGACAGTCTAGTGACTCGGCAAACATACAGAGCCTGTTTCATGCTTGGTGGTACTTGTATTGTGCTGGTGTTCTAGATTGTCTTTGGTCAACAAATCAAAATATCATAAAAGTTTGTTTAGCCCATGTTGTCCTTCTGAATGCCTTGATCTAGCAATCTGTACAGCGCTTTTCAGACTGGGAGCCTGAAGTTAGAATATGTCTTGACTTACATACAGTACAGGTGGATAAAAATGCTTGAAAGTTGGTACTGCTGCATATATTCCCCCTTTCCTGCTACTTCTCTTTGTGAACTGTACTTTCCTACTGTCTCAACTAATCTTTAGTAATGCAAATATTGTTAGCAAGTTTAATGGCAACCAAATGACAGATGAGTTTAAAGTTGAATTGTAGTTTCTATATTCACATCATAATTTTGCAATTGTAACAGGGAAGAGTAAAATATTGATTATTAGCTGCAGCTTTGCTGGCTGTGTGAAAAAGAGAACTTTTGATCATCTTGTGTTTTAAAAGTGGGCATAATTAGATCACTGCTAACCAAGAAAACAAATTATAAGTGCTTTTACTAAAATACTTAATTTAGAGTGTTAATTTGCAAAAACCCGGGGGATAATGTGGATTGATCTGGTGATGGGTGCTTAATTTGATGCTTCTGGTGCATGCAGTGCTTTAATCCTAATGACTTTCAAATGATGGAAGAAATGAGTTGTGTTCATCTGCCATCGCCTGAGAATCTTGCATGTATCAAATGCTGCAGTCAGTTGAGAGGACTAATGGAAAATGACATAATCTCATTCCAGTGAATCTGTGCTCCCAGCAGGTTATTGCTGGGTTTCTTTCAACACCTGTAGACTTTCCACTTTTATTTTCCGGTGTAGTAGTCTTTCAAACCCTCCTTCCCAAACTCGGATCACTTATGCAGACACAGACGGGTCTGTGACTGTTTTCTTGCTGTTGGAGAGTGGCAAAATGGCTCTCACAGATGGAGAAGATCCAAAAGGCAGGCAGACTTTGGTCAAGTAGCTAGTACACACACCCCAGGGCTGTGCATGTTTTGATTAATGGGGAGGAGAGCTGGGGAGAGAAGAGACAAGAAGCCTTGTGGTCTCTCCCTCTCTCCTGTGCCCCATGGAGCAAATATTCAGCCTGTAGCCATAAAAACTTCATATTGTTGTGCATTATGCTGCAAAAGAAAACTGGAAAGAGATTAGTTCTGATTTTGATTTATGAAGTTTACTGATATTTCCTTTTTTTTATTTCTTAATTCATGTCTCTTTTGTCCTTAGAATAACCCTCTAAACAGAAAATCAGTAATGAATTAATTTCATCATGATCAGAAGTTTACTGCTGACAACTATATATTCAATATGCTGGTTTGTGATGAAGGTTGAAACCCTTTCCTTTGACCCCCATGGCAAACCAAAGGAGAGATGGCTGTTTGTCCTCCGGCTCAAGCCCGCTGTCAGTAAGGACTGGGAGATGGAGATGCCTTTGTAAGCACAGTCCAGTCTCAAGACTAAAGTGGTTCTGCTTCCCTTATCAGGCAGCAGTATCTGAAGCAAACAAAAAAGGGCTCCTGAGCCAGGAGATATCTTGTATGACATGTATTCAGCCAGAAATTGCCGTGACCTCTGGGTTACCTTTGCTTACATAAGGCAGGGGAGGGCAGAGCAGGAGGGAGGCGTGCTGCCAGTCCCAGGGGGCAGCGTGGGCTGGGCATGCTCTGCCTGCCTTCAGTAGATAAAAAAACTTTCTGAGGCAGAGCAGGGTGACCATAGATTCTTACTGGCATTGAAATGATGTCATATCTGGCCATCATAGCGTTTGTGCTAGCTGGTCAGAGATAAACTTATCTTTGCCAGACATTTCCATAACATTCCCTCAGCCTAAGGAGCTGAGGTTTCTGAACCAGTGCTCTTAATCGTTTCTTCTGCAGATGGTGTTTCCAAGCATTTAGTGATCTGGAAGCGTGGGTATCTGCAGCATCACACTGTAGGAAAATATCAATGTTATTTGATGAATCTCTTCATTTTTTTGACCTACTACTTTGTACAGCAAACAAGCCTGGGCCCTGCTACTTTTAAGACATCTCTTGGTTTTGGTGGGTTTTGTTTTGGTTTTCTGGGGTTTTTTTTGATTTTTTTTTTGTATCCTTGGTTCACGTTAACACAACAGTAAAAGACATGCTTTTATATTTCTTTTGGAGCTCTTCTGGGGGCTAGAGTTGCCCATGAATGCATTTGGACTCCAGGACTCTCAGATGCAGGGAGTTCTTCAAATTAGCAGCAACTCTTTCCTCCCACTGGCTTTTTTGCTGTCTTTGTAAGTATGTCACTCTTGCTTCTCCTTTTCCCTCTTAACTGATTTTTTTCCTCACTGTCACTTTAAAGTAGAAGCTGTAATGTTACTGAACCACTGCGGTGCTTCCCTGTCCTTCCTGTATCAATCAAGCCATGTAGGGACAGAGAGAATGCCTTGAAGGCCACAGCCCCCCCTTTCTTCTGATTGTACATTGAAATAAAGGGTGCAGGCAAGAAGGAAACTAACTGTGCTTTTAGTGGGGTGATCTGAACCCTGCACCTTGGTTCTACTTCTGATGCTGGCTGTCCCATTTACAACTTGCATTTCCCCATGAGAGCAGTGCTATGTGGTTGTTAGAGGACCTGGGATTTTTATAAAACAAAATTTCCCATGCTGCAGTATAGAACTCTTATCTGACCAGTCTGTGACACAGAATGAGTAATGAGAATGGAAGTCACGTGAACGATGTTAATATGGTGAGTGATCTGGAGCAGTGGCAGAGAATGGAAGCATAAAAATCCTAAACTAAATACAATCAACCCCAGTTATTTCCCTCATTACATTTAATTATCTGTGTTCTTTTTTGTTCCCCCTGCTGTAGTCTGGGTTTTCAGAGGAATGTGGTGCCCAGGCTAGGTGCAGTACGCTTGCTGAAGCATAAATGTCTACAGGTGAAATGAATGTTTATAGCTTCCAAGGTGAAATTTGTTTTAGAGTCATTGTTTGTTTGTCCTTTGGTTTTGCAACAGCATGACACAGACACATATTTCTGATACCATCTAATCTCCACATCCACCCATTCTCCATGTTGCATTTATGCAACTGATAAGTACTTCTTCATCTGTTCATACTGTATTACTCTCTTGTTTCGAGTCCCTCCCTTTCAATTGATTTCTCAAATCCTTTAAACTTCTAAATCTGTCCTCCTATGTGCTCACAGCCCTTTCCAGATGCTCTCTGTACTGTGTATATAAAACGTATGTTCTCTGTTTCACTGTCTCAGTCAGTATCACAAGTGAGTATCGCATAGTACAGCCTTTCTGTCTGGCAGCAAACCTCTGAGAAGCAGTTCCTGGTTTTCTATTGTGAAAGGACATAAAAAAGCTGCGTGTTCACTGAAGATGTAGAGCTTCTCCTACTTCTGTCTTACAGAAAGGCCTTTTATCCTGATGTAGGAGGAAGAGTGGCATAATCTGACAAATTTATGTTAGCTTTTTCTTAACATTATAACTTTCTGGGCGTTTGCAAAGAGAGTGCTCATTTCCTCTTCTCTTTCCATGTTTCCTGTAAACTGAAGTTCAACAGGGCCAGACAATTGCTAATCAGTCAGCATATTTGTTCCTCTCAGAAAGACAGCAAATTTTCCACTGAATGGAAGTTCCCAAACATAGTCTACTCTGTCTCTTATGGGGAAGTAACTATCATCTATTTAATTTCTATTTTTACTGCATTTTTTTACGTAAACTGTGTTGTCCATCTATACTTTTGATGGAAAATTTCTGTCAAGCTTACTTTCAGTAATCACTGCTTCAGTATCCTTTATTTAGTGAATTACTATGACAGTGGAAATTGCTTTCCAAAACAGTGGGAGTGAGAGAGCAGGGTCCTATCTCTGATTGATCTGTCTGTAGCTCTTACTGTTTGGAGATTGAGATAGATCAGCCTGAATTCACTCCAAAAAATTGGAAACTTTAAAATGACAGCTCATTTCTCTTTGCACAGAATATAGACATTGTTTAGGATAGCTACTTAAGTGTCACAGGTAAAGAAAACAAGTCAGGTGGATGAAATTGGGCAACAGGGAACAAGGAAATGCACTTTGAACTCAATGATTTACTGCATGACTTGATGTAATCACTTAACCTCCTGAAGAAAACATGGGGACCTCTCTAAAAGTGAAGCGACTGAGAGGGACTCCTTATAATAGTTTTTGGTCACAATGGTGACTATTCAAAATACTGAGATTAAAAAGGCAGGTTGATCAGCCAACTAATTTAGGTTGTGATCCAAATTGCACTAAAATTAATGCATGGACTGCAACCTCAAGAGAGCTGAACTTAGCTCCAGTAGGTAAAAGAATTCACTAAACACAAGACACTTCCAAATATTTTTCTGGCTGTTTAAAAGTTATATTTAGTTTAAAAGTTTCAAGCCTCTTTTTAAAAAAAGTATCTGCCTATGGCCAACTGCAAATGATTGGTCTGATTACAGCAGAGCAGGAGTCAGTGAAACCTTGCTCTGTTCTCGTCTTTCCTCAAAATTTTCAGTTTAAGATTTCATCTATATCTGAACCCAAACAAATATAACATCTTTTGACTTTTACCTTCATTATTTTTCACTTTAACATCTTGCACAATTTCAGCATGCTAGTTTTAGGGGAGAGATGAATCATGGAATCAGGTGGGCTGGGCAGGACCCCTGGATGCCTCTGTTCCCACCTCCTGCTCAAAATGCACCCCATTAGAGCAGGTAACCTTGGGTATGTTGCTGCTGGGTTTTGCATATCTCTGAGGATGGAGTCTCCACAGCCTTTCTGTCCCATACTCTGTCCAAACCAAATCTCTACTGAGCAGATGACATCTCAGCGGATGGGCAAGTATTCTGGGTTTCCTCTAGGAACAAACAAGCATCTGTAATTCTAGTGAGACCATATGTGCAATAGATACTCCTTCCTATTTTTTTTATAGCCTCAGTTAGCATTTAACTGGTATGTGCACAAAGTGTGGTCTTGTTGGACTTTTTCAAACAGGGCAAAAACCCAATCTCAGCTTGACCACTCTATCTCAAATTAAGTTTTTCTTGTTGGATTTCTTGGTTGGCTGCTATAGAGCTTGCTATTTAGGGTAGGTCCCTTGGATCAGTGAGGAAAGTTCCCGCACATTTTCTGGTGGACATGGAGCTATCTGAGCTGGCTGCTGAGTTCTTTACCTTGACTCAGTTGCACTGCCACTTTGATGGGTGTGCTTAATACTGGTTTGGTAGACAGCCTGTCTGCTCCTGTAGCCTTCCAGCAAATGGTTGGGACTGAAGTCTATCATGCTGCTGGCCTCCATCCCTGCTGAGATGCAAAAATCAGTTTGAGGGGACCAGAAAAGCCCAGAGGAACAGTAAGGTCTAGGACTAGAAAAAAAGGTGACTCTCTCTTGTGCCAATCTTCTGGGGCTTGCCTCTTACAAGTTTTAGAGGTGGGAATGCAGGTAGCTGCCTCCTCCCCTCCCTGCTAAGATCCAGCTGCAGAGTAAGTTGCTAAGTGGTACTACAGTTCACACTTGGAGGGATGAAGGCTGCTTTTTAGCTCTTAAAGCCTCCTGGAGATATGTCAGTAAACCATGTGCATCATGTTAGGGGAAATATTAAATGCAGCAACTTTCCTACAAGACTAAATTTTTTCCCCTTGGTAAGCATCGTATGAATATTAAGTATAATATTAGCTGAAGAGGTTGCTTATGTTACTAGCAGCACACACTCACAGGGATGCTCACTACACTGCTGGTTTTAAAGGATCTTTTTTGCTGGATGGTAACTGTTGGTTCTTGCATTTAAATACCATTTCTAGTTTCTCAGTCTCAGGAAAAATGAGAATTTTGAGAACTATAAACCAGAAGACATACAATTAAAGGTATACAATCTAATGTCACCTAGTTGGTTTAAAACAAGGTCTACTTGAGGACTGTCAGTATTTTAAAATACTGAAATTTTGCTTTAACTAGCCTTGTTCTGCAGCTGTATAATGTCTAAAGTCATTGAAACCAATCTCAGTCTTGGTCTCAAAACTCAAATGTTAATACTGCTAATTAACTTCTGGCATGGTAAAATGGCAAGAGAATTAAAGTAGTGTATCATTTTTTGTCCCTGTTCTGACTGATTGGATTGTTTGGATGTCATTAGTCTATTTATTTATAGCAAGAGTGTGAGCAATGCACTGTAAACAGGGGAAGTAATTCCTGGCTGCTTAGCTAGAAGTTCAGATGTTAATTTTTGTCAGTGTTTAAATTAAATGAAAGCACCATTTTGTTCAATTTTTCAGTATCCAAAAGAAACTGATTGCACAAGTGCAATTCAGAAAACAAGCTTAATCTCTCCTTTTATTGTAAGTATTGTGCAAGTTGACTGTGCCAGTATTAGCCTGCAGTCTTCATGACTTGTTTATGAATGTTGCACATTGCTTTGCAGTCACTTAATAAAATTAAATTTCCGGAACCGAAGAGAAACTGTTAAATTTTTTTTAGAATAAAAGCCCAGACATCCATAGCATGGAGATAAGAGTCATTCTTTATAAAATACATCTTCAGTAGAAGACACTTTGCAAAATATGCCCTAGTGGGAGATAGCAGTTAATCTTTCCGTTGTCTCTGGATTTTACGTACATGACTGAGTTTATGCTTCAGCACACATGCACCAATACCACCTGCCATCTCGCCCCCCTAACCATCCCATGCTTTAAAACCCCAATACTTTCTGATAGGAAAAAAATTAGGAGCAATCCTCCATCCTAGCAGGGGTCCTTATTGTAGACTTTGATGTTCTTCTCTCACCAGATCTCAATGAATGAGGTTTTTTTTTTGTTTGTTTGTTTGTTTTTGCTTTTAAGTCTAGCTCAAGAACTTTCCCATTTGTATTGATTTTTACCTCAAAACCTGTGTGCAGGACTTGGGATCAGCTGGGGAGTTTGTTCTCTTGGGTCATCCTTGGGTTGTGGTCTGATAGCTGTGGAGCCCTTCTAGCCTCTGTGAATGGAGACTGCAACACCTCCAGGGCCTTTATGTGATCTTCATGACCGTGGTGTTTATGATAAATGGTATTTGGCAGCTCAACAGCCTGGGACTAAGGTAAGACCAGAGTATCAGCCCCTGTAGTATCATTTTGGTTTTGCATCTCCGATTTCTACCCTGGCAGCCAGAGCAGTGCCCATGCTTAGAACTTTTCTTGTTCCTGCAGTTTTCTGCCCATCCAGGTCCAAAGTATGTTTTGGTCTGGCTTCAAGCCCAGGGGGTCTAAAACTGGGGAAACAGGCTGATTAGTGACTGAAGGAAGACAATTGATTTAATGATACAAGTTTGCTAGATATATGGTGACATTATTGCATGTTAGAAGTTAAAAATTTGTTTTAGGTTTGAGTGGGTTTTTTTCGAGTTACATTTCTTAAGGATGCCTACTGGCACTATGTGGATGTAATTTCTATATAGGTAAGCTAAAGAAGACAGGAATGCTATCACTGATGATCCATGCTTTAGTATTACCTGGCAGTTGTGTTAATTGTTTAAGTGAGAGAGTGCTCTGCAACTTTAACGTGCTTTGCACTGAAGTAGGTTGTATGATGGTCCCTAGCTGGAGAATAAACGCTACACTTAACTCATTATATCACTGTGGAGATAAAATCTGATTGGGATACCTGGACAAAACACTGCAGAAAATGTATTTACAGGAAACACAACTAAAATTATTTATAAAAAGGGTAATGTAATTAAGTGTAAAACAGATTGCCGGTACTAGTGAGCTAAGTGTTACTGGTATGTTTTAGTTGTCCCTCAAGCTTTCCTAAGTAGGTTTGGTGCATATTTGTGGTCAGAATAACAAGCAGTGCCCACAGAGAACAGATCAGGTAATTCATAAATCAACTTGTTTTAAAGCATGCAGAGAAATGCACAACAAAATCATCTTCCTTTTCTGTATCCGTAATAAATAATGAAGCCGGAATGGTGCAGGATGAGGAAAGGACTAAATGAGCGTGCTTGATGAATGCCTCTGTGTGAAACAGAAAAGTTCTGAGGTTTTCTTTGGCTGGTATTTTGCAGTTCAGACTGGCTGGTAAGTATAAAAGTCTTGCTGTCCTTAATATCTATTGATTTAAATCATGTCAGTCACTAACTGTTCTTTTTACTCTTCTTTTTTTAGAAGTGCTCACATATTTGATCAGTTCTTAATGAGATGGCTCCATTTGATTTCTCAGTGCAACTGCAGTTAGTGCACATCTGCAAGTAGTTATTTGGAGTTTTGCTTTTCATTGTTTCTTGTTCCAGTGAATCAGTCACAGAACAAAATGTGGAGACATCTGAGGGGAAGATCTAAGTCGCCTACCAGGCTATCTTCAGATCAGAGATCTAGCAGACTGGCCTAGAAAGAACAACACCATCTGGATATGGAAAAAACCCTTAAGATGTACTGTGTCGCACAGTAGTATTGATATGGCAAATGTGCAACAGTAAGTAAGTAAGTAAGGCCTGCAGAAATCTGTGAGCTGGTCCACCTGTTTTCCAGCAGCTGTAGGTGTTAAAACTCCCTGGACTAGCAGCCTGCAGCTGTATTTCCATTAGCTTGCTGTGAATTTCAGCTCTCACTGAAGTTCAGTTCATAGGTGGTAAGACTACTTGAAGAAAAAAAAAAGTAATTTGATTTATTATTTTTCATTCCCAAACTGCTTTTGTTCCCAAATCTGTCCCAAAAGCTTTGTCAGTGTCAACAGCTAAAGCATACTGTTCTACCCAGCCTAAATGGGTGGTGACTTTCAAGGTCTATTTTTAGGCCTCTAAAAAGTTAAACCATTTTAACTAACACTGTTCTTGAAGCCTAAAGACTAAAATTTCTGCTCATGACCATTATCTGGACTGGTCCCTGGAAGATGTTAAAACCCCCTGTTACGAATGAGCCTTTGAGATAATTTCATTCCACCATTTACCTAGCAGACGTTCAGGTGACACATTAGGTTAGCATGACAGAGGCAGGAGGGTATCACAATTAGCCAGGTTACTGACTCAGTGTGGATAGCCATCACTTACAGTGAGGGTGCCTAGGAATGGCTTCGGGACACAATGGGAATAATGCATCTGCTTTTAGCCAAAATGAGCTGCCTTATCAAGTCCATTGCTCTAATCAGCGTTTGTTACTCATTTTAAATTCTAAATCAGTATTTTAGTCCCAGTGCAGCTAGTGGGACTTTTTTTCAAAAGCTCTTTCTTCAGGCCTAGGGGAAACAATTTGATCTCACCCCTCTGATTTGAGGAAAAATGATACTGCGTCTTGCCATTCAGCTGCATGCTTACCGCACTTCAGCGACTGTCTTGGATTTGGGGAACTGTAAGGGATGCTTTCAGTGTTCTGCTAAGCAGAACCCTTTGTAGGAGCTAACCCAATCTAAATCAAAGTGTGGTGAAAGTGAAGTTGAAAGGAAAACAGCTTAAAAGCCAGCCTGTGCTGTAATCACCCCATGAACCTTTCCCCTCTCATTTGAGTTCATTATCCTAACCCAAGGAAGCTTAAAATCAGACTGAGTGCAGATGTTATCAAATACAACTCTGCATTCTGTATTCAGAGCTCTGTGCCACCTCCTGACTCTGCTCCATTTTTAGCTTTGGAATAATGTAGCACTCTCATGATTTATTACACAAAACATTCTGGCAAGCAGAAAGGATCAAGAGTAGGTGGAGCCATTATAGCTGTTATCTAATTTCTTTTGAATGTTAGAGAGTATTTTTTTAAAAAAAAGAAGCCTTTTTTATGTGTGCTCCAGGGTTTTCATTTTCATTTTGTGTTGAAAAAGGAGCAGATTATCCAATAGCTGGTTCACCCTCCCTAAACAGGCTAAGATCCAGATGCTGAAAATCAAGAGCAAGAACGCCGAGTAACCTCAGGAGGGGCAGGGGGTTTAACCCCCTTAGGTGTGACCACAAATGAAACTTCTCCCCACTCTCTGGAGGACAGCCTGGACATCTCCCTTCCCAGCCTGTGTGCCTGCTTTTGTGGGAGCAGAGGTGGTGCTGGAGGGAAACAGGCACTCCCTCCTGCATCTCCTCCTGGTGTGAGGCTCCCACAGCAGACTCCTCTGAAGCTACCAGCATCATGGTGTGAGGACGGAGGAGGCAGGTGGAGACAAACTTGTACCTTTTAAGAAGCCTCTTTGCAGGCTCCAGTGAATAGAGGACAGCTAAACATGGAAGGATAGGAAGTACTAGCAGCTGTCAAAACCCTCATGTTCAAGTGCAACATCATTTTTTCCAGTCAAGAGGCAGCAGTGTTGGATGATGCAAAGGGCCACTTGTTGTCATGAGAACAGGGAACACTTACAGCCCTAATCCGTATCTGTGTGTTCTGTAGTGGGACCAAGGAGAGGAAACAGTGTCACCATCTGAAATATCCTCATCAAGAATATAGAGCTGCAGCCCTTCTCCTGCCTCATGTCCTCTTGTGTTGAATTTGGTGGCTTGAGGAGACCATATATCACACCAATGAGCTGTGTACAGTATGAGTGCCTAACATGGCAGAGCGATGTCTGTGCAAAGTGTAACTCAGGTCTGGCTGAAAAAGGGTGTGAGGTAGGAGGCAGCATGAGCCTTGTACTCAGTGCAGTGGAGAGCAAGTGCTGTATCCTCACCATTCAGCTCATGCAATGTGTAGCACCTCTTGGATGCAGCTAATGCAGAGAGCAGGAATGAACTGGCTGTGAATAAAAGATCTAGAATATTTTTGAAAAACTAGCACTATAGAAAAAAAAGCTGGTGGTTGCACTCTTGTAGAAAAGCTTGCTCTGCAGTACAGCAACAATGAAGTTTGCTTTATTCTTTTGTTTGATCAAAAAGCGCATTAACAAAATTATTTGGTTTATTATTTTACTCATATGTATACTAACCTGAAAATAAGACATGGGAGAGCTTGAGACACCTGCAATTTGTAAGCAGTCATGCCTGTTGAACTTTAGGCTTGACTGTGTGTGAATTGTGTAGAGAGAAGGAAGAAAGGCTTTATTTTTCTTTCGTTGGCTTTGGAACCTTGCAATGAAAAGTCAAACCAGTTTACACCTATTTATATGGTTTTTAATGAAGTTTTTAAAGAAAAAGTATATAATTGGAGAAAGAGCAAACCTAGGTTCTCCTAGTATTTTCCCTCCCTGTGTATTCCTGCGGGATCTTCAGCCTTTTCGCTAATACTCAGCTATAAAAGTTCAGCCTGAAAACATTGCCCACATGTCTTTGCTCAGAAAGAGCAGTGTTCAGAAAAACCATAAGCACTGTATGTCCTTCTGTACCTTCTGTCCATCCTAGACAGACAGAGAGAGTAGGCTGACTGCTGGCAGACCTGCCGACTGGGCTCAGCCCTGGGCAGGACATGCTCCTGCAGTGCAGGAGGCTTTGCATTCATGCAAGAGGAGGGGGAGGAGTCTAGTTTTGAGGGAGGCCAGTGACAATCAGAGGGGTTTAAACTTACAAAAGCCACCCTGCCATGGTGTAAAAAAATACGACAATTTACAGTCTGTTTAAAAGAAGATGTTTCTTAGCCTCTAAATTGTGTAAATAAGCACACACAAGATAGTTTAAATGATGAGGTAAAGGGGATGTGTATGACTGTTTTTTCCTGTGACTGCAAGAAATCTTTTTTATTATCAGTATACAAGCATCAGCCTTAAGCATCAAGCAACAGCCTGAGGGTGAAAACCTTGGGCACCTCAAGATACTGCAAAAGAAGACCTCCTGCTAATGCTTTAACTTGCAAGACTGTGCCCTCTCTTTTCTGCTCTATGATGGGAGCCTCAGGGAACATTTCCTTCTAGTTAGATGTTGCTATAAATAGTCTGTGTAAATATATTAGCAAAATAGTAGATGTTACTCCTGACAGTCTGGGGCTGTGTGGACACTGTGCAGTGTCTGTACAGCTTGGCATCTGTCAGCATCTGTCTGTGCAGTGCACTGCAGTGCAGTACTTTGAAGCAATGCACCTCTGTTGGGAGCACCGCAGGTAGGAAGGCCTAAAGACAGCTCCTAGAACACACTTAGCTTCATCGGTTCATTTATCCTCTTTGACAAACTGAAGTATTTAATGACTGGTGTGTTTGTTGAGCACACTATGGTGGCACTTTGCACTTTTTCCCTACACTTCTTTTTCTTCAAATGCAGCTCTCTTATGGTGCTGTACAGAACAGTGTCCTGACAGGACCAGGTGATCCTGCTGGAAGACTGCAGAAAGCTCAGGTTCCTCAAAATAATATATCATCATGCCCTTGTTTTAAAGATAACCACTCAGGGATTAAATGCATGGGCCAGCCTCTGCTGAGGCAATTTTCATTCTTATTCAGTTTGTATCGGATCGCAATATTCAGGGAAGTCAGTTTCAGAAGATGGTTGTATGGTCTGGTTTAGTAGTTTTCTCCATGTTGTGTGTGTTAGTGCCTGTGGGCTCACAAACAGTGAGATTTGGGCTTGCCTTCCGTGTTTCATCCACTGCTACATATGTAATTCCCAGTCTATCTAAGAATCTCAGGACAAGAGGGAATGGCCTCAAGTTGCACCAGGGTTGTCAGGCACTAGTACAGTCTGCTCAGGGAGTGGTTGACTACTGTCTCTGGAGGTATTTAAAAAAAATATGTAGATGTGGCATTTAGGAACACGGTTCAGTGGTGGATTTAGTAGTGCCAGGGTAGTGGTGGATTCGATGATCTTGGAGGTCTTTTCCAACCTAAATGATTCTATGATTCTAAGACTAGAGATAGTGCACAGCACCTGTAGTAAGGAGTCTTTTCCAAGCAATTTGGATGATGTATGGTAGGGCTCTCCTACATCTGCCTTACAAGAAGGAATGCTGTGAGGTCTGAAGGCTCTTTCTTAGGTCATCCATTTGTTTTCTTAGTAGAAGGAGATTTAAGAAGTAGTATCTCAAATCCACAAAAAGGGATAATTAACCATAGCAGTTGATAATGCAGCATGTATGTTAAAAACCTATAGGTAAAGGGGGGCTGTTTAATCCTTGGAAAGAAACTAGCCTGACTTGTGTTTTGGTTTTGAACTTCTTAAAAGTAATGCATTGTAATATCATCATCATTGCAAAAAACAGTGAGCAGTTGTTCTCGGCTTCCTCGGACCTAACATTGTTGCTCTTGAGAACACTGAGACTGTAGCATTTACATCCAGCTCAGTTTTTGTTAGTCACTCCATCTGAGAGGCAGCAGCTCCCCTCTGCCTTTGGAGCCTTGTCATGACTGTGCATTTATTTGTACCTTTCTAAAGCTAGAGTTGTGCTGGGTTGTTCTCTAGCCTTTTAGTACTCAAGATTGAGATTCACATAATGGTTTAAGTCACAAGTAGCAGCATATTGGGAATTTCACCTTCTCCTTGCACTTATGCACCTTGGAGAATCTGTGTTGAAAAGTGAATTACATTTGAGAGAGTAAGAGGTTGAGACACCAAGCATGAGATACCTGCCCAGGAAGGACAGGATTTGATTCTTGCATCTCCAGTCTATTCTAGTGGGGTAAAAAGCATCCTGAATGGAGGCCAACCTTAATGCAAATCATAACCAGGCCTGGAATTTGCTTCATCTACAAACTCCTGAGGTCAGCATTTGCTTATGAGGCTCAGGCGAAGTCATCTCTGCTGGAGGGATTCCTGACTGACTTCTGTGTCTCATATGGTGCAGGAGATCAGAGCAGTCTGTTGTGGACCTTGCTGGCTTAAAATGGAAAACAGCAAACCATGGAGCAGTTGTTTGTCAGAAAGGCTGATGGAGTGCCTCAGCACTGAGGTTAATGCTAGCCCTTTTTTTGCCCCCCTGTGATGTTAATTAGGTGCTATTTTGAGTTCAGTCGGGGTCGCAGTATTAACCAGACCCTTGTGCTGTGACTTCTTTAAACAGTTAATGTGACACCAAATCCTTCAACACAGGTCACTCTGTTATTAATGGCTTTCAACACTAAACTATGTTTAGCCTTGTTGGAAAATACTTGAGAAAAAGAAAGGAATCCAGTAGCAGATAAATGTAAATGCTTAAATAGGGTTTTCACTGCAGCAGTTTCTTACTGCCTTCATTATTGGCTGCTTGGAGCGTGTGTAGGGAAATGTCTCCACGTGACTGTATCCTACTTGGTGGCATCTGCATGAGAATTGAATGAGATGATCTGGCACTACTGAGAAAGTATGCTCTTTTTTCTGTTAGGACAGGAAAATGTAGATAAGGCTGAAATTATGAAGTTTCTGCTTCTGACACCCACTTGCATGTGTAGCCATCTTCTGGAAAATTAAAATCCTAGTGGTGTCAGCCACTTAGGCCTTGTGAATTTACACCAGTCCTGAGCTGTAAGAAGACATTTCTTTCCTCCTGTTTTCTGGTTACAGGCTTCAGGCAATGGTGCATGTAGCTGAGATGACTTGGCCAACTGATTGTGGCACTTGCTAAATGGGAGGCAGAAAGAGAGAAGGTTGTAAGAGGAATTGCATTCATGTTTTGGAGGAGTAGGGTTTGATTGAAGTTGATAATAATAGAGATTTTTGCTTTCCTTGTCCATGGCAAAACTTTCTCCCTGTAGTTTTTATTAATAGAAAGAAGGGAAACAAAAAATATGATAACTTTTGATCTTTCCAGATCATCCATTCTCATAGTTCTTTTTGTGTCTTCTAGATAAACAAATTCTAGAAAGTAGTGGTAACTGTATGCACTTATAATTTATCAGCATGACAGTTGCTATGAATGTGTTCATATTTCATTCAAAATTTCTAGAGTAGTCTTGGGGTTTGGGGAGTTTGCTTAGTTTGTTTAGGTTTTTTTCCATGGTAGCCCATGGAGGTACTCAAATCTTGAAAAAAATTGCTTGGGTCTTTTAAATAGCAAATTATATAAAGTTTTTTATTTTCTGTGTTTTTTCCTCAGTTTTAGGACTATTGCTTTTAGGGATCTGTGTCTCTGTGTAGTGGCCTGAGTTGTATTTCTTTACCTCCAAAAACAAACCTCTGCCTCAGAACCTTGCTTTCATGCACACCTGAGCTGAAAGTTGTGCATAAGTGCTTGACATGGAAAATAATAGCATACATGGTCTGAGGAAAAAATATTTTTTCAAAATTTGGAGTTTAAGGTTAAAATGTTTTGTTACTTTCTTTTTTATATCTGTTCTAGACTGGATTCCATTTCATGGTCCTTTTTTCTTTACAAACTGATTGATTTTAGGTATCTTGAAGCAAAGTTACTGAATGTTTTAGTTTTGCTCTAGGGTTAAAAATAAGGCCACTAATCTTGCTGCAGCTAATACATTAGCTGGTATTGCCAAGCCTGTGCAAAAAGCTTTAGGGCAAAAAGAGCAAAAGCTTTCCAACACCTGGCACGTTGGAATAAACAGCAAACTGTCTAAATGTTTACAACAGATTTATAAAATCTACTGGCAAAATCTATACTTAGTTTTTTATTATCTAAAAAAAATTAAAAAATAAAAGGCACATGGCTCTTCCCTCAAATCTATGACCTCCTTTGAAGCCCAGTTGAATTTTGCCTTTCTAGAGACTTCCTGAGGCTTTAGAACAAACTGCTATTTTAAAAATGTTTATCTTCAGGGGACACATGTTTACAGATAGGGAAAGCCTGCTGGATCATACTTTTCTTTGCTGTGAATCCACTGTGAATTTTCCTATGGTGCTTGTGATTCTTTTCACATCACTTCAGCAATGAAGCCTCCATCTGCCGCCTAAGGAAAACATCCCACATTTCTGTAGATCTTTCTTCCCCAGGGCTCTGTCCATGCTCCCTCTCTCAGTTGGAACCCTCACTGTTACATCCTGTGCTGACAGACTGTACTACATCTCATTTGGAAAACCTGAGTTGACCTTTGAGGAGATGATACTGTTACTTCTGTGTGGAGTTTATTTCTAGGTATTATCCCCTTTTCTTTTTCAGGCTAGCACAGGTCAGGGTCTGCCCTTGCCTTTTAAAAAAGCAGTTGCTTTGGTCTTAGGGGAGAGGGTGAGTTCTGCTTTGGTCTTCCAGCAATATTTGCCAGAAGTGAAAACCTGTGTGCCAGCTGTGATCCTCTCCTCCTGTATTCCCACCTTCAGGGAATGGTATGCTCCTAGTGGCACTGAGGGGAGAAGATGGGGTGGCAGTCCCAAACTAATTGACCTGCATTCCTTCTGACACAGGAATAACTGCTGCTGTTACTATTGCTAATTTTAGTATAAAAATAGCTTTTACTTGCATGTTTTAAAGAGCATCAATAGGATCAGGCATAAGACCACAGCTTTGCAAAGAGAGCCACTGGATTATATATTCTGTTCAATGTTTGTATTGTGCCAGGCACAGCAGAGTGTTGCCCTAGATTGAAAATGCCACTATTATAACTAATAAATATTATCATCTGACAGTAATTGTTTCATTACTTTAAACGTCAGACCCTTTACTGAGGGATTTACTAATTGACAAACATGTTGTTCAGCTTGGCATTTCCATTAAGGAGACTGTAGCAGGTTTCTCTGTGTCTTTGTACTGAGATGAAGAGTTGAAATCATTAATCATCATAGTCAATCAGTCAATCAATCAGTCTACAAGTTTGACAAATAAACTGGACTTTCGTGCTTAATACTTTGGATTCTCTCCACTGCTCCAAGCAAGATAATGAGGCATTTCCTATGCTGGCCATAGCCCGTGTCTCTAGATGATAGGAAGAGGCAGGAGACAAAGGGAGGGTGGCATGAGGATCATCAAAGCTTGGCTTTGACTTACCAGTCCTTGCGGTCACAGAACTGCCATCCCAACAGCCTGCCAGGGCATACTTGGGCTGTACTGGTATTCTGCCTTGGCCACCTGAGACCACTTTGCTTGTCCCAGGGGCACGCTCCAGAGCACTGAGAAGTTAAGAGTTAAACAGAGGCATGATACTAATCTGAAAGTGGAAATTCCCTTCCTGGTTCTGACACACACCTATGGTGATGGGTAATGCCTGGGGCAAGTTGGTTCTCTCTCAATTTCTAAAGAACCATGGAAATACTAATTTCTCACCATCTTGCAATGTTTCGTAGAATCTCAGATTGGTCTGGGTTGGAAGGGACCATAATGATCAATTAGTTCCAACCTCCTTGCCATGGGCAGGGCACCTTCCACTAGACCAGGTTGCTCAGAGCTCGATCCAGTCAGGCCTTGATCACTTTCAGGGATTGGGCAAGGATGTGGTTTCTTCACACAGATATTTTTTCAGGGAGTTCAGAACACTTCTGCACTTTACTGATGAAAGATATTTGTTTCACCTCTTCAAAATAACACTTAATTCACACCAATGTCCTCTCATGGAGGTGTAAGACCTGTCAACCCTTTGATAGAGGAATGTCACTTCTCTCTGTAATGTTTTTGAATTCAGTTTTTGTCTTCCATTCTGGTTCCAGGTTGGCACCTCTTTACATATTTTAACTGAAGCAAGTGAATGCTGGTTTAATAAGTTAGTCTCCACTGTTAGTGTAACCTGACTCCCCTCCAGTAAACTAGATAGCATAGGATTTTTTTTCAACTAGAAGATGAAAAGTAGAATGAAATGAGAGTAAATTGTGCCTGGTGGTGTTTATATTCTATAAATCACATTTCTTGCTCTGCCAGCTGTGAGTCCCCTCCCGTGCTGAGAAATGATTACTGCAGACAGTTTTTGTTATTGATCTTGGAAGGCACAGAGTAGCTCGGTACCATGCAGCCCTCAGCACCAAGAAGTCCTCTTGCTCTGTGAGAAGTTTTGACATTTTGGTGTATTTTTCAAATATATTTTGATTTCAAAATGAACTGAAGTAGACAAAACCGCATAAGTAACTTCTGCTCATGAGGATTGCAATGCTAAATTAAAGCAATGTCACATAGATGCAAGAACGTTTGCAGGACGTTGCTCAAGAGGAAGATGGTTCTGGCTCTATTTACAAGGTGCAAATATTCTACTTTGTAACAAAAATGTGTGTTTAATTGAACCATGACTTTCACTGGCAACTTCTGGTTTTGTTTTCAGTATGTGCTCAATGAAGGGACAAAAATTTTCCATGAACAGAATTCAAATATGCTGTTTTTAATTCATGTAGTGGAAAAAGACCTATTAAATACCATACAGAAAGGACCAGTAGGCATCTTTCAAATTTTAGCAGGTACAGGTAGAGAGGTAAATTTAGCTTTTATTCATTATTTATCTACTTTTTCATATTTATTGCTCACTCTAACTGTACTCTATTTCCTTTTTATTTTTTGAGAGTTCCAGTACAGTTAGATCCTGTAAAAGTGGTATTTTGGAGTAAATAGCAGAATTACTGATGTCAAGTGTTTAAAAACTGAGACTGATCGAAAAAACTGCTTTCATCATTTATCTTATGATTCTTGAGCCTTCAGATATACTGAGATCCCATTTCACATTTTCTCTAAGAGAGCTAAAATCTTTGAAGCTTGGCATTGTTATTTTTCCTACTGGCAGGTGATATGTTCATCTGATGAGACTGATCCAGACATTGGGCCCTTTATCATCATTGTGGGATTCATTATAAAGTTATGAGAACTGGAATAGTGTGTTGGGAAGGGAAAAAAAGGATTAATCCATTTTGAGGGCAAGATTAAGGAAAATAGTTTGGTCTTCTCTGCTGGACCTCGACAGTAGGCTGGTGGGCAGGACCTGGTCTCTTGATGAAAAAGAGCAAAAACGTTTTGCAATACACAACAAAAATGCTTTTGTTCTTGAAAGGAAAGAAGGATGTAGCATGCAACTGTGACTGTCTTACCTTCTGTCTCACAGGTTTGGGGAAGGGATTTGGTTCCCAGATTTGCCTTCATACTCCCCCCTGCTCCAAACCGTGAATGCAGAAACACAAATATCCATTTCACCCCTTATCCTTTGCTAGCCTGAGTGTTAAGAAAGTTCCCATGTAGTGCCGGTGAGTTTCTATTCCTCTGAGGGCAGCTGGGCACAAGATGGCTTGCTTCCAAGCAACACAGCACGGTGTGCTGGTGTGCCTAGCCTGAGGGGGGACACAAAGATATTTCCCTTTTTTTTGTGTGCATGCAGTTATCTCTAGACCACCAGCTTTGAATGCAAAAGGCAGATGAGTGGAAGTCTTAATTCTGTGAAAAGCTTAGGTGGAAACAATATTGGACCGACTTAAGTCAGAACTCACAAGCACCAAGGCTTCCCAAATATTAAATATGGGAGTTCAGAAAGCCAGACTACTTCTGCTCCTCAGAGAATTTTTGGCTCCTTTGAAATTTGTGTAGAAGAATTGAGTGATGCAACTGAAAACCATACCAATTAAAGATGCACTTTGAATTAAGTGCTATAAAAGTGCAAAGTTCTGTGCAAAATGAAACCAAAATTGGTGAATATTATGGCACTGTTATTTCTGTGTCTCATTTTCCCTGCTCTAAAATTGTATCCTGTAATTTTCTAATGCATTTATGATAACTTTAGAAAAGCTTGAGAACTGTGGGATTCTGATGATCCCACATTGATGCCTTTGCAGAAATGTAGGGTACAGGGATTGGGAAGTGGCATTATAAGATAAGAAAAACACATTTGGAATGTTAGATAGCAATGATAGATGCCATTTTCTCCATTCAGGTGAGTGATGCAATCTCTTTTTTTTAACCATTGTCCTTTTTTTCTGTATTCTTCAGCTTCCATCAAAAGTACTGCTTTTGTGGTATGCTCTGACTGAGTTCCTTGCAAGGGTAAGCAGAAGTTCAGGATGTTTTTCAGTTCTGGGAAGCATGGCAGAGCATGGCAGGTCCTGCTTACTTAGGCAAAAGCATGTGGCTTTTCAACACAGGCTTTATCTTGCTCTTCCTGAGCGTGAGGATGGCAGTGAGAAGCGTGATCAGCCAGAAAACAAGTGTATTCTAAGATGTACTTGTTCCTTGGGGGGTTCCTGGGTAGCCGGTGTGTGTATGCTCCTGTCAGCATGGTCAGTTGTGCCAGCTTCAGGACAGGTGGTTATTGCAACTGGCTGGGGTGCCCTGCACTGCCTCTCCATTTACAGGGCAGGAGAGCAGCAGACCACTGTAGTAGCTTCCTTGTTTCAGGATGTGATTTCTTGCTCCCTTCTTACCCAGCCTTTGATTTTCCTCTTCCTCCTCCTCTGAAAGGGCTGACATTTCTCTTGTGTTTCAGGAGCACTCCCTTTCTCTAGTCTCCTGTCAAGTGCATTTTGCCATTCTCTCCTGCCTTTGTTTGACCTTGGTCAAGCCTCCCGTTTCATTCCCACTCCTCCGTTGCAGGGTCCCTGACTGCCCATGGTACTCCCAGCTCTCTTCTCTTCATCTCCTGTGCAGAGTGCTAATCAGACTTTTAAACCTTTCCTCTGTGCATGCTGTGTTGCCGTGATTCAGTGTATGGTGATGCAGCTTTGCTGGAATCACAGGGGTCCCTGTGATCTGTGCTTGCTGAACCTCTGTCTGTAGTTAATGAGCAGCTCTGGGAGACTGATCCCAGATGAATCTGGCAGGTGAATCTGGGGAAGAATGTGTAGTGTGACCCTTCATTTTAGCCTGCCTGATTCTGTAAATGAAGGTCAAGCATTGTGGAGCCCAGTGTTGGACCCTGGAGATTACTGAGTAGGCTTATTTATATTTTGGCACCAGCATTCATAGCAAGAGCTATTAAAAATAATGACATACTGCTACTTTACTAATGGTTTGAGAGGTTCTCCTTGCATCTCAGTATGAGGTTGATCTAATGCAGCTATCTTCATTATAGTATCCAAGAGTGTTTTGTCTTTCCAAGCACATCTTGTTCTGGCTCATTTCAGAAATCTGCTCTTAGCTCCAAGGTCTGAAATTGGTCTGCAATCTGTTGGCCTGTAATTAGTACCAATAATACAGTGCTATTACTGCACTGGTCTGAGCTGCTGGCTATTTTTAGATATGACATTGTCCAGGTTTTTGTTGCATAGCTCATTTATCTCATCATCAATCAGCAGGATGCTGAGTATAATTGTGTTTTTTAGAACAATTAGTGCAGACTTTTCTAGATATCCATTAGCCAGTATTTACATATGAACAGATCTTTAGATGGAGATTGTGGTCCAGTCACAGCTAATGTTTGAGTTCTTTCAACTTGCATCTTCTCTTTGAAGAGTAGAACTTTAGCCCTCTGATGGCAGTAGTATTGTTGAGCCCCAGTTAACATTAATCATGGATTGTGCAGCTTTTGTAAATAAGTGGCAGCTTCATATTTCAGAGATCTTCTTTGAATGCCCATAGGTTTTATTCAAAAATAGATCTATTTCGTCTCTTTCTTTCTTAGCACTGTCATTAAAGAGAACTTGCTTTCTTTTACACCTCTAAATGTACAAGTCCACTGAGCCTGGTGAATAAAAAGACAATGCAACTATTGAAGATGCAGTCCTTGATTCTGCAGAAGTAACTTATAGCACTTTAATATTCCAGACAGCATGCTGGTCTACTTAAAGATGCAGGTTGAATGAGAGGTAATTAAATCTAAATTAGAAACAGGAAGTTTCCATCTGTGATTTTAGAGTCTTAGAAAATACTTATATAAGAAAGAAAGGGATCAGAGCACAGAACTAGAAAAACCGAAATCAGGAGGCTACCTCCAACATAGATGTTTGCTGCCCATGTGTACAAGTCACCACAAAGAAGAATAGAAATAGGATCAGAAAACAAATTAGAATTCACTCTAAAACAAAACTAGATCTGGGAAGAAATTTTCATAGAAAGAGAAAAACTTGAAAGATTTCATTTTGAAAAAATTCTGTGAGAGCATGCAGTTAATCAGTTATGACATTGCAATTAATTATTCTTTATAATTCAATAGCATTCAGAGGTGTAAAAAACAAATGAGCATTTTTTTCCCCCTATGAAATCTGTTTATGTTTTACCTATATTGGCTGGCTAATCTTTGCTTAAATCTCAGGAGCATTATGAAGTTTAATTCACTAATGCTCTGAGCTAAAGATGGCATTGGTATAAAAATAATGATAAGCACCTACACCTTAGTATCATTGATGAATCTTGCAATATGTGTCTGATGTATGTTTAGGAGAATGTGCACATTTTCACTTTCAGATTTCAAGAATTTGTGTATTACTTGAGTCTTTACACTGTACTTCAGAAGGAGGTTTATATAAATCTTCATTTCTATATAGTGGTGTTTTAAGCCTTACTTACATTTCAAGTGAGGAAAATGCATCCTGAGTAATGACTGACCGGGGCTGAAACTGCAGCATACCTTGAGCAGACAGTGTGTGGCAAACTCGGGGGTCACTGCCTCGAGGGTTGCCAGCAGCTTTCCCTGCAGAAGAAACAAGTCCATTCTGTGGATGAAGAGAAGGTGTTTTGGCCCTTTCACTGAGGCTTTGCATCCAGCTCTCTGAAGAGCGATCTCATGACTGCTGTGTCTGAACATTGTTGTATTCATAAAAGTCATAAAAGCCAAATGTGAAAATGGAGGCAGCACACTCCTGAGCACCTCTGGTTATAGCGGTCACAGTCTCACTTTTCTGAGTGTGAACATGAGCGTCCTCCATGGGTAAATGCTAGAAAATAATAGCACTGTTAAAACTGTCCTGCAGACACTCATAAAGAGACCTGAAATGCTGATGTGGCTGTTCATCAGAATGAAAAACTGTCTTACTTCAATAAGGAACTGCAGCTAACAGAACAGAAACATTTATGAGGCCAGTTTTCCTCTCTGATTACTGGGCTCTCTGCTCTCCACAGGAAAGCAGAAGAGAAACCCTCCTACAGAACTTGGCTAGCAACTAAATTGAAGTGTAGGGACTTTTTAAAATTAGTTTTGGAAATATCTCTTTAGAAAAATAAGTAACTTTTTATTAACCTTGCCAGGAAATACTGCAGAAGATCATCAGCTTTTTTTAGCATTTCCTTTCTAATTTGCATACATGTGAAATTTCTAGGCCACAATGAGCTTTCTCAGTAATGAATATAACTTATCATTTAACCCACTGCACAACCTGCTTGTCTTAGCTGTACTGAATTTACCAGCTTCTTTCCAAACTTCTGGAAGTCATGTACCCCAGCCAGTTATCAGGTATTCCCATACCTCATGCTACCTCATCCCCACCTTGAATTGCAGCTGGTTAGGGTTTTTATCAGCAATAGTGTGGCCAGCAGGACTAGAGCAGTGATTGGCCCCCTGTACTCAGCACTGATGAGGCTGCACCTCAAATCCTGCTTCCAGTTCTGGGCCCCTCACTACAAGGAAGACATTGAGGGGCTGGAGTTTCTCCAGAGAAAGGGAATGGAGCTGGTGAAGAGTCTGGAGCACGAGTCTGATGAGGAGCACCTGAGGGAGCTGGGGGTGTTTAGCCTGGAGAAAAGAAGGCTCAGGGGGGACCTTATGGCTCATTACAACCACCTGGAAGGAGGTTGTAGCCAGGTGGGGATTGGCCTCTTCTCCCACATAAGTAATAGGATGAGAGGAAGTGGCTTCAAGTTGCAGCAGGGGAGGTTTAGATTGGATATTACCAAAAACTTCTTCACCTAAAGGCTTATGTAGCATTGGAACAGGCTGCCCAGGGAAGTGGCTGAGTCTCCATCCCTGGAGGTATTTAGAAGACGTGCAGATGTGGCACTTCAGGACATGGTTTAGTGGTGCACTTGGCAGCCTTAATTTAACAGCGGGACTTCATGATCTTAAAAATACTTTCCAACTTAAATTATTCTACGATTCTGTGATACACTGAGTGTCTTTGTTCCCTTTCATCTCCTTGTGTGTGTGTTGGGGGGGCAAGACTGGCAGGACTTCACAGGTACCACATGTGCATCCCCTCCTTCCTCTTGCTGCCCCATGTCCTCTGCTTCCTGCTACACTAGAAGGTATGTGGGGCAGACACCTCTCCTGTCCCATTCCTGCTGTGGCTCTGCTTGAGCATTCAGAGTAATTTTATGCCATAGTTTGCATTTTGAGGTCTTGGCCAGTTTGACCGTCTTTGGACATTTTAAACCCACAATAAGGCACTGTATATAAGGGAAATGAGGGTCGCTCAGAGTGTTCTAGAAAATGAAAGGCTGCTGACTCCTGCTGGGGTCCTCTAGGCTCCAGAACTGAATATTGGATACTGTCAATGAGTCCACCTTTGTTCTGTGGCAAAATACATGCTGGGGATTAATATGGTGCAGGGAGACAACTTCAACTGCTTCTGATTTCCTTACTAGGAGCCCATCTGTCTAGCTGCTAGGATGTGATATAGTTGTATTACTAGTTGCATTGACTCATACTCTCTTTTTCTATTGATGCGTAGAGATCTACTACCCATATGTTGTTTCCAGTGAGTGTATCTGCCTTTCATACATTCTCTCCTCAGGGATTCTTGGGAAATGGATGGGACTCTTGCAAACTCTTTACTAATCTGTGAAAAGATCCTGAGGAGGAAGTTGGGAAGCTGTTTCCCTTCCCTTATGGCCTTGTGTGATATGCATGCATGACTTCTCTCTAAAAGGGTTTTCATTTCTTTTTTGATTTCTTCATTAAAAGGTGTGTCACACATCTCTTCTTCCTGTTTCTTGTGGCTAATATGCAGCTGAACAAGTCTTCCAGTATCATGTCAAGACTGGAAAATAGAGAGGAGTGTGTTAGCTTATTCTCTGTGCAAAAAGGCTTGGGAAAAATATCATGAATATGTTTGTCTCCTTTACCCAGAGGCAGTGGCGGCTCCTGTGGGCCACTGAGGCCTCAGTTAAACTCTGAGATATAACAAAGAATCAGCATCTGCTCATGTATGTGCTTATTTTGTGTTCATTTGCTACCATTCACTGTTGCTTCAACAAGGTGTTCACAATGAATTGTATTCTGAGTTGCTCTTTCGTTGTTCCACTAAGGACCAAAAAATGTACAACACTGTCAAACAGAACATCTCACTTCAATCTTATTATTCTATGTTTTGCTTCATTATTGAAGAATCTTGACTTTTTTTTTTTTTAGGTTTTTAGAATACTGATGTTAGCCCTAAGTGGACTAGGATCTGCACGGTGAGAGAGAAACTCTATCTCGGGCCATATTGCCACAGACAAAATGTAAACGTGCTCCAGCTAATTGGTTTTATTGTTCAAGAGAGCCAAGCGGCTGGATCTGCTGGACCCTTTGCTGACAGTGGCCAGAGCAGGATGGTGTGAGGTGGGATCCAGGTATAGTGTTTGTCAGTGAGGCTGCTCATCATAATCACAAAGCCTGACATCTTCTGGCTTCAATAACACACTGATTTCTAAATTAGAAAAATGCCTCATTCCACTTGTTACTTTTAGTAGGTTTGTTTTGACTGGACACATTGGTGTGATAGCAAGTACTTTCCTGGGATAGCAGGACTTTTTGTACAGAAATGGTGAGTTAACATTCTTTTTCTGAGATCCGCTTGGCTAAAGCAGAACCATGCCACAGGACCTACCTTCTGCAATATGTTGGACTTTGAGTATTCATTAATTCTTAGGTATATGAAACTTCTTTATGTGAATATATACTCCCTAATTCTGAGCAAATACTTTATAATTCTTACCTCTTCCCTGATTTCATTTTTCCAGAGTTCTTGCCATGACAGAATGAAAGGATACTTTTCAGTGGCAGTGTTGTGGCTCTGCTTGTGGTCACATATTTTTCCCAGTCAATACCCGTGTAAGAGGTGACATGATGCTCAGTTGGTAGGCTGGTTGGTCTGTCTTAAAAGAATTGAATTACAATCTGAGGCACCCATAGCATTCAATAAATAACATTGCTGTCTGCAGATATTTATGGGGTTTGATTTTTATTGGTTTTGGTTTGTTTTTTTTCCCCTGTATTTATTACTTGTACTTAATGAAGGAATCAGACTACTTAAAGGCACATAGAAGTTGCCAATTTCACTAGCAGCAGTGAAACTATCTCTAATTATAATCACAGCTAAGTATATCAGAGGAAAGTACAGTAGTATGCAGCATGGGGTATACTTCATAACTTGTCTCCACAAAAATAGCCTTCTTAATCTCTTCGGGCTGCACCCCTTCCCTCCTCCGATGTTGAGAATATACTTTTTAACATTACTGTCAAATTTTCTATTTACAGGTTGTGTTATTGTTTCTGAGTTGTTCTCATACAGGATCATTTGTGTCCTTCTTATATCCTTGTATGAAGCCATTTCTTAATCCTGCAGGATAAGTCCTGACCATCTGGGCAGGCTTCAGATGATAGATGATTCCCAGGGAACCATGACAGATATAAGATGTCCAAGAGATGTCTGTGAATGGAGGCAAAATGTCCTTAAGACATAATGAGACCCTTCAAGAGAGCTATGCATAAACAGATCGGGGAATTAAGCTTGCGTAGAAAAGACACCAAGTAACAAATTGGGCAGGACGGAAACTTCTTTGTGAGTTTTGCATTCTGAGGATATAATTCTGTCAAATGACAATGGGATGTGTCTTTGCTGAGTGCAAATACCTTTGGTGCCTGTTATTCTGTGTGAAATCCACCAACCTCTGGTGAACGTTTTCTTGCCAGCTCACGTTCACTACTCCTCGCTGCATTACCTGTGAATCAGGAGTTCACAGCACAGCACTGACATTGCACGTCACCCAAGTGACCCCATGTAAGGTGCACGATCTCATCCAGACCATTCAACAGCTGAACATGAAGGCTGTGAGCTTCATTTCCTCCATCCAACAACTCTGTCTTTACACAAATGTCAGTAGGTGCCAGCAATGTGTTAAAACATGTGCTGTGCAGGAGCGCAGCTCTGCAAGATGTGAGCCTGGCTGAACTGTAGAGGCTGTGCACCTCAGCTGGTCCAGCTAGGAGAAAAAAACCAAATGCGATAGAATCAGGTGTTTTTGTAGATGCTTGTAGATAAACAGAATTGCATCAAAATCCCACTTCCTTGAATGCTGGAGGAGTCAGTCAGTAACCCAGGGCAGTTTGCTTGCTCACATCCCTAACACTCGGGACAGCAGGTGGGTCCCCAAAGCTTCCTCGGAAAGCTCCTTCTGTCACATCCTGCTGCACTTGTTCAGCTGTGCTCAAGGTTTCCTGATGTATGGCTGGAGAGATGCAAGCCATTGCTCCAGCCTTCTCATGCTGAGCTGTCACTCACAAGCGTTTCTGACCAAAGCCATTCTCTGCAGAACTTTGCCATTCAAGGCTCGACAGCCTTTGGCCCTCCCCAGTCTGTGAGGGTTGGAGGCATGAATAAATACATGTCTGTCAACAAACATCTGTCAAGGATGGTTAGCTAGCTGGTCCCCAAGGGAGCGCTGTGTCACTTTAGCTCCTTGATATTTTTTTTACATTCCTATGAATTTTGGATTTTCTTGGTTTTCTTGTAATCCCTTTGGGAGACTAACTAACTACTTGCCCATAAATGGATGTGATGCTACTCTTGCTGCACTGGTTTTGTGGAAGGTGTTTAAGTTTCCTCTGAATTTGTCTGGAATATTGAACACTTCCAGTCATAAATGCATTAAACTACTTGCTTTACAAATACCTATTAATAATTTACTTTATTAATTTCAATCAAGACTTTTCAGATTATCATCTGATAAAAAAATTAAATAGTTTTTATTGATTTCTCATCATGACTATGGGGGCACTACTCTGGAAACATGAAAAGTATGTCTATGTGCCAGAATTTCAGTTTTATTAGAGAGGTTGGTATTATCTATTAAAACAGCAGATTTGTAAAGTGGGCAGTCATTGGAAATTTGAAAGCATTCACTGAAAGGTTAAATGAACTGAGGCATAATGTATTTCCCTTTCCGCCCTTTCTCTCTGACTGAGTAGAAGAGACGAATGTTATTTCCCAGACAGGTATATCCTGTAGATGAATCCATTTAGAAAAATTTTATAATAGAACCGTGGCTTACAGTGTCTTAAATAACTCTTTTTTCCTAGATACACAAGGAATTCTTTCCATCTTTGATAAAGGCATCTTCTAGCGTCTGTTATTTAAATGGCCTTAAATGAGGCAGTTTGTATCATGATTGGAGAGCAATAAAACCAAAACAATGTGCCTTCAATACATACCACAGACACATTCATATTTAAAGATATTTCAAGGACCTAGTTAGATTTGGCATCTTTTAATTAGCAGCTTAACATTGAGCTGTACTCATGCCACAATTAACTTGGACTCTTACTAATGAATTCTCTAAATACATTTTTATACAAGTTGTTGCTACCTGACTGCTAGATGCAGGGCAGTGCTGGGGAACTAGACAAGCAGTTGCAATAATGTCTGGGGCTAATTGTCTCTTAGGCTTGGCCTTGTCAATTGCTTTGTTTTCATCAGCTTCAGTGATTTATTTTTCACAGTATCAGAGACAGAAAATATGAAAGCAATCTAGTAGGTTTGCTTTTGAAAAGCATCTTCTATTGGTCATTTTCAGCCAGTGCTGAGGCAGTGGTATCTTTGACATGCTGTAGAGAGAGTCCAGTTTCTGACTTAATTGGATTTTGTGACTTGAGTGAGTTGTTTCTGCCAAGACACTTCACAAATTAATTAATTTTTAGCTACATCAAAGTTTGGGGTCAGGATGTACAACATCTTTGATGCAGCATTTAGCTGTATTACATCTCCTGTGCCAACTGTTGTACTTAGCAGCTGTGAGTCAGACTTTTCTAAGTAATGAGATTAAAAACAGTGACTTTTTGCCCTCTGTTTTATGATGCGTCAGGTGACACTCATGACAGTTTTTAGCTTTTGTTTGTAATCACAAATTTACACTATTAAACATATGGGAGCTGAGAATCTCCCTCAGTTTTATCATTCCAGGACCGGGAGCTTTGAGAAACACTAAGTGTCAGGAAATATGGATAAAATCATGGCTGGCAGCAGGGCTGTGATGGGACAATAGGGCCCTCCCTTGGTTCTGCATGCAAACCTGCAGGAAGGCTTATGCACCTCTCCCAGTGAGATCAAGGGATCAAGGTTTCCTGATCCAAGAACACAAGAAGACACAAGCCAGGAATGACTGACAAGGAAATGACACTAAGGAAACACACATCATGAGTGTCGTCTCCTTGGAAAGGTTGTGTGGGATCCCAGCCACTGCCTACCCTTATCTCTCTATTGGCTTGCTGTCTCTGAATAGAGAGTTGAGGAAACTACCTACTTCTCAGCTGTACAGAATGCCTGTCAAAAGTGATTACTTAGCCCATGTACAGCTGTACTGTAGAGACAGCTGGTCTTCACATTCCTCTTCTGAGCTGTGTGCCATGAGGACTCTTACTCTTGGTGTAGGAAAGGTCATGGTCTGACCCAACCTTTGTCTGTGACAGTGGTGCAGTGTTTGTCTGCTCTTCAAGAAAACAGAAGGAAGTAGTATTTGAATGTCCTCTCTGGTCATGAGCATAGTTATTTACTTGTTCCTCATAGCGAAATGTGCAGTGTTAGGAAAACAGTGTTTACAAGACAGAGCTCCTGATGGCATTCAGAGATGGTTTTCAGCTGCTTGTTGGTGTGACTGCAGTCTGAGCTATCGGGGCACAAGAATAAATCCTAAAATTAGCAATAGTAGTTTGCAGTTGCACATTCTGACCCCCTCAAGATTTTGTAGCTGCCTACAATAAGGAATTAAACCCAAAGGCTTGTTGTTAACATTGTATAATTCTTATGCAATGACCAAACAAGAGAATGATTTGAGAAAATGTCAAGAGCAAAATCACTCTTGCATTCCACAGAAATATAGTAGAAAGTTGTTGTCTTTCTAAATTTCCATGTTTAGATCACATCTGAAATTGGTATTTCCTAACATGATTTATAGGCTATGAATATACTTCTCTGATTTAAAAAAACCCCCATGATTATTTTGTCCCAAGGAAAATCTGTGCATCATTTGAATGAAATATGTTTCAGGAACTGCTTCTATTCTGCTGAAAAGTCATTTGACTGCGATGAGGAATGGCATATGTTAGAAACTCAGCAATGTAGTTTACGTGCAAGCACTCTGCTACAGGCTTTGATGCTAAATTACAATCTATATCCAGTCCTTGAGGATCCTGGCAGTTTTACCTTATGAGTTGCTTAACCTGACACACTGCTGAACATCTTCTCTGTGGTCTAATGCTGTGTGGTGTGCTCCCACCCTGTGGGAAATGTGAAGGCAGTTTCCAAAAGAGCGCATGTGCAATAAAACCATTTCCTTTCAGTATCGCTGTTACAGTCTCACTTCCTTTTTTTGGATGTGTACAAGTGGAAAGTGTCAGCATTGCATGCAGATCTCAAATATATTCTCATCAATCAACCAAGCTAAGACTGGGTGACATGTACTAAAAAACACCCCACCAACAATCAAGTATCTATTAGTTTAGGCATTTAATTTGTGACGTACATGTGCTGTTTGGTCTATCAGGCATGTGGAGTCCACAAGCTGTGTTCTGGAATTGGGCGAAGTTGAGAAATGAGCATTTAGAACAAGATGTGCTGACTATTCAGAAAGTTTGATTTCCCCACCCCCGATGACACTTTCGTTTGTATCAGCTCTCTCACTTATGCACAATGTATATGCTGTTCCTACAACTCTCCATCAATGCTCTGCATGCTAACAACCAGCTACTGTGTGGCACTTATGGAAGTGGGTCAGCTGGAGGGAGGGATGTCAAGGAGGGAGGCACAAACCACACTTTGACATGCAAAGAGGGCTTGAAAGGAAGAGGCTGGTCTTTTCCTTCTTCTGTTCTGTCAGGTGTGTCTGCTCAGATGTGAAAGAAATTACAGGGTTTTTTTTCCTTTGAAGCTACTAGAGGGGTAAAGCAATGAAAGCTTTAATATTATCAAGGAACTGAGAAGGGTTGAGATTTGTGGAGGCATCATATTTAGTATATGCCCAGAAGATTTCTTGTGGTGAATTGTCCGTACTTCATACTGGAATCAATAGGAATCATTGAAGAGGACAATAGTATTTCAGAAGATTAAAGAAATCCAGAAAGAAAAGGGGCCAATTGGACAAAACAATGAAAGATCTATCAGGCTGAAGGAAACCAGCTTTTTCTCAAAAAATAGGTATCTTTATATAAAATGAGGAATCCCATACCAAACCTGTTACAGGTAACTGTTTATTTTTGATGTTATATCTGACATGTTTTGAAAGGATCTGGCATAGTTGCTTCTGTGTTCTCTAAGTTTTGCTCAAAATTATGTATAGCAAATGACATTTGTGTAACTCTTCATTTGTTTTTGTTGAAAAAATGGAATAATACTTAGACATTTTTCCGTGGGATTTGATTTGTTCATATAGAGTGCAAGCCAACCCTCCTTGAGGTTGCTTGTTTTGCTAGAATGGGTTTTGCTATGGCTTTCATCAAATGAAGATGTTAGGAAAATTGAATACTATGTTCAGGTGAAGGACACTGTTCCTCTCTGTCTTCATACCTAATTTAAAGAATTCAGGAAATTGGTAAGCTGATGACAACAGACCTTTCAGCAATGGAGATTCCACTTATGTCTAGACTAATTCATGTCTAAGTGTCCTGTGGTGATCTACATCAGGCAGGTGCTTTATAGATGTGTCAGAGTCTTCTTTAGCAGGGGACACTGAACCACTCTGGTGGTAAACCTTCATCCTGTACTAGCAACCCTCAGCAAGTGGCAAAACAGTAGCTGAAGGTGGCCATTGGGACCATGGGTTTGAGCTCCCTGAGGAAATGATCTAGAAGAGGCTGAAGGCAAGATTAGCTGCTTTGGGACCCCTTTGGCCATTTGGCTGCTTCTGAAGAGTGGATCAGGTAGGACTGGTGGAGGTAATCTTTCAGCTTCCCACAGATCTGCATCTAAATTTGCATTTTTTGGAGCAGTTCAGGTAAAGGAAACCCCTCTGACTGAGGAGACTTACAAGTGCTCTGTTTGCAAAAGGCTGCTTTGGAGACTTCAGCCTTCTGCAGATCAGCTAAAATCTGTCAGTGTATTCTGCCTGTTTATTTCTGCCTTTCCTTATCCCTGGAAAGGATTTTTTTACCAGACGAGAACCCAAGTCACAAACTCAAAGACTTGCAGCTGAATTTTGTCATTGACTCATCACATGCCTATTGATAATCCATCTGCAAATAAGATAATTATCTGTAATTTGGGGTGTCTCATCTAAAGACCTCAATTTCTACTTCTAAAATATGAGACTAATGCAAATAACATAAGGGTATTGTGTAGAATAGTTAACTGTATCTAACTACTGAAAAGCTCTTTGCAGGTGTAGAGTGCTTTTTAATGGATAATTAGCATTATTTAACTGTACTTCCAGGCGTAAAATGTCCCAAATGAAACCAAATCAAGCTTTTATTCTAACCTGTACGTAGAGAATAATTTCCCAGCCATGACTGTATGTAACTTGCCATGTGCTCTCATCTGACACACTTATTAACTCTTGACAGTGCGCTGAGTTCAGTCTCGTCTATCTCAGTAGCTCAGATGTTCCTAGATTTCATCCTGAAAACCATTGCACACAGTTAATATGGTAAATCCCCACTTTAACAGAGCAATTGTCCCATATCAAGCAGTTGAGGGTTGAAAGCCCTACTCAGTATGCAGGGATGAAATTTGAAAAACAGTATATGCCTTACTCAGCAGGAAGCTTTTTAGACTGATGGAAAAGGGACTGGATTGATCGACTGCTTAGGCAATGGCTCACCTGTTGCAAGTATCACAGAGATGCAGAGAGCCTTTCACTGAAGAAGGTACCTGCTTTGTCAGTTAAGATATACCTCAGAAATGGTATATGCTTCATCTGCATATACCAAGACACAGCGAACTAGGATAACACAGGATTTTCTTCTTGGTTTCACTAGTTGGAGACAAGTTCCTTTTTTGTTTACTCAGAACAAGTGTCAGAGCAGGCTGTGAAAAGTAGCACAAAAATGCTGATCATTATCTGTAAATTCACTGTATTGTTTCTCACTGTGTTTTACAGAAGTGATTTCTTTTGTGAGACAATTTCATGCCTTGCTAATTCCTGATGCATCTTGTTGCTACCTTCAACTGTACAATTTTTAGCAAATATTTCCACATAATCCTTCCCAGTTCCCAAATTTTAAAATATTCAATATACTCCAGCATGAATGTCGTTAGCCTTTAGAATCCATCAATCTCCTGTGTTGTCCTTTAAATTTAATTTTCTAAAAATACTTGATTACCTATAGCAACATGTGATTGATAATATTTCTGCAGCCTGGCAGAATCCAGTTACTTCATTCAGCAAAAGCTCACTTTTCAAGGGGTCACATTGGGAACACCTTATCTCAGAAGTAGTTTTTGGCATTTTCCCATTTCCTCCTCTTTACGTGTACTTAGGTGTTTCAGTGTTCCTTGTGCTATGCTGAAATCCTGTCTCTCTAAGCTTGATTCTCACTCCAACTTTCCCTGCCTGAAGCTCAGTGCAGAGCGGGTTGTCATTATTTCTTTCATCCTTTTACCAGTTTCTTTTCATTTCATCCTGAGTGTCTCCTGTCTGATGTTTCTGCCACGGGAGTTCTGGAGTAAACAGGATTTGTTTTTATTTCTCCAAGATAAATTACCTGTAAAAAGAATAATCATTGCTTGAAAAAGCTAATTGCACTTAGTCAGTCTAAAACACACCAGTTGGTGTGTCTCATTTCAGAGCTGGAGGCATATGTCTGAGCCCCTTGCTCTGCTTACATGTCAAAGGCAGTTCCTAGCGAGCATCACTGGAAAAGGGGGTCTACTTGAGCAGGGACAGCCAAGAAAAGGTGCAGGTCATGGTACTAACCACATCCAAGTGAACTCTTGTGCTCTGAGCTATAGAAAGGAGCATGTTTGCTGTGCCATCTGAATTGGGGATAGGCCAGGAAAAATTAAAAGGAATCAATCAGATGTGCCTGAAGCTAAATGAATCATTTATTTAGCAGTGTGAAGTTTGTATTAATGTGGAAGCAGGAATGGTGCATGTGTGTCAGAGAGCAAGAGGGAGAGAGAAAGGAAAGAAAACTTCACAGTTATTGGTAAACACATAGTTAAAAACCTGTATGTTCAGATCTGATGCTAGTCAAATTTCTTAGTAGTTCTGAATTATGATGACTGGAAAGCTAGAACCCCATGAACCTAAATATCCTTGTATTGTGGTTAGTGCTGCTAGACGTACACTTAAATTCAATGAAAGAATTTCTTTGTCCACAGATGAAAAAATACCTGTGTAAAATCCTCTCATCTCTTACTGTGTACCTTACCCACCTTGAACTTCTGAGAAGGAGGAATCAGGAAAGGACACTTGGATTGTTGGATTTACAGTTAATTTTGGCCATGCACATAGGATGCAATTACATCTCATGCGAAACAATAGTTGTATTATGTCACCCTGAGTAAAGAATGGACTGCTGTATCAATAAGCTACTGCCTATCATGATGTCAGTCTGCACAGTGCTGTTGATTTGGTAGACTTTTAAGCTAAAGAGTTATAACCTCTTCCCTCTTTATCACTTTATTAAATCCAGATTGATCTTTCATCCAAAATGTCTAGGAATCTGCCAGCAGCTTAGCAATTAATGAGAATAATGACCTGCTGTGAAACAAACAGTGGTGAATTAAAAGTACAGGTCATGTCTGCATTTGCCAACAAGATACAGATAACTTTTTTCCCAGCTGTTCTTAATTATCTTCTTTTAGAAAAAGAGAGAGACACTAGAGAGAGTCTGTTAATTGCAATTGAACGCAGGTTCCTATTTGAGTGCTCAAAAATTTTGGCTCACAAATAGGGACAGCTTACATTGTAGCTGCTAAGGCTGCTGTAGCAATTCTGGTCCTAAGATTTTCACTGTATTCATCAAAGATTTCTGCCCCTACTGCTAAGATTGCTTGACTAATCAGAAAGACGTTGAAGATCTGCTCAAATCATAGCTGGATGCACTGGGAAAGACCAGAACTGATTCCAGTTTACATTAATATACCAGAGTGATGTAGCATCTTCTTCATCAGGAGCTGACCCGGTCCTGTAAGGAGGGAGACAGACATCTAAAATGGGCAGATTGTTGGGACAGAAAATTTTAAGCTTTCTTAAGCTCATCTATATCTAGTAATGAGTCAGAGCTTTAATTCCCACTGTATTAAACAGATCAACTCTGAGATAGTTTTGTACTTAAGCATTTAAGGGCTAAATTCTTAAAAATAATCAAGTTATTTTGATGGTAGGATTAAAACTCTTGAGTCACTTAGACTTTGCAGTGTTGTACCTAAACAACTGTAATTTCTTTAAAAAAACAGTACAACTCAAGCACTATCTATAAAAAGGTTATGTCAAAAAATGTACATGCTCTGAATGAGTGTAGTGTTTCTGCTTCACATTTATAATCAAAAGGGTTTTATTTTAAAGATTAAACACTATATTTTTGGACAAATATGGAAGTGAAACTGTGTTATGTTTGAGCAAAATTTTACAGCACTTCTACTTTCATGATGACATAGGTCACATTGGTCAGATTTTATCTGCACAAAATATAAGAAACATCCCTATTACAGTACCAGGGAAAATGGGTGAAAGTGTAACTTAAATCAGAGGCAAACCTCTTGATCAGTTTAATGAACTCACACTTTTCATCATGTGCTTAAGAATATATTGGTTTTTTGTAAAAAAATTCTTGTTCTTTCCTTTAAGATAGAGTACCAGAATCTCTTAAGTATGAGAGCAAAAATTCATTGTACTGCGATAAGCCTCTTAACACTACTGGAGAAGTTACTGCTCGAACAATGTGGGTTTATTTGCTTGGATTATTCAGCATGCGAAGATACATTGGTTATTTCTTGTTGCGGTCCGTCGAGGGTTAAAGGAAACGGTCCACACCAGTGTGGGGCAGGAACAGGAGTGAACACTTCATTGGGGCGCATGGGACTCTTATGGGGTTCGGTCGGAGGATTCTGGAACTTGGGTGGAGTTAGGGGCGGATCACGACATGAAAGGAAAAGGGAAGGAGAGTTTACAACTAATATGGGAAAACTGGGGGTGGCTAGCCTTATATAGGGGTGCTGCATTGCACCACCGGCAAGCCAGTGAGGTTTTAGGGGTACATGAACCAATCAGGGACAGTAACCAGGTTCCCCATAACCAATCAGAACAGTTGGACATACAAAAGTAATGAAATAGGAATAATTACCTATCTAATACATATTTATCCTGACTATAACATCTTAACAATAGAAAAACTTTAAAAAACAGTAGCTCCATGGCAAGAGGTAGATAGTGATTCTGACAGTGTCTATTTGGTGGCAGACAGCTCCATCCATTCATTAAAATCATCTTCCTTTGATGCTGGATTCGATGTCCTGGATCAGCAGTCCCCCACAGGTGCTTCCCCCACAGTTTCTCTTATGGGTATTAATATCAAAGCCAAAACTAATATTTGTCAGATCCTACAGGGCAGAACCTTAGAGCTCCTTGGATATGAGTCCCAGCTTCTTGCTTGGCCTCCAAGAGAGCAAACTAAAAGGCCTTTTTCACTTGTTTTTGAAACACCAGGCCTTTTCTGTCTGTCTGTGCTGTCTTCTCAGGCCTTCCAGCCAGTGGCATTGGCTCTCAACCTTGTTCTCCCCCTCCCTCACTCCTATTGGTTGCATGGCTCCTCTCACATGGTGTGGAGGATGCAAGCTGTGACTCTTCTAACATACAGTTTCTTGGTCAGCACCCTCATACCAGTTCAGAGAGATCATAGAATGGTTTGGTTGGGCTGGAAGGGACCTTAAAATAATCTATTTCACACCCCCCTGCCACCACACCTTCCACTAGACCAGGTTTCTCAGACCCCCATCTGGCTTGGTCTCAAACACTTCCAGGGATGAGGAGTCCACAACCTTTCTGGGCAACCTTTTCTTGTGTCTCACCACCCTCACTGCAAAGAATTTCTTCCTAATATCTTATCTAAACTTATCCTTTTTCAGTTTAAGAAGGAAGATGTACTGTCATCTCTCAAATGAATGCTATTTTCTAGGGATAAAATGGCCAATATCTGTTTTGGCTGTGATGCTGGCCCACTTTAGCTGGTGTGCCATCACAGCTGCAAGATTTATGGTGGTTAGCAAGCATCTTCTGATTTCAGATGGGTACTTTTCATGCTGCTTATGTCTGTTAAAATGCTGTGTTTTGTGTTCTGACACATTTCCTGACCACTCAGTGGAAGTCTCTGATTAATTTGATATCATCAGGTTAAATATAGTTAATTACAAAAAGAGAGGTAATTGCTTCAAGGATGATGCTTGCATATATAATTTTTCCTGTTGTTTTTCTTTCTCCCTAGTTCAGCTGTTGAAAAACCACCTGTTCTTTGTTTTGTGAGAAGACCCCATACAAAGAGGAGACGTAGCTAGAACTCAGCTGTGCACAAAACTGTCAAATGCAAGTCTGTGAAAATGAGGAAAAGAGAACAGTTTTTTCACTATCCGTTTGAAATCTAGTAAAGGGTCTTGAGTCTGGTAGGGTTCAAACTTGGCTGTTTACCTTTGAAATAGAACATTGAACAAAAGGTACTTCTGGCAAGAAATTTCTGTAATTTCCCTTTATATAGCACAAACCTGCTTCTCCTGAATAGGTAGGATTTTGGAAATGTCCTGTGTAGTAATTTATGCCTGTACCTTATTTCATGGCGCTTCACATCCAGGTGGGTTTATCTGGCATATTGTATTTAATTGGTGGTTGTGTTTCATTTATGAACGCGTAATTTTTTATGCACATGTCAAAAGCCATGCCAAAAGAAATATCTGCATTTGGATTGAAATGATCCATTAATATGAAAGACCAAGATATATCAATATCATTTGTATTCTGAATACAGGCACATGCTAACTGTGTTTTCAGAGCAGGTATATTATGGCTTTCTGATTCTGAAATAATTACAAGACTCAATTATAGCTGAATTATTAGTCACAATGATTTAACTCTGGCAGTAATGCTGTGAATATATAGACTGTTAATATGGTGTGGGAAAGCAATGGTGAAGATAAATATGTGGGTATGGTGATCATTGACCTTTCCAGACAACAACATTCAGTTGTTGTTCACTTCTGTCAGTGCTTCCAGCCATCCACTTCTGTAAAATTAGGAAAAACTACTAAAACCAGATCCTTGTTTTCAAGGCTTTTTTTAAAGACCATTATATTTTTTAGTTTTCCAATATCTTGTGTATCACATGCATTCTCATATGCCCTGGTGTCTTAGTGGTTTTAGTGCTATTCAGTACTGTGCTTGGTAAGACAAAAATGAGCCAGAAGCAGTTTATTTCACTGTTCTGACTGTTTTGTTAATAATTTTGTTTTTTCAGTTTTGCTCAAAATGGTTGGCATTCACAGCTTCTTTTATTTTTTGTGGCTCTTTATCTGGAAATTGTAGTGCTAGTAACTAAAATAAGGATTCAAATAAGCTCAAGTACTTTATCTGGAGACATTTGCAATTGACTTATTCATAGGTGTTGATCAGTCTGAGCAACAGGTGTTGTAGTCACCACTAAAAACTATGATCAAATTACCTTTTTAAAATAAATTTAAAAAAAAAAGAAGTATGTTTCCTAATGAAGATTAAAAAACTTGTAAGTCTAGAGGGCCTGCCCAGAAGTTGCTTTGCAGTGCAACTTAAAAGGATGAAGGCCATTGCTCCCCACCTTGGACAAGGGGCAGCCAAGGCAGACCGCCACATCCTAGCCCTTCGTGTTCTCAGCTGCAGCTCGGGGTCACTGAACCCACTGATTTGCCATTCAGCACAGACCTGAGCTAGCTTGGGCTGCAGGGTTCTTGCTGCCCCAGATGAACCTGAACACTGGCAGGCTTCATTGCCTGGGGTGTACCACTGGGCGTGTCCTCTGCAGGTTTTTATTGTCGGCAGAAAATATCTAACTACTAAGATAGTATCTGATCATACAGGGCAAGTCTTTTTTTTTTTTCCCCTAACTAGGCAGAATTGATATTTTTAGCTTTTCTGTTACTGAATTTATTAACATTTTTCTGCATTCATGTAGCACCTTACTGAATCTTACATTAGATGTTCAGTTGTAGCTTGTACCCAGAGAGCTGATGTTAATCTTCAGTGAATTACATGGTAACGATTGAATATCAGAGTATAGTGCCAGGACAACGTGTCACTGACTTTTTTTTTTTTCTCTTAATCTCTTTCCTTTCTGAAGGACAAGAAGAATACCTGTATGTGGCAATAATACTGAATCTGTAACCAAAAGTCATTTGGATCATTAATGGCTAGGTTACTGTCAAGTTAATTTTCAAGTTAACTTCCTGCAATTCTGATTCAATAAACTGCTTTACTAATGCTGAAGGCTGAGACAGTGTGACCCCTGATGTCTGACTGCAAATCTGAGTGCCACATTCTCCACCCTACCTGCAGTGTCTGCCTTTAGCAAATGTGTGGATGGCTTTTGAAATTTTGTTTCAGTGTTTATCTATGTAACTATTTATTTATTTTCAACCAGTGAGTGCTGACACAGAATTTTAATGACAGCATTGAGACAGGTGTGATGTTGTTATTATTATTATTATGTTAATGTGCAGTGCAAGAAGCTATAATAATATATTCACAAACTACAACATTTTTTCAATTAAATGGAAGGATAGAAGGTGATGTGCACCCAAAATAAAAGTATGAGCAGCAGCACAAGGTACTCTACAAGGTTAGTAGTTGGTTGGTTGATGCACTCTGCGTTTCAGCTATGCTCAGGACAGACCTCAGGCATCTTATACATGGGCTGCTGAAACCCAGGATTGCTATAAAATACCCTGGGAGGTGTGGGTGGGTCCACGTCTACTGGGTTTGGAGCAGCATGTCAGCTGTTTACATGGCATTCAGTGGGTTGCACAGTGTCTTTGCAATGCACTTCTTGAGTGGGAAAACAGTGAAAGTGTCAGAACCTGCTACTTCATTTGATCGTTGCACTATAATGCACTGAATTTCTCACTGCAGTAGATAAAGACCAGCTGGGATTAAAGAAGTATTGCAAACAACTGCACAAAGTAATATACAGTTTTTAATTTCCAGTCTATATCAGTTTTATTTCTACATCATTATTACTTGGTAGGTTATTGGCCCACTGAAAATTAAGTAAGATCTTCATTTGATACAAATAGTTTGCCTTAGATTAGGCAATGCTAACTGAATAGAAAAACCTAAGTTCTATTTATGGCCCATTAAATTCCACAAGATGGGGTAGAGGTGCATCCATTCAAAATTCTAGTTGCCACTATAATAACTATTTGTCCAGAATATTATTTTCTGGGGAGTCTAATTAATGCATTCCAACTACTTTACTGACTAGCAGTAGTTCAAAATAAAGAACATTTTTACAGAAATTTAATCATTACCTTTGGCTGTGAGTGCCACTTGCTCAGAGAAAATTGTGTAATTGTGCTACCATTTTAACTGGCATTTTAGTTAAGACCTTTGTTTATCAGTGTAAATCCAGGGGCCATTTGTTGTGCACACGAATCCACTGACTAAAATGAACAAGTTGGAAAAAAAATTCCATGTAAAATGTGAGAGAATTACTTAGAATAATGAAATAGTTGCAAGTGCCAAACTAACATGACCTCAAAGTGAAAGAGAGTAAGCCTGTTGTGACTCTGGGAGCAGCAGCTGAGGTGAGGATTCTGACCAACTTTGCTGTGGTGATTTACTGGCATTACTCATCCTGATAAGCAAACCCCAAAATTCCACATCTATTGGTATTGTTACCCAAGTGCCTGTAAAGGAAAGTCTATTTCAAGCACAACTGTGATTTCTCTCTCTGTGATTCACTCTACCTGACTAGACTTATTGTCCTAAATGGTTAGCATGTCATTTTCCTTGACATATTTTGTCCCTCTTTTTTCAGTTGCTTTCGTTCTGCAGCTTTAAATAGTCCAGGCCTGTAAGAAAACTTTTATGGTAGTGGAATTCAGCAGTCTTATCAGGAAAAATCTAGCTAAGACTAATCTTGCAACTGCTCTGTGCACATCTTCTATTTCATTTTTGATACTAAAATATTTGAGCTACCTTGTACCACAGGCCTTCTTTCTCATCAGGGTTAGAGTGCAGCCCTGTGAAGAAACCATGTTACAGCCTCCAAAGGGTAAGAGAAATAAGCAGCCAACACATGTAAGAGGAATTTGGTAACAGTAGTGGTGGGTGGAAATGAGGTTAAAAATCTTTCTGTGAACCAAAGATCAGATACCAGTTTCTGTTGTCAGGGCTGGGAACTCAATTATAGAACTATGACCTCAGCTGACCTTAATTACCTTGTTGTATAATGATCATAAAAAAGGGAGAGGCTTAGAAATAGTGCCTTTACTGTCCTTGTATAAATGTTGGGCAAGGCTTTACTGGATTATATAGAAGTCGAGGCTGATCTTTTTGTGTGTATGTGCATACTTCAGATCTGTACTGTGTGTTTGTGGGTTTGTTTAATATGATGGCTTAAAAAGATCATGAGAAAATTTAAAATCTTGACTTGATTGCACAGATTACTCACCTGCTGAGGAACCTGGTTGTCACCCAACCCATGAGAATTGTGCTAGGCAATACAGATAAAGGGTTTACAGACCAGCAGTAATGTTCTAAAAGCTGCACCTTCTCGGTTTTACAGCATGGGCTGATCTCACACGTAGGCTACAAGGTTTACAGGGGGATATCAAAACATCTTTCAGCAAGTTACAGACTTCTGTGTTTGCAATGCTGGAACATTCCAACTTGTTGATGTCCTGTCTTTCAACAACCCTCAGAAAGATGGTCCATCCTGAGCTGTGGTGGGCACAGGGATGAGGAAAAGCACACCAGGAGATATTGCCTCCAGCTTTCTCTTTGATGAGCATCTGTCTTTTGCCGTGCTCCAGTTTATCAAAGGGAAGGATCAGGGGATTATATTACAACTGTTGGGAGGGGACGGCAGTCCCCTGAGCCTCTTACAGTGTCAGAGCTAACTAGTCGCTGACACGGCGATTTAGTTACCATCTCCTTATCTGACACTTCCTTCAAGCGTGGTGATACACAGCTAACAGACCCTATAACCCTCCCTTAGCTGGTGTGGGAGTTGTGCATCCCACTGCCACCGCACCACAGGCTGGGGACTTTGCAGATCAGTGAAAAGTCAGGCTTGGTGTGGCTGCACGCTCCCATGCTGCGTGTGCCAGGTGGTGCTGCCACATCTCACTGGCTTCTCTCAGCAGTTAACATCTTCCCTGGGGAACTCAAAACAAGGATGATGGTGTATTAAAAGAACAATGTGATTTGCCTCTCCTTGAGTTTTCCATCTCCTCTCTTGCTCTTCCCATAATGCAGCTGCCTCTCCTGTGCTATTCCATGTCCTGTCACTTTCTCCTCCCCATATGTCCAAGTAATGGTCCAAGACATGGGTTAAAAATAAGTCTTCTGAATGAGAAGCATGTTTGCAGCAATGGCGGATAAGGGAAACAAAAATCAATATGATGGTTTTCTGGTTCAGTTTCATTAATGTCTTCAGATTTAAAGGGATTTGAGATTTTTGTGAGGTAAATGACCTGTTGCAGGCTGCACAGACATTTCAAGTTACATAAAAATTTTAAGGCATAATATAGTGTTTGTGCATACTCCTGCTGCTGGGGATTTGAAAGGTTACTGAAGATTCCTTTTCCTGTTGCTATGCATTTTATTTTAATTGTTGGGAAGCATAGATGAAAACGAAGGTAGCAACTGTTTCAATAGGCTTCCTGTGAAAACAGGAAAGTTTTGTCCATGTGTTTTAGGTGCCTTCTTTTAGGTGTTCCACGATGCACAACAGCAGATGCCAAGTACCAAATGCTCCCCTATCTTGTCTGTCAGGTTGTTACATAGGATTCATCTCAGCTCCTTGTGTAAAGGCCTCCAGGGAAGCCTCAGCCACCGAGCTGGTTCCCCTGTGCCCATCCCTGTGTCCATTTTGTCAAAATGTGCATGGAGAAGGGCTATAAAATTGTATGTGCTCAGTAGCTTTCTATGACAGTCCCTGTAATGTGAAAATGTTTGAAAAACATAGCAACAGGAAGGTGGAGCTACTGGTGGTACACCTCTTTTCCCGCTGAGATGAACTGGTATGAAACAGTCCTTCCTGGGCTGATTTATCCATGGTTACTGGCATTATGAAGTAAGTCCACAGGCAGATTTTAGCAGAACAAAAACTGCTTAAGAATTTATCATATCTCATCAATGGAGGAAGCAATCTCTCTCAGCAGAGTTTTCACCTGCTCCATGAGTGGACAAAGCAGGATGTGGACCTGCACATCAGCTCCTTGAGGATACAGTAGGTGATATCTGCCACCCCTGTCTCTTCCTCCTTTGCTCTTGCAGGGGGAAGGATAAGATGCATAACTCCACAGGAAATGAAGCAATGTCAGACTAAAAGAAAGTACTCGCTGTGCTCCACCTGGGACAAGAAAGCCCTGGGTTTTTTACCAGGGCTGCAGCTGAAGCATGTACAGTGCACACTGCATTTTAACTTCTTTAAGCTTCTAGTGATTGATATACAGTGAGGCATAAATTTTGACAAAGCAGATTGTTCACATTGAGTCATTTTGCCTCACAGCAAACTTAAAACACAGCACCACTGCATTACAGTCTGCCAACAGCTGGGGTGAATTGTTTTGGGCAAGCTTCTCTGTCTCCTGTAATATCACCTACAGAGCAGATTGATGAGTTTTGTTGCCATATTTAGTATCAGTTATAACTTTCTCAATGGCCACATGCTTTTAACTTCCCTTGAAAAGTGGCCACTGCCACAAAAAAACCCCATTTCTGTTATTATTATATTATTTAAATAACATTGCATGGTTGAAACAAATCTTCTCTGCTGACAAGAATTTCCATCAATACACAACTGAGGCATCAGCCTTCAGCAGAAGAGACCCAGTCAACAACATCTATCTTCTTTGCAATTTATTTCAAATTCAGCTGTCTAAGGCATCTGATCCACTGTCTTCTATCTTTTAGAGAAGCTGACAGAAATGAGATTAGTTGGAACTTGAGGAGTGAAATTCATCCTGTGCTGACAGTGCAAGAGCAGATAACAATATTGGTATGGAGACCAATACAAAGCTCAAGAGTTTCCGCTCTGGGAACGTTATCATCTCTGATTTGCTTAACAGTTTGTTTGTGTTATACTAAAGCGCAATTGCTATGAAGAATTTTTATATATAATAAAAAATATCCTTCAGACTGATATTTGAAATATCCCTGTATGTATCAAATCTTTCAAGTAAAGCACAAAATCCAGGGGTGCAGAAAGATAAAGGCTGAATGTTAGTAAAAGGTTGCAGTGGGAGGGAGGCCCTCCAAACGCACTGTTTATCAGTGTTAGTACTGGACCATGTCTAAAAGTTCACTCTGGTGGGGTTTTTTTGCTGCTTTTTTAGTGCCTCACCTTGATACTCTCCAGATCTCTCTAAAGGAAAGACAGATTAAAAATGAAGTGAAAAAACCAAGTAGATTATCTTGGAAAAGTTAAGTTTTAACAAATGATGCATGTTCTATAGCCGTGAGTGATGAAAAATATAGTAAAATATCAGTGTGCCTTTGAAATAACCTTATGGAAGAGCCATTGGCCATAAATTAAGTCAGTGGCCTGTATGTGTGCATTTCTAAAATCTTGAAAATAGTTTCCATGTTCTACCTCAGGTGCCACGTGATCTGAGAAGGTCAGCATATTCTCCAAAGCATAGAGTATCTGAAAGGAGGGTGTCAAGAGGATAGAGCCAGACTCTTCTTGGTGGTGCCAAGAAGTAGAACAAGATTCAACAGGCAGAAACTCATGCACAGGAAGTTCTGGCTGAACATGAGAAAGAACTTCTTCACTGTGTGTGTGATTGAGCACTGGGGTCTCCTTCTCTGGAGGTATTCAGAAGCAGTTTCAACACAAGCATGAATAATGTGCTCTAGGCGACCTTGCATGAGCAGGCAGGATGGACTAAATGACCTCCAGTGGTCCCTTCCAACCTTAACCATTCTGTGATTTAAGTACTTGCGTAAATACATCGATGTATTCAAAACCATGTAAAACTCAAAGTTCAGAAAATTAGTCCGGAGTATCCATTGCAGCAGGTATCTCACCTACGTGGTAGATTCTGCCACGGCTGCTTCAGAGATTGATGCCGACCAGTACTGACATCAGGATCTACAAGGTCTAACTAAATTGTGATATATCATGTGTGGCAATCTCCATTTGTCAAAGCAGCAGCATTATATGCTGATCAAATCCTTGATGATCTGAAGCAGTTTAGTTACTCTTTTTTAGATTTGAATCAGAGATATAACACATATACAGAAGTGTAGAGACTTATTTCTGACATTTCTTTCAGGGAACAAACTGTCATCATGGATATGACTCTTATGTAGCTTTTCTGCACTTACTCAATTAAATCCTAGTAAATAGAATTAGGAAAAGCCAGCTAGAACAAATTACGTATTTCTTCCCTCCTCCTGAGACACTGTTATGGTGGAAGTGCTCCTGCTAGCTTGCAGCCCGTCAAGTAATATGAATACAGGGCATTTGGTCAGTATTAAAGCTGCAGATCTTCTTACAAGTTCTCATAACTCTGATTCAAGAACTGGTGCTATTACATATTCATGATTTTATATTTATATATTTATGTATCTAGGTATGTATTTGTGTATCTATGTATATATATATAATTTACATATATAAATTCGAGCTTGATACTCTCCAGTAGGTGTGACTGAGATGAGAGCTCCGTATCTAACATTCAAAGGTATCCAAGTGCCACAGAATTTGTGGTGGAAAGAATTTCAAATTTGCTAGTGGCTAAATCTAATATTATAATGCATTTCTATTGGAGGGCTGTAGTAAACTACAGACACACTCAAATTAGATGCTGTATCTAATTTGAAGGGTTCTGCAGAACATGAAAAGCACTTGCTCGTTCCAATTACTTGAGTGTTTTTTTCCCCTGCTTTAATGGCTGTTCACAATTTATTGAACTAAAATTGATCAGCTATAACAGAAGTGATTTGTGAGGGTTCTTAGCTTTTGAAAATTGATACTGTTCACAAAAATCAAAAGGTTTGTCACAACTTTATGACATTTTAAAAGTCTTTTGCAAGAATTGATTACTAGGAATCAGTTCAGAAACGCCTCCAATCAACTTATAAGAAGCAGAACAAATCCACTTTTTTTTTTTAGTTTTTGGGTTAAAAATGTACCAAGATTGGTACATCCTTTCTCAGGGAAACTGTTAACTTTCTTCCCACTGCCCTGTTTTACTGTTTACTATCAATCCAACACAGTGCCCAGCTGATGACTGCTCAGACTTTTGACAGACTGAAGTCACAGCTATATGATGGGGGTGTTCCCCCTGCACACTGTGGAGTGCCACATATAAACTACTCACTCTGCCAATAAAAGGCTGTAAGCACTGGGGAGGCATAAATTAATAATGTGTGTTTATACATATGCATCTGCATGTCTGTAGAATATCTAATGAACAAAGAGAAGGTAGCTTGAGCAGTGTATTTTTAATCTCAAGGTTTTCTGTCTGTGTTATTCTGTCTGACATTACAGGGCAATGTAAGGATGTTGAAAAGAGGCACAAAGGGTTCATTTGCTGGAAGTGTCATTCACGTGGGAAGTGCTCACGTGCGTGTGTTTGCCAACACACGTTTGTACATGTGTGGGTCTAGAAGTTTCAAAAGGAAATGAGAATTGTCTCAAGAAGTTCTGGGGGATTCAAATCCAAAAGTTTTGTTGCAATGCAAACAAGCTGCAGAGAGTTCAGCCTTCTGGGGGAAAAACCTGCTGATTTTGGGTCAGTTAGTCTCTTCTGGTTTGAAATTGCAGTATGATTTTGATAGGTGGCTGAAGAAGTCATGCTGAGAGCTACTGAATATTTGTTTTTATTCTCATCTTAAGAAGATGGTTCACTTTAAGCTATTAAAATGCTTAGGGACATTGTTTAACTTATTAAATGTTTATTCTGCTGCCTGTCTCCATTCACTACCAAGGAATGCAAGAATTCCCTCTTCATTTAATTGAGCTTGTCTACTTGTTTCTCCATCAGTGAAGCTGTTGTGTATAGATGTGCCCTCATTTCTCACTACTGGACACCTTAGAAAAATAAATACTTTATGGTTTTGGAGACTGACCATGTGAAGTCCAGATAACTAAAGGAAATTCCATTATTGGTAGCAAGGGAAAAGTTTTTATAGATTTAGTGAAGCATCCCCTGGAGGTGACTCATTCTTGGAGAAGATAAATATATTTCTGCTGGGTCATGTATTTTAGTTATGTAGAAAGGTTGCTTCTCTTTTCTAGCAAACCAGATAATTGTTTACAATGCTCTATCTCCGCAGATGTTCTAATGCCATATTTGCATTCTTGGTCCTTTAAGAAGTCCTGATAGTGTTCATCTTTCCTCCATCATAATTTCAGCAGCTGTTTTTATGAAATACAGATATAATTGCTGCTCTCAGCTTCACCACGAGATTCACTTGAGTTTTCTGCTAGGTTTTTGCTTGAATGAAGCTGTTTGTTATTTTTCTAAAGCCTGATTCATACTGTTATTGAAGTTCTCTTAGAAAAAATAAGAAAAATGAGTTCATTTTAAAGGTTTAATAGTTCATTTTGAGGTGCCCATGCTTTTTCAAATTTCCATAAGTAATAGATGTCCTAACATTTGACTGTATCTTCACTCCATGTCTTTTACAAGGATGATATGTAAACTTACACAGTATTGACTGTGTAGAGTCTTTGGATACAAACATACCCTATGTGTTATGACACAATTAAACCTTTGGCAACTAAGAATATGATTGCATAGTCAACTTTAGTCCTTACTTCTGACTTCTGTTAGGTTCTGCCTTCTGCCCTCAGGCATGATTCCCTGCCCGCTTTCTTGAGTCAACACCACAGCTTGAGTAGATGTGCAAGTAGCAGATGAGGAAACTAATAGAACTCAGACGTATGTGTTTTTGCAATGTAATAATTTCTTTTGTTTTGACAGAAATAGCTCTCACCTGGATCAGCTCTCAGAGCAGCTCATCGTTGTTGCATCTAATTTACAAGCCAGCCTCAAGGGTAGGATACTAGACCAACAACAGGCATTAAAGGTACATCTCTGCTCTGATAATACATACAGACGTAGTATTACAGGCTACCAGTCATCAGTTCTACATGCCAGCTCTGAAGCTGTGTCATCCAAGAGCCAGTGGTTTTCATTGCAGCTTAAGTACATAGAGCGAATGCTCTTCTGCCTCTGTTACTGCCTGTGGGCAGCTTGCATGTGTGCTTCCAGGGTGATATCAGCAAAAGGACATTTCTTTTTAGGGCCCTGAGGTTTTGGATACCTTCCCATGCCCATAAATTCAAGAGTGCTGATGTCAGCTCGTGGCTGTGCTGGGGAGGCCCCACCTGTAGCTGGGATCGTCCTTCATTTTCAAAATAGGCATATGTAGAGAGAGTCCTTTTGCAGCTGCGTGCCAGTACCTGCTGTGCAGTTCCAGCAGAGCTACAGGTATGTGACCAGCACAACTGTGCTCACTAGCCAAGGCAGAACTGTGCCTTTCAGATTAAGCAAATCCTAAACCATGCCTAGAGTTTCTGCATCACAAAATAGAACTGATGAAAAATGGTGGGTTATTCTTGTGGCAGAAATTAATAACGTATCCTGTTTAGTTTTCAAATGGTGAAAGGATATGATGTCTTAAAAGACATAAAATGTGAGAGAATATATTGTTTAGAAAAAGACACAACTTGTCATTGAAAGAAATGCAAGATTTTAGTGAGTGCAAATTAAGAATATACTCTATTGTTTTGTAATTGTATCAGACCTGTGTGTTTGAAATGCTAAAAATCATTGGAATTGCAAGGCAGGACCCATCAGATTCTATGTCTTTGTGATACCCCTTCTTCCTGAAGGCCTTGTTTTTGTTTATGTAATATGAAAACTTTGTTATTGTGACTAGCTTTGTTACTGTGACTAGCTTTGTTACTTTGTCGTAACTTTTATGTGCCTGGGCCCTAGAACTCTTAATTACTTATGGGGTATATTGTGCTGCTATTATGGCTTTTATGTTGCTATTAGTTTATATATTGCTCCAATGCTTTCTACTTAGACTCCTAATTACAAGTGTTTCAAAACTTACGTGTAATAATTAATTCTTATTTGAAAAATAGACAAACTGGAACATTAAATTTCTCCCCTTATATTTTAAATAAATTGTTTCTAAGGCTGTGTATGTGTCTGAGATGCACACATAAACACACATTTAAAGGGATGTAAAAGAATAGTTTTACTGGTAAGCCTATAATTATAGCATTTTCCCCTCTCTTCTGATATGTAAGCAGTTGTCTGTGAGATTCTTGTTGATAACATTTATCTTTATTTTTTATTCTTGGCTTGAAAAATCAGGCATCTGTAAAATTGTTGGCCTGAGGTGGTTACAAAAAAGAAGGGGGGAGCTGCTCATAGCTTGAGCAGAGTCGACTACTTACTGACCCTCTATATCAGACCAAACCAAACCCTGCTGCCAAAATTGGGGGATTTTTAGACATGAAGAGGGGCAGCTTCATCTCTCATTGACACTTGAGGCTAGCTGGTGATGAGTACATTGGTGGGCACTGGAAGGGCAGAGTACTTTCAGTTTCTTTCAGACCCAGAGCAGTCTCTGCTGCAGGGTGCCTTCTGCCCTCCTGTGAGGCATTTGTGGCCTCTGAGGTTCTCTTTGCTTCTGTCACCTTAGGATTACTTTATATATAAATGGTTCATCAACATGGCTGTATTGGCAAAGAGGTTAAAGAAAAATAAATCCTACCCTTCAAGGATTTAATTTTAGTAAGAAAAGATCAGTGACAATTTTGCTGGGGAAAAAGGTATTAACTTTGTTCCAGAAAATGGTATTGGTATGTAGCAGAAAAAGAATTTTCATGGGCAAATGTTGCATCTTCACTATTCTATTTTCTAATGATCTCATGCTCTAACATTTTCCTTTAATGGGAGTTTGGGGGAAACTCCCCTGAAATACTAAGACTCCGCTATGTTGATACTGTTACCAGAAACATTGCAAAATAAACTGCTGCTTATATATTCCTGCTAAACTCTGATCCCAGGGATAAGAAAACGATACTGTATGATATCTCATATAAATTCATTGGCTGAGGAAGAATGAAGATTTCAATCTGTCAAAAAACATCTCACAAATTTTGTAACTAATAATACCTTACGAAATCATGATTTTAAAAGCACCAAAGAATGATTATGAGTATTGTTAAAAATTCACTTCTTTTTTTTTTCCTACTTAAATCTCTTATAGACTATTCTGAAGCATCTGACAGCACCAGGATAGTTATAAATAACAATCATGTTGTATTTTATGGCTTGCCTCCATAGTCAACTAGATTCATGTCTAAATTCACTAAATCTAAATTCCAATCCAAATCACATTTCCAATATTCATAATCATATAGTCCAGTGCAGAAACAGATGCATATAGGTACTGCAGATTAATATTGTTAATAATTAATATTAGCATGCAGGAAGTTATGAAGCTCTGCTTCTGTCTTTGGAACAGTAGTACTGAGTGAATTTGGTATGGAATATGCAGAAGTGTGTTATAAAGGCCTTGCATATTGAAGCAATTGGCGAAACTTTAATCAATGGACTTGTATTTTTACAATAGAAAGCATTATAGTATGAAAGTAAAATGAGTGTAATACATGTTAGCAATATAAAAAAGAAGCAAATAAAGCAAATACCTTATTTATTGAAAACTATCCTGTAAAACTATGTAGTAACCCAGGATCAGCTTCTTGATATATTACTATGTTTAGATGAATAAAGGGAGTGTGTTGCTGAATACTTATACAATAATGGTTGATACACATTTACTTAGCATAATACAAAGATCTATGCTATGCTCTGCTTTTTGCTTGCAATTTGCTGCCTTTCAAATATTTGTTGTTAAAATCAGGCACTTGCCTGGCACTTATGCCAATTAGACATAGTGGCATTTGGGCTTTCCTGCTTAATTAATGTTAATCTTTCAAGTCTCTGTCACCCGAAACAGAACTGAATGTCATCTGTTTAGGTCTGGTAGATTGAAAAGTAAACTAAAAGGAGCTTTCTGTTTTTATTATGCTCATCTTAAATAGTCTCTTAACCATATTTATACATATATTTATATTTATAAATGGCTTTTATTAATGCCCAGTTAACCCAGCAGATAACTGACTTAAAGCACACCCCTGTTTCTTTCACCTGCTTCACATAGTTTTAAAGAAAAGTTTTCATATGGCATTGAGTTAGATTTAACAGAACCACAGTAAGATGAGTTGTGTAGGTGGTCAACTTTGAAAAAGTGGTGAGGGAATTTGAGCTTCATATCCCTATAACTTGCACCTCTGTAGATAGTCACTGTAGTAAAACCCAATGGGTTATGTCGTAATGACTCACCAGAAAGAGGTCATTCATTTTTCTGTCCTCTCATAACCCATTTCTGTTTTCTGGCTGACTGGCTAACAAGTCCTAATCCTGCATTTGACATTGTCTCTTCATATGGAAATAATTGATGTCACAGATTTAGCATGACATAACTTATATGGATTCACTGCCATACAATGGACTTCACAGACAAAAAAAAAAAGAAAAAGAAAAAAAAGAGGACAGGTTCCTATCCAGCAAAATCTGGAATCTCTGTGTGCAACCACCAGCCACAAACTGAGCTGGGGTGTCTGGCAGCTATGGCTGGAGAGCTGTAGGGTGAAAGCTGTAGTGTATTGACTACAGAACCTTCAAGAGCTCAGATGTCAGCTACCCAGCTGCATGCACTGCTCTGAGAGTCAGCTGGGGTGGCACATTCCAGAGCAGTTCTTGTGCTCATGGGCCATGTCTACTGTGCTTGGTTTAATTTTGGGATAAAATATCACACTGAGGTAACCATGAGAATATGCAGTAATAGGAGATTCAGGCTGGTTGTCTTCTGGCTGCAGTCTGAATGGTTTGGATGCAAGTTCATATTTGTGTTCTGGAATGGGGTACACCTTTGTGTGCCAACAGACTGCAGCTGTTGGTCCTGCATGAGTGGTGACAGTGTCAAAGTGACTGACTTGGGACAGAGAGGCTGCACACACCCATTCTCAGAAGGCCCCAGATCACCTGCCATGAGGCAGAAGAAAATATGTAAGCTGATGAACAGCAACCATTCACTTGCTAGAAGGAGAATTATGTACTTGCCTCTGCAACATGGGCCACCTTTAATGTAAATAGCTGGGCTCCAGGCAAGTTCTTGAGTATACAGAACAGTTGGCATTCAAGTCTGCTACAAAGGTGGCTCTTACTCACAGAATTTGAAATGCAAAACACTGCCACCATCCTGTAGGTACTGTTTGCACTAACACTATCACTCAGTGACAGCAGTGAGGAATTCTATAGCAGAATTTTTTCTAGGCTGTATGAGAATGAGAAAAGGGCTTGAAATTGTCTCTCATCACACAGCACCAGACACAGTATAGTAACCAGGGGAAAGAAGGAAGAAGGACAACTTCTGTTACTCCCAACTGAAAATTTTTACTTGCTTCTCTATACTTCACCCCCTATTAAAGCATTTCACTAATACACAATGGCAGTCTTCATTTTGGGCTTTTTTACTGTGTAGAAAATGCATCTCACAGTGTCCAGAGCTATTCTATTCTTAAAGTACATAAAACATTTCTTAATCAGGAGAGGATAGGGGAAGAAAATGGTTAACTTAAAATTCTAGTTTTATATCTGAAAGTTTATCAACATCGTCTGAATGCACATCACAGCTTGGCAATGTAATCTGTAAGCCTCAGTGTGATCCCTGGGTCTGTGCTGCATACAGACAAGAGGAGTATCTCCTTTCCTGTGGGTGTGAAAGGCTCATGCTTTGGCAGATGAACTGAAAACAGTGGCAGTGTGCTCAGGGATAACCAAGACCAAAGTCACTCAGCACTATCCCACTTGCTATCAGACACAGAAGTGATGTTAACTGTCTCTTCACGTAGACCCTTTCCCTGGAGGCTTGTTGCTACAGGTTTTTGGAACAAGATTTGGAGGACCAGTTAAAAAGCCTCTCAAAAGAAGCACCAGTTTCCTGTTTAAAGTACAGATGCTACCATTGTGGGAAAAGGGACCTTCACCTTCTTCCTGATTGTACCTTGGCCAATATACTCTTGACATCGTATGTTTAATTTCTTCCAATAAACATCAGAACACAATATTTAATAATAGCACTTTTAATTCCAGAAGAGCTTAAGGTTCTCCACAGGAGAAAGACACTCTGTGCTTCTCCTTTTACAAATAGAGTAGTAGAAATCCAAAGAAATAAGTTGCCAAGATTCAGATTCAAGATAAAACTGAAAGGAGAACAGGGCCAAACCTTGAGCCAGCCTCCTAATGAAAGAGTTTCCATGTCTTCCATCTCTATTAAGGTTTCACCTTTTTGTTTTTCTTTTTTATTTCCCAGTGTGTGTGTTACGACATCAGCTATGGGATTACATGGCATGGGAGTTGGGTTTTGCTGGGCAATGCCACTGGTGCCACTGGTGCCACTGGTGCTTCTTCTCCCTCCATGACCTAAGTCAATATGGGTAACTTATGGCTTGCAGGTAGGAGTGCAATGTCTTCTGTGCAAGTATGACACGTGGTCATGGAGCAAGTAATGGAGGCAAAGATGCAGCTGCTGCAGAGAAGAGTGAGACAGGAAATGTTCACAGAAAGCTCAGCTCCAACTGTCAGGCCTCCTTTGGGCAGTGCCTCTGCTGCACCTCCAGCAGTTTGATTTTCTTAAAACACGGCAGTACAGGCAAATGCAGTATTGAGGTCTGTCCCTCTGAAAGCCAAATCCAGTGGTATATGCCCTTGTATGGTGATCTTAGGTTTGACCAGACCTTCCGTTCCTAATTGACATCCTTTTTTAAAAGGTCACTTAAAAAAGGTAGGCAAAATAATGTAAATACCAAGAGTTAAGTGTTGTGGTCACTGAAGTCAGAGAAAGGACTGGAAAAGCATGGGCACCGACAGCTGGGTACTCAGCGAGGCATTTTGAGATATTTGAACTCTAAAATTGGCAGAATGGATGGCCAGAACAATTTAACACTTTTATCATTAATTTAATCTTTAGAATTGAATTTTTAAAATACTTTCTGAGAAGAACAAAGGATGAGAGAATTAGCATATGGCCTACCACTTCTGTGTCACTGAGAGTCCAGCCTCATGTTCCTGCCAGTATCTGGAAGGATTTGCTTTAGTGGGTTAAAGGTTCAGTTGAGAGCAGGTGCAGTGTGTGGGAAGAACATTTATTCAAACTCTGTGGGCTTTTGAAAATAATAGTATGAGAAGTACCTGCTGAAGCTGTCAGCTGTACTGTGCTGTGCAGTATTTTGCCACTTTCAGTGCATCATGACCCTGTTTTGTTGTGGGGAAGGAGAACTGTACAAATCAGCTGTGTGTGCAAGAGGAGAGCAAGTGGTCTTTGCTCAGCCAAGCCAAATTAAATGTATTCTGCAATTGTGCTGTAGGATAAGAATCTTTCTGCTCCTGCTACAGGCCAGGAAAGCCCTAGTGGCACATGTATAAGAAGGAAAGATAAAGGGGACCTTTGTCCAGAGAATTACGTGGCACCACAGTTTGATATAAACTTACATTCTGAAGACACTGATCATTTAACTCCAGCATACAGAAAGAACCATTTATTGAGATGAAGCACTTGCAGAGACTGTCAAAATGACAACAGGTCCTAATTCATCTTGTGTGAAAGGGCTCTCGACCTGTGGGACACGTACCTCTACCTAAGCAGCTTCTTCACAATAACTTGCTGCTCTGTGTAGCATTTGTTCCTAGTTCACCCGCCTGCTGTCCTGTGGTCACAGCTCCTCCAGCAACCACCCAGTCCTAGGGCTTTTGCTGCTGGTGCAGGACATGGCAGTTGTTGTTGCTGGAATGCACTGCTGAGAGCAGTGCCCAAACAAACAGATACACAGGCTTGGTTGGAAGGTGTGACTAATGCAGCACTGGGGTCTTATAAAACTAACTATATTACCCGCTCTTTTTAGAAGCTACATTAGGACAGAGTGCTTTCCTCATAAATATATTAGTATGTATATTAATATTACCTCTAAATATATATTGCACATCCCTGCCTCTTTTTATCTTGAAGAGAAGTTTCACTGTTTTGTTGCTAGTCTTCTGGTATTATTTAAATAGAGCTGATATTATTTAAATAAAACTCTTAAACTTTTTAATAAAATATGATTTATAATAAGCCTTACATTACTAAAATGCCAAACAGTTGAAACCTTTTACATGTCCCTTTTCCAACTGCTTATGCTCTCTATGCTTTGATCAACTACATCTGGCAAGGCTTAAAAAAAAACCCTGGGAGTTTCTGAGGAAACAAGGGTGTTTCATCCTAGGTGCTGGAAACTACACAATCCCCTTTGGAAATGTGCAATTATTACTTCAGTGAAAACCCCAAACCCCACAAAATTTGCCTATTTAATTTTTTACTCACCTTTACCTCCAGAGTTCCCCACCTTCTGGGACATGAATTAATATTCATATCTGAGCTACAGGACCAAAGAAACACAGTTTCCATTTCCATTTTTTCCCAGCAGCCTTGTAACTTCAGCGAACTCCTTCAGCTCTGTAAGAAGTATAGGAAGGGTGGCAAGTCACCACCTGTGTGCAGTATCCTGTGTTAGTTTGGCTACTTTGAAAACAGAACTAGGAAAATAGCACTTTTTTTAGTGAACACACTCACTACTTACTTTGGGACAACTTTGTTAAGACTGGTATTGGAGTTGAAGAAGAAACAGCTGCCAAGAAGGTGAGGTCTGATATTTATTTTTATTTTAGAATTTCACGTCTTTCATTTATGAAGACCTCATTACTTGAAAACACCAAGGAGGCACTCCTGTCAGATAATTAACCTCTGACTACTGTTACCTCACAACATATGATTCTAATCAAAATGCAAACGGTGGCAGAGAAATATTTTTTAAAGCTGCAAGCTCCTCCTAGGATAGTTAGCTATGTTGATTTATGTATGTTTATATATGCACATGCCTTGGAACTGTGGCTGTCTCCAACTAGAGAAGAAAAGCAGTGTGACTCATGCATGGGCATCATAACAACTGTACCTAAAAGGTGAAGTCCTGCTGCTGTTGCAAGGGAGTTAGTCTGAAGGAACTTCAGATTTACTTTGTGGAACAACTAAAGGTGGTAAGTCAAGTATTCTGTTTATTCCAGAAAAAAAAAAAAGTGCATTTCAAGTACAGCTTAATGAGTGGTTATAAAACAGTGTTTTACTTACACTTTTCAGTTGGTTAAAGTGTGTTAAGTGTCACTTAAATGCATTCCTCAGCATAGGCGGTCTGAAGATAAATGTGAAAATCAGTCAGAAACACCACTCAGCTCTTAGGAATTTAAGTACATTGGCATACGCATGCCCGGCAAAACAAGTTTTCCTTGAGTGTTCACAAATATGGTTTGAAGCTCACTTGTACCAGGACATTGAGGGATTTACCTCACAAGTGCAATGTGCAGTAAAGGGGACTGAATTGTTTGCTGTGCTCCGCTGACCACTTTGGAAAATGCAAACCCTGATTATTTAGTTGGTTTAATAGAAGTTTTATAGCATGTTTATTGTAAAAACCTCTAGATATCAAGGGCTTTCAAGCAGCAGTACTCAGCTGTGCCCAGGGTGCCTTATGCTACCACAGTCAATACCTTCTAAGTGAGCCTGCCTCAAAATGACAACACAATACTTCTGGTCTCCTCCTTTCTTTCCCCTTTGGACTTCTGAACCTTTAGGATTTGGTACGTTTTGTGAGGTTTCTCTGTAGCCAGGGGGTCTAGATTTGTTTTAACAGAAGCCGAGATGTTTGCTTGGTGGTATCTCCTTCTGAGAGCTGGAGCTGAACCAAGCCGGCGCCTGCCAGCAGGAGGAAGGGGACTGTCACCTCTCCGTCCGTCCATACCTCTGCGAGATCATCGTGTCCCAGCTCCTGCTGTCCCCCTAGATACGACGGCCTTCAAAATTAAACAAACAAAGCGATTTATAGCCCAGTGCCTCTGGCTAAAGCTCCCTCCCACCCTCCTTTCCCTTCAGACGTCCTCCGTTTTTCGAAGGAGAGGGACAGGCAGTCCCGGCCCCCTCAGGACCGGCCCGGTGGGCTCCCCAGCGCGGCCGCCGCCCAGCTCAGCGCTCTCGGCTGCAGCTGGAGCGGGAGCGGGAGCGCCGAGGGGTTAACCGGGGTGTGCCGGCCGGGGAGCGGCCGTGCGGGAGGGGCGTGCGGGGGGCGTGCCCGGCAATCCCGCACCGCGGCCGGCAGGTCCCAGTCCCGCAGCGGCGGGGCGGGAGGCTGGGCGGCCTCGGCGGGACCCGCACGCGTGCAGGGAGGGCGGCCTCAGCGGGACCGGGACCCCCACGCGTGCGGGGAGGGCTGCTGCCCGCGGGACCCCCCGAGGGGCAGCGGCAGCATGCCGGGCAGCGACACGGCGCTGGCCGTGGACAGGACGTACTCGGACCCGGAGCGGCACCGGCGCCGCAAGACGAGGGTAAGGCGGAGAGTGGGGTCGGGCTGCCCGGGGGGCGAGGGCGGCGGCGCTGGCCGGTGCGTGCCCAGCTCCGAGAGCCAGCCGCCAACCTGCAGCGTGTCCCCACTGAGGTGTCCGCGCTTTGGGAGGCTGGCCATCTATAGGGAAGTCTTTTTTCTATGTGCTTCTTTCATATCCCTGCTCTGAATACTCTTTGGTATAGGAAAATTAAATGAAACTGGTTGTTGACATAATAGAAACCAATGCTTAAGATATAGCCACAATTGAAACTACTTGGACACATGAGTAATGGAGAACTTACTCACCAAAGTCAACAGTGCCAATGATTTAATGTAGTGACTGTGTCTGGATCACAACAGTGAATACTGGGTTTGGGGTTTGTTTCTCAAGGTTTGTTTAATAAACTTGGAGCAGGTGATTGTATCTGGCAGCGGGGAATGATTACGGTGCCCTTCATGAAGTTACTTAAAAGAGGGCTGCGGCGGGGATGGAAACTGACAGAAAGGGTGCACCTGTGTGCTAGGGGCAAAGTAAGAATATACTATATATCCATGATGGGTGGCTTTATAGGGTGGTTTTTCTTACAGTCTGCTGGCAAGTTCATCTTTCTTTATCTTGTTATTTTGTCTTTTGTTCATATGATACATGTATATATAAACATAAACGTGTACCGGCAAAGTTTGAGACCCTTTCATGTGTTTAGTGGCTCTTGTGGTAAATTTCGTGTTGATGAAGGCACTTAGCATTCTAGTTAATGCAGATTTAGAATTCTTACTGAAATACTCAGCTCAAACAAATGTAAAAGGAAGGGCTCTTCCTTCCCAAGCACTGCATAAAGATTAAAAAAAAAAAAGTTTGCTCTCACACACAAGATATTGGAAGAAATTCTGTTTTAAATGCTGAGATCCTGCATCTGACAATAAATGAGCTTTTATGGTTTGAAGTGTAAGGATCAACTATTTGTGAAGGAAGATCTTTTTTGGGAGGCAAGAAGGGAAAAAGGTTTTTTGTTTTTTGGTGAATTTATTATCCTGTACTGCACATGAGCAGTGTTTTCCATCCAGCCAGCCCTCTAATTGACAGTGCTGGATAAGAGATTGTGCACTTCAGATTGTTTGAGAACAATGAAATGTTTTAAAAATAGGTAACCCTATACACTGTAGCGTTACTACTGGAGTCTACAATGCTCTTCACACTGTAAACTGGGTACACATGCTGGAGTTAAAAATGTTGTGCATTTTCTTTGCTTTTCTCTTTGAAAGTTGAACCAATTAGTTTTTCCTTCACTGATCTTGCTGTAAGAATAGTGTGATTTCTAGCTAACTGTGGCCGTGGCGAAAAGTTGCATATCTTCATAATATTTGGCATATTTAAGAGTTAAATGCTAGTTTAGTTGATCTACTTAAAAACATAAAGCATCATGGATAATGCTGTGTTGATAATTGTGCTTGGGTATTTAATTATTTATTTATTTATTTTAATCTCTCTATTTTGTAAAAGCAGTAGTTTTCTGTTCAGTTTTGGATATTTTTAAAGTGAGGATTAGCCTCTCCTTCTCTTCCTGTGACCATGAGAACTGGAAACATAACTCTGTCCAAGTTTGCAGTTGTATGTAATTGTGATCCTCCAGGGTTCGGGCTTTACAAGTCGTGTAAGATATCATGGAACTTGTAATATAATTGCTAGAGGAGGTAGCAGCGGGTTGTATTTTCCAGATGATGGTAAGAGCTTGCATTAAATCTATTTGTTCTTAGTCCAGACAAATAGGACTTTTTCCTGGTGAAAATGCCTGCATAACTTCAATATTTCTCTTAGTGCTGTAACCAGGGGGATGGAAATGGTCAGGCACTCAAGCAGCAAGAACTGTTGGTATTATGTAGGAAAAAAATGAGAAAGCAGAAGCTATTTTTGTTTAGAGACTGAATAAAAATCTTCAGAGCAGCTGGAGTTAAAGCTGCCATTTCCAAACATTGATGGGGAAAAAACAACAGAGTACACGAAAACAGCTGATGGTGAGGATGCTCAGAGAACCTGAACTGACTAGGGAGATTTGCTGTGTGAAGAACACCTTGGAGTTCTTTGTCAGCAGGATAGGACATATAGTAAGTAGGGTTAGATCCATTTAATAAAGTCTGGGGCAAAGAGAGGTGTCAAAGTAGTTGCTGGATCTCATAGTCCATATAACATAAGCTTACTGAGTCCAGTTTTTAGGTGAGTGGGCTTTAAAGGACTTCTCCAGCCCTAGAGGTCACTGCCTTTGTGTTTCAAGCCTAGCTAAGGATTTTTTTTTTTTTTAAATGAGAAAGTGACACCTTCTCTATGGACAGGCAAAAGGACAGCTCAGAAATTGCTGTGGTATATGCTGTAGGAAGGTATCATTAAATTGAGGTTGCAAAAGTGCCAGAACAATTTACTGTGAATCTAGTCTTCTGAGTTTGTAAATGGTAGAGTCAGGGGAAAGGGATTTAAGAATTTCTGCTGTAGCCAAAAACCTTCTTCAGTGTATAGCAACAGGTGTGTTCAATACTACCTTCTTTGAAGCCCTGAATGGCAGAACTGAGTGGGGCATAAAACTACTGTTGTATGAAGCATAGTGGTATTAGTGCCTTACAGTACTTCCTTTTTTTTTTAGTGGGCATAGATTTACAGCCACGTGGTTGCCTTGTTTCTGGAAACCCATCCATCTCCAACTTTAACAAAGATGCCCTTCCAGGAGACTTTTCCTACCTCTTCTTGCCAGTAGTACCTGGTCACTATAATCTGGATTACTGCAGCTCACTCTGGTGGCACAGGTGGAATCAGTGTGGACAGTAATTAAAGCTGTGTGAAATGTTTTGGGCCCTCTCTACTAATGCCCATTGCTGCAGCTTCAGTGTGCTTCACGTCCACCACTAGTTGATTCCTTCAACACTTGGAATAGAAAGCCAAATCTTTCAAAATCAGGGTCTAAGCTATGAAGTAGGACAAGATTTGGGAATGGGTTGAATTTTTAGTTGTCATCCACCAAGTACAGCTCTTTCTGGAATTTGAATGTAGCTTGCAAAACAGTTAAAAAGTGTCATGGTGCTTTCTTAAGGGATTTGGTTTTGCCATAATTACTGTGGGAGACTAAGGTGTTCAGATTCTGGCTACACTGCATTTCTTGGGCAGTAAGTCCATGTGGAAGTCTATGCAATTACAATAGTTGACATTCCTGATGCTCAGACTAGTCTGGCTATGCTAACTTGTGCCTCATTGTGTTGACTTTTGCTTCCAGAGCATTGTGTCAGGACTGGCTTTCAAGGCTCTATTAAAGGTGTCATCTCTGAATGCTCACCAGGACATCCTATTTAGACCTCAGAAACCTATGTACACATTTCTCTCCCTCCCCTGCCCTCTCCCCCTCTGCTTCTGATCAGGACATTGCTCTTCACTCTTGATCTCTTATCAAAGAATCCTCCACATTTCATCAAAGAATCCTCCACATTTCATCAGAATTATAAATTTATATGTATGGCTATGTAGGAGAAAAATCCTTTTCTAGTACAACTAAACCGCATGAGTTTCTTTACCACATCTCATCAAAAGCTTATGCAGAAGTCTACTTGCTTGTGACAAGTTCCAGATGCTTAAGAGAGATACAGAAAAGTCTCAGTTAAGCAACTTCTTGCATGTTGGAGCCTATTCAGAACTTTATTAGTGGAAGACATATGTAAAATGCTAAGAATACCTCCTTTATTTAAAAAAAAAAAAACACAAAACAAAACAAACAACAAAACCCAAACCAAAATAAGACATAACCAAAATGAAAAAAAAACAAAAAAACCCTATTACCTGGAACAGATGTGGTTTATTTATTAATAAATAGTGAATCTTAATTGCAATCTTCTTGTTCTTTCAGTCTCAGTGAGACTACCAATAGAATCAGTGTTTTGTGGATGATTTAGTTCCTATGTGATCACACATACAACAGGTTTACATTAGAAAGGAATACAGAAATCTATTTGCTCTCTACTGATGGAAAAACATTCTGTGAAATGAGTCTTCTCATTTTTCATGTCTCTTTTATGATCCCTCCCATTCATCTTGTCGGTAAGTGGTAAGTAAGGCAGACTTTTTAATAATCGCACCTCATATATGTGTCTTTCTAAGCCTCTAATCACTTTCATCATCTGTCTTTGAATTCCCTTTACTTCTTAAAATCTTTAGTAGGTTTAGAGGAAATGACATAAAGGGACCTAAAAGGATTAAAAAGGAACAAACAAAAAACCCCCAAACAGAATATCCCACCAAAGCAAACAAACCAAACAACAAAAAAGCACCACTCTACCCAAAACAAAACATTACCCCACCCATAGGTTGAGGGGAAAGGGAGATTTAATCTCCGGGTACTCTTTCAAATACAAAACAAAGCTCACTCTAGAAGACTTGTTCTGGGCTCTAGTGACTTGTAACCAAATCTCCCCATATTTTGTGCTCAAAGACCTTACGAACACTTTTCTCCACAGTTCTCTCACGTTTTGACATAGGATAATTTCATGAGATAGAATATTAAGACCTCCAAGCTTTGGTTTTAAATCCACAGTGTATTTATAAATGTGTGAAAGCTGTCAAAAGAGTAGGCTGTGTGATGCTGGGGTATTGGGAATCAGAGAGAGAAGCCATAATTTTAATGTGACCCCCAAAAGACTGATTAGTTTGTTACTACTGAAGAAAAGCCTGGTTTGTTAATTTAAAACAGTAACTGTAGTTTTGATTATTTTGTAAATCTAGAACTGTTTTAAAAACTGTGACTTCTTACTTTTTTCTCGCTAATGTCAGAAAGGAATAATGGGAAGTTTCAAAGTTGGTGTCTTTCTTGTCATACTTTGAGTTTTGGGCTTAAATACACCTAAAAACTAAAGGGCAGTGTTAGGTGTAATTTGTTCTTCTCAAGTGAAATGAAGGTGGAAGTTGTTGCTGTACAGCTTAGGATAGCATTGCTGTGCTCCCCTGATCCTGCAAGGTGAACCTCTTTGGCAGACTTTTAAGCCATAAATGTTGTGTTTTCACCCAATCCATCTTTTCCCTTACCCAAGAAGCAAGTTTTAATAAGTAGAAGGTGGAATGCATCTTCTTTTTAAGGTTTAAGCCGATTTTAAGTTTGGAGGCTTTATACTTAGACCTTTTGCAGTTTTTGGTGTCCACCAGGAAAACATGTGTCTCTGAAGATTGAACAGACTCTTCTTTGCTTTGCTTTGCTCTGTTGATCTGTTGTTATTGAAGTGGATGGTATTGCTTGCAGGACTGGGACATCTATTATCACCTTTTAAATGTTTGGTATATAAAAAAAAGTCACTGACTGAAAATTGCCAACTTTCTGACTTGCTTTCTTTTTGAAGGACATGAAGTTGTTCTTCTGTCAGGTTGCCAGTGGTGATGGTAGGGGGGTGCCAAGATCTCTGACTTGCTTATTGTCATCATCTTCATAGGTAAGGTTTTCACTAGACATGACCTCGTAGAAAGTCTGCATAAGCCCTCAGGGTTTTGGTGGATTTGACATCTAATATTTTCCAGGTGACAAAGACTGCTACTGCACATTGTTGCCTCCCCTTGTAAATTTTGTTTCAGTAGCTCTGGATGAAGAAGCTATGTGGCAATGCGAAGAATTGACACTGTGCTATTGAATTAAAATGAAAATATGATCCAAGTAGTGCTGAATTAATTGGAAACTTTTGATTAACATCAGTGGCCTATGAAACCAATCTGAGATGAGTTAGAACAGCCTTATGGAAAATTCTGTTTGTATTAAGTGTTCTTTACTGGGTGGTAGATGCCACTTCCAGTTCACATTACAGTCTCATCTAGCTTAAACCAGGATGGCGTAGGTGGGGTTTTGTCTTTGTTTTTTCCTTTATAAATACATGCTCTTGTACTGGGTTTGGCTAAAAATGTACGGAAACCTGTTTAGTTTCCTGGCACAGGTTGTGATGAAAAGAACAGCCAGCATCCGTGTATCTAAGGATTGCAAGAATTAAACACTTTAATTAACTATGTCATGTGATTTTTGGGGGTGGGAGGAGTGTGTTAAAGTTATTATGAGTATGGCTTTCAAAAAGGCTACCACATCATTGCCTTCTCAAGCATTAAATATTTTTTTAATTGACTTGCTCATCCTGTGTTTAAAGGAAGGCTTTTCAGTTGAAGATGAAGCATTATGATGGAGTTGATGTTTTAAAGATAGACTGCAATCCACTATGAGTGGACTCCACGATGGAGTCAGTTTATGTACACGAGGTGTTGATTTATAAGGCTGGAGAAAGCATTAAGCAGAGCTAGTAGAAGTATAAGTCTTCCAATCTTAAAAAAACCCTCTATTATTACTTACCACTTCCAAAAAAGCAAGTTACACAGCTTACAGGAAATGTGAGGAGTCAGTGCTTTGGAGTCCATGGATTATTGTTTTGAAATCTAAGGAAATTTCTAAGTGGATTTTAAGTGCTTCACTACATGAGTTACCTTTACAGGAAGAGAAACCTTGTTAGTGTAAGTTGATATAGCAAGTTTCTCTGGTTTTACAACATTCACTCCTTTTATTCCAAGTTATTCCAGTACATGTAATACAGAAATTACAATTCAGCTAGTGCTCATTGTTCAAATGCAAAATGATAGACATATGCAGAAAATATGCTGCCTTATACCAGAATGTCTGTACAGGTGAGTGATGTGCAAAGATCAAACTGGAAGACCAATTACAACTGACTCTTAACATTTCTCTAATTCAGGATAGTGCAGCTTGGTAGCATACTGTACTGTAAGTTTGCTAAGGACTTCCCAAGATCACTGCTCTGTCCTTCCTTCCTAGGAAATTATTTTTTGTCAAACAGGAGCTGACTGTTTGCTGGACTTCAGTGGCCATTGACTCTGTTTTGGATTATTGTAGGCAAAAAGCTTTGGTTGAAGTCTGCAGACAACTGCAATGAAAGGTGGAAACTTTGAGTGTAACCAAACCCAGTAGTACTAGTCTCAAAGAGGCATTTAGCATTAGAAAAACTAAATTAGCAGATCTTGTTAACAAGAGTTGCCTAGGTCAGGTGTGAGGACCCTTCTTACTCAAGAAAGGCCAAAAATTATTTGACTCACTCACAGCTGCCTCTCCAGGCTGTAGGATTGAAGGTTGCCACCTTCACCCTGCCAGCATTTACAGAGCTACTTCGAGCTATCTTGTACCAAGTCCATTAGGAGCACCCTGGCATGGAGCTCCTTCACCCTCACTGTGCTTACAGATTCTGCACCCCACCTGGTGCCGAGATTCCTCACCTGGACTGCACCAGGGCTGAAGGGCAGGGGAAGTATGTGGGTGTGACTGGGCAGCTCTCAGCTGCTTTTGGGCATGTTCAGGGCAATAGCAAGGAAGGGAGAGGATAGTAGGGAGACATGATGTACAGAGGTGGGACTTCATGTGCTCAGCCTAGAATGGAGTCACTGCCCAGAGTGGAGTTAGTCCCCTTCCAAAGGCCAGGTGTAATTTTCTTGTTCCCCTTCTTTACTCCGCATAGATGACTTGAAGATAAAATGTGTCAATATCTGGTGTTAATCCAGTTACTGATGCCTGTGCATAATAGGGGATTGTGTGGCTCTTACTATGTTAGGAATCTTTGTTTTACTAGAGGTTTTGATAGGAATAACACAATCTTGTGTCATGGTTGTCCCTGCTGCCAGGGCAGCTAAGTATCTCCTCACCTCACCAGATTTCCGCTTTCTTTCTTCTCCCTGCCATGTCCAGGAAAAGAGGTTATTTTGTTCATTCCCCTCTTCTGCCATTTTAAGGAAGAAAGCTGGTTACACCTTGTCACCTGTAACCAGTTCTTTTTTGAAGCAAATCACACAGTTTCACATTGATGAACAAAAGAAGGATGACTGCCTGCTCCTAAAATAAGAGTTAAAAGGGTATTTTTAGGAGTGTCTTTTAAAGCCAGATAGTAAATCAGCAGACTATTCAAGCTGCCAGGCTCCTATTGTGCCAAAATGGGTCCAGAAAATTTACAGTGGGTTTGCTGTCATACTCATATTGTTGTCCTGATCAGCTTTTTGTGAAGGTCTCTACTGTGCAACATGTTAATTCATGCAGTGAGTTACTCAGGCCCTTTTGATGCACAGTATCATCACAATCAGGTATTGCTGGTCCTGATGGGAGCCTGTGATCTGTACAGGAGTTGTGCTCCTTCTGTCATGTGTAATTGGACCAGATTTAGCAGACTTCTGTACCAGAGATGTGGAAAGACTGGGGATGAGAGAGAGCAAAAGCATAAACAAGACCTGAGGAAGATTTAAGAAAAGGTTAAGAGTGAAGACAGTGAGAAGTTTGACAGTCAGTGGGAGTTTCTCCTCTGGTTGCCAACAGGCATATGAAGAAAGTCTGAGATTGTCCTTGTTGGCCCTTATGTTTTGTTCTCATAAACTGCATGGATGTGGTTATGAGTAATTTATCTGAGGAAACAACTAAGGAACATTACTGTGTGTAAGAGCTACATGCTTATTGCTACTTGTAAAAGGAAATGTGCCACTGTCAGGGCATTTCCTTTGTGTCTTTTCAGTGTTAATTCCTATGGCATCCTCTCACTAGTGCACAGAAAGATCTTATTGACCAAATCTTCTATTTCTGATTTTTATGAAACTGGCTTCCTATGCATTTCTACCTGAGGGATATGATTATGTCTTGCAGTATTAATTTAATGTAGAAAAAAAGATACACCCTTCTTTTCTATGACCCTTTTTTTTTTTCTTGCCTTCAAGGAACTCTATATCTTTCTTTTTACCAGTAGCTGGAAAGTCTTGAACAGTGGGTGAGTTCTATGACCTAACAAAGCTCGATCTGAAAGTGATCAAGTGGAATTTCTAGTGACATTCATAAAATGTATCCAGCTTGGTGTCAAACTTCTGTTTCTGATTTGTTGATGCCAGAAGCTGTGGTATTTTTTAAGTTTGGGAAGTTGGACTTTGAGTGCAGTAGCTTACAAATTGTTCTTTCACAAGATGTTTTGACCTATGTTGCCACTTTTCATGCATACTTAGGTGGGATTTCTTATTTTCTGGTGACTGTGTATATTACACTGCAGCCTATATGCAAACTGCTCTTTAATTTTGAAGAATTTCTCTTGTAGTGAAGATTTACCCACTTGTGATGCTTTGAAACAAATAGCCAAGGCCTTGTTTCAGTTGTTCCTGTTTGGACTTGAGAGAGTCAGCTAGAATAATCTTTGTGTATTCTGTGCCATTATGTGCTGTGGCAGTTAATGTCAGAGAAGGCTGAAGTTCAGTGATTCCCTTGAAGAGAATCTATGCTTTGAAATGAAGTCTAGAGCAGTGGTGACAACATTAGCCTAAGGCTCTGGTGACATGGGTTGAGACTACTGTGACAGCTCTCAGCCCTTGTGTAATGATGGGAGTAATTTCAACTCTCTGAAGAGAGTGTGGCTTCTCCCAGTGTGCACAGGAGAGGGGATAAATTCTATGAAGGATACATATTGCAGAATCATTAGCAATCCAGTTGGATATTTCAAGATAAACAACCTCTGACTTTTTTTGTGGACTTCCAAAAATACACAATGGGTGCATGTTCCTGCTTTTCAAGTCAGGCAGATTTTAAGACTATCTGTCATAGCTACTACTTCTCCCCAGATTGTTAAATCTTTTGTAACTGTTTGAAATTGGGCATTTGCCCTTAAGGTAGTTGTGAAGTGCACCCTTTGTAGTTGAGAGCGGGAGAGGTCTTGCAGGGATCTACCTAATCTCAGCTGATTTGGTAGAAGCTTAAACTGCATCACATAAAAGTGCCTATCTGAGGCTGGGTGAAACTAAATCCAGTCTAAATAGCTGCATGGCAGTGGGTATTGCAAACACTGCATAAAAGATGAAAGTTTCACCCTTTTTCATGGATTATAGAACTAGATGTATGTACTGAATATGTAGGCATCTGTGCCAAATTAACTTCACTCTTGAGTGGGACTTAAAGTTCTTTTTATTAGGCAAAAAAGCAAAAGGTTTTTCTGGCTCTCTCTCTTACCTAGTGCATTCTTAATATCGCTGATTCTTCATTTCGCTTATGCATAGTAGTGTTTTAGGAAAACTTAAAAAAAAACAAAACAAAACAACCCCCACTCTGTCTTTTTGCCAGCTTTGCCATTATGAATAGAAATCATTGGTCTCTAGTTGCTCAGAAATTTGGCAGTACAGGATGTTACCTTTCCTTTCCCCTCTTCTCTATATTTTGAATCTATAATGATTGCTATAGAGTGTTCTTGCTGTAAGTTCTGGACAGAAATGCATTATTTTTCTCCGTGTAGTTAAGCCAGAATTAAATTATGGAAAGTTGCTTTATATATATATATATAAAAATGTGAAAAAATGCCAATATGTGACTTGAAAAGGAGAAGAATCTTAAATTTTATCTTATTGTTACTGCAAGAAAGCCAAATACTGCTTCTGTAAACCTGTATTGCTCTTATTACTTCTGCTAGCAGCATGTGCTTCTGACACTGTTAAGTTTGGCAGTGCTTTGCACTTTGTTAGTGGTGTGTTCCATTGGAATTAGACTGGTACTTACTTCTGCATATCACCTTGTGGAAGACTTGAGGCTGCAAGCAGATTAAACCACTACCAGGGCATTGCCCTCAGCTATGCCCTGCCCTTGGCTAAATAAACAGCAGTACTGCGTCATTTCAGCGACACAGGGTTACACCTTCTGCAGATGCTGTTTGTAACAATGTTATTAATGAAAACTGGTATTTATGAACTTATTTCAGTAAGAAGTCAGAAAGAGACAAGCTTTTAGTGGTAAGAGCTGGGAACACAGAGCCACAGCATCAACTATTTGTATTGTCTTGTTTTAAATAAAAATAATTAATACATGTTGCTAGTGTAATTCACACTGACCATTAAAACCCTAAAGAGGGTATGTCCTGAGTCGACAGCAATAGGGTAGCTCACAGATGAAAGAATATTAACAGCAGCTTCCTAATCTTCATAGTCTTCACCTCTATTCTGTTGATTTTGTCATCTCATAATGATGTTGATAAACAACAATTTCTATACAAATTTCCCCAGAGATGGAAAACTGCAGGAACTGGTATGAAATATAGCTCCCAGGGGTAAAAAAAATAAAAAATCACATTCTATGTATTTCCAAGAGTGTCATTTTGCATTATTTTTTTCCCACAAACAAAACATTGAAAGAAAAGATTAGTCAGATTTTCTAGGATAAATGCATATTCATTCTTCAGTTCTGTTTGTGTTCATTTTTATAAAAGGAAAAGAAAGGTTACATACAAAAAATATGGAAAGGGTATGAATATTTTATACATGCATGCAACATGTCATCCTGCATCTATGTACCAGTAACAAGGAGGAACAGTTGAAATCAGGTCGAGTGTAGAGGAGAAAGGTTTAACTGCAAGTAAAGGTAGTAAATCAAGACAAAATTTTTATTAACGGGAATTCTGAAATTAGTTTCCAAACTTAAGGAGCAGGAAAAATACATTACTCCTTTGGAACAGAAGCCTATTAAGTTTATGAATATAATTTCAGTGTTAGGAGCAAGGATTTCCTTTAAGTCCTTTGTTTCTGTCTTAGAAATTATTTTACATATCTCCTGAGGCTTTTGCATCATTCAGGTTTGTTGAAGTGAATTATATTCTGCTTAATAAAATTGATAGGACAATAGAGTCTTCAAAGGTAATGAGCCCAGACATGTTGTGAGAATTATTTTCATGTGTCCTCACCAGGCACCTATCCATTCCTGTAGGGAGTGAAAGTCACAGACAATTTGCCTGTTATCTACTGGCAAGCAGGCTGGCCCATCAGTAGGCAGATAGTTTAAGAAAATGTTCTATAGCATTTTAGGGATGTAAAAGAATCCGAGGGAATTGAGAAGTGGGGAGTGAGGGGATCTGGGAAGATGCTGCTGGCATTGTTGCTTTAGGAAATAAGTGCCTATGATACCACATGTTGTTTTTGCTGAACTAATGCTTCTGATGGATTGTGAAGGATTATACAGCAGACTGTTCCTGCCACTTCTCTAGCAATTCAGATTTGTCCAAGGGAATGCAGCAATTGTTCCACACTGCTGTTCAGGCTGAGCTAAGGCTCAAATGTCTAAGAGGCAGTGGATAATTTTGCATCGTAGAACACCTTGAGAAATTTTGTTTGTGATAGAGAACTGTCAGATCCCTATTGCTTTTCCATATATAGGAATGTATACATGCTCGTATTTCAGTTAAAATATGATTATTATGTTATGATTATCTGACAATCCAATCCATTTAGTGATGTGTAAGCCTTAGTTTTTGCCTAATGGTGTTAGTCTCATAGTGAATACTCATTCACTGGAACCCTCTGTCCTGGCTGCAGATCCAGATATCCTCCAGGTGCATTGGGCAAAGTTATGTGATGGGCACAGTGTTGCTGGACTTTGCAGCCTGGATAATTTAAACCAACCACTAATTGGTCCTTAAAAGTAGTAATGCTATGCTAACACAGAGATGGTCATGCCCATAGTGCTCACCATTAAGTAATGCATTAAGTAATAGTTACAGAAGATTAATGCTCGAGGGGCTTTCAATTTATTTTTTAAAAAATGGATTGGTTAGACTTTTGGATATTTGCAGTTTCTAGCAATGATTTAGGGATGCTTCCAAGAAAATTCATGCAACTTGTCAAAGTAATTGTTGTTCACCTGTCCACTGTCGCCTGCAAGACGATGGGGTTGCTCCTGTCTTTAAAGCAGTTGTGGGTATTTGTTTTTCAGCTGTAGAAGTGTGGACAGCTTACTTAATAAACAGGCTGTGCTGGGTATGAGGTTTCCTATTTAGCCCCTTTAGTAACCTTAGAAGTAGATGCCTACTGATTCTGAACACAGTTAGGTGCTGCTACCTTTGGATTGGCCATCAGTTTGCAATCAAGCAGCCCTACAAAAGAGCGCTCTCTCTCTCTCTCTCTGCAACAAATTTTCGGTCATCTATTTTCTCCTCTTCATTGCTTTTCTAAAAATAATGACACCCTTCAGAAGGAGCACGGAGTTAAACTGGGATCAGATTATCCACTTGATGGATAACTGGTGTTTATTCAGCTACTAATCAGGTATGATGTGTGCCCTCTTATCATAGAGTGATAGAATGGTTTGGGTTTGAAGGGACCTTGAAGATCATCTAATTACAAACCCCCTGCCATGAGTAGGGAACCTTTCACTGAGCCCAGGTTGCTCTAAGCCTCACGCAGCCTGGCCTTGAAGTGCCTGACCAGTGTCTGTGCCTGTACCATGGAGCTCTGCCACAAGAGGTAGCTTTATACTATAATTTGAATGTTTTCATGTCAGTAAACTAGCAATGAATTGACAAAAGTAAGTTAATACTGAAAACCCTATTAATGACCCACCCTAAATGCATAAGTGAAGGTTCTCTAGCGTCTTTTATGTGCCATGTTGGAGTGTAGAAAGATAGAGCCTTCCTTAGGATCTCTGGGAAGGCAAGTTTGATATGAACACATCCCAAGCAACTCTTGTGCTCTTAGGGGCAAATAAGTCACCAGAGGAAGAACTGTGAAGGAAGCACTGTAGGTGACTCCAGAATGAGATGGTGTGCCTTTGTGAAGGCATAACATATCAAGTGAAGAAGCAGATATTGACAGCAGAACACCTTGCTCTGGTGTGCTGCTTGGTGTTACTCAAAGTGCTTCCTGCCGCAATTGATACGCAGTGTTATTCCTGCATCCACTCCATTTTGATGTGCCTCTTTCTTATCACGATTGCTCCCTTCATTGCGAACAAGACCTGCAGGACGTGTTTGTATGGGTACACATAGAATGTGTAGTCTTTGAAAGTTTAGAAGGGGGCTAGTCCCTTTTTTTTTTATTGTTGTCTTTTTGACCATTTCCATGGTTGCATTTGTTATTTGAAACTAAAATCTTAGTGTTTAGTTTTAAACAATTGGTCTTGATTTTTTTCATCCATGTTCCATGAGTTAATTTAAGATTCACAGAAGACTAGTGGTAACTAAATCTGGGCATATGTTTCATGTGTCAGGAGATAAATGGAAAATTCTTGTCAATCAACATTTTGAATTCTCTCTTCAAGAATACAGTGTGTTCATTGCTGTCTAGTGATTTGTTTGATTTGGGCTTTTCTTCTGTCAATACTCGCACTTAATTCTGTCTGACAGTGTTCCATTGTCTTCAGGAGCATAGTATAGTGATGTTCCTGATAATTTTTTTGAGAATCTAGATTCATCCATGCTTGCAAATGCAAATAGTAAGTGATGTTAGTCAAATATTTGAAATGCCGTTCTGCACTGCTTAGTTGCCACACAGTGTGGAAGAAGTCTTTACTGAAGCAACTCTGGTTGCTGCTTCTGAAGCTCTCAATCTAGATCTCTTGACAGAGCTCTGGAGTTTTCATTATGCTTCATTCCTGTGCATGATATTAACATTTTACTTTCATAAGCGAGTATAATGACCTTCATTAAAAAAATTAAAATTTTCCTTTCTTTGGAATGGATTATTGTGTAGTATCTTACCAAGTGTTGTGTTTTTGCAGTTTGTCTTCATTTTGTGCACTTTCAATTGAAAAAAAAAAAAAGACTTTCAATACCTGCTGGGCTTTTCTGAATACAAGGCTGGATGTTGCAGGTAATTTTTTAGCTCTCATTCAATTTTTGCATGCCAAAAATAGACATCCATGTTAAGATTCATAACTGGAAGAACTGAAGCTTTGGTTGAAAAAGGTAGTATTTTTTTTCTTGAATTTTCCTGTTAACTTTTCTTATACCTGACATATAGAGCAGGATTGTCTAAGATGTTTCAAAGGATGTAACCTATTTTGTGCAGGTACATGCTGTCATAGTTGATGAAAATATCTTTCATGAGTATATTTAATAGAAAAAATTAAAATCAGTTGAATTTTAAAATAACATGAAGTGCTCAAGCAGAACAGTTAAAATTGTTGTAACCAACAGCTTGGGGTTCTTCATTGGGTAAATACACTGAGGATCTCAACAGGGACAGGCTCCTGTGGCTTGATTTCAGGCTAGAGTGCCATTACCTCTTTTCAATGCTGAATTATTCAGGTGTATAAGCCAGTTCCTGCCTACCATGATTTAGAGGTAACTGGATGGCCTTGCTTCTGTTACGTGTTTGCTGAAGATGTAAGAACAATGTATGGAAATCAGGTTGTGCCTGCAGTCCATTTAAACATTCTGGCTTGCATACAGTAAGTACTGTTTTCCAAGTTATTGTTGTCAATATTATGAAGTAGCAATGGATGTGGTTTTTTGATAAGTTACATTCACATCTTGACTGGTGGGTAACATTGCAACACAATTGCTCTTTTAATGGGAGAGATGTGTGGCTCAGACATTTCTGATTAATAATGTACTGAATAAATGGTCCAAAATGAATTTTTTACAGGAACAGGATAAAAATTAGACTTAATGTTTCATGGGAATACTGCAACCTGAGTAAGCTGCTGCTGAACTAAGGAAAGGAGTCTGTTGGAGACCTTGAGTATTCCCTGCCATCTTGTTTGATGAGCGACTTGAGAACCTGTGTTTCTGAGGTGTGCAAACTGGTCAAGGCCTCTGTGCCTCTTGAGGCAGGTTGGCCCCAGCACTGTAGGGGCTCAGAGCAGCAAGTTCCCTGTTGAAGAATAAAATAAGCAAGCTAAAGAATACAAGGCGACATGCTAGTGTGTCCTCTTGTAGTGACAGCGTATTTCTTCAAAACACATCTGGTGTGAGGATAGCTCTCACCTTCCTGGGGCATGTCCTCATTGCCCTACTGTCTTTTGTGATATCTTCATAAACCTCAGAGTCCAGTGGTCTTCCTTGAAGCTGTGAGTTTGAACATAGCCTAACCTGAAGAGAGCCTACAATCCAACTGTTAGTTTCTTGATGAACAATCTTAGCTGATAAGTAAGCACCCTGCTCCAATGCCTATTGCTTGAAGGCACATATGACTAACCACGTAATCCACGTGCAATGAAGTATTTCTTCCCCGTTGCTCTCTGCAGAGAAGTCATAATACCTTTTGTATATGAATTGATTCACCTGACAACAGATTGTGATACCAATGCCCTTGTTAGTGGACTGTTATGAAGTCACTACAAAGGAATCCCTGGAGAAAGAGGGAATAAATTATTCAGGAAAACAGATTTTAGAGCTTGTGAAATAACAGGAAAAAAGAATTCAGAAAATAACTGGTTAAGTGCATCTCACTTGACACAGTGATTCTTGTGTTAGTACAAAGTCTTCAGACTACCTGCATTAATTCTTTTGTAGGTTGTTTAGAATCATGGTGTTTCAGTCAGCTAAAAATGATTTTGAAGTATTACTTACCATCCCTCCAATATGCATTATTTGAGTGGCACAAAAGAGAAACAAAAAATACATTGGTAACTCTTCATTACATAGATACCACAGTAATTTATATGGATAATTGCTGTAAGCTTAAAAAAATATTTGGCTAAAAAAATGGAAAGTATATTTTATAGTGCAATTGCAATAATATCTGCCTCCTGCAGTAACTATAGCATGGAGCAATGGTAGATTTCAAAGCAGATGTTATTTTTGCTTGACAGGCAAGTGTCAGCGTGGTTAGCCTTACAAGTAGATTATGACTGATAATAACTTAGCACTTAGGCTTTCAATATTGACCTGTGTTTGTTTGGGGTTTGTTTGGTTCGTTTTTTATATAAGATCCCTTTCATACTTTTCTGTGCTTCTGGGAAGTGAAGGCACATACAGAAGAGACTAGAGGGGAAAGTTTCTTCCAGGCACGGGCAGGCAGTTGGGATGGCTGAGTGCCAGACCTTGTTACATGGCTTCTGGAGCTGCTTGTTCTGCATTCACACTGGTTTGTGTTTCTGCAGCTGTATCATATTGCTGCTGTTCACTTACTGTTAGACTCCTAGACTTAGAGCTGTTGTTGTTTTCCTTATAAAGTTATGTAAGCTAAAGAGTAGCTTTACATTTGATAAGGCATCTTTTGAGAGAATGAATATTACCTATTAGAAACCTTGTGCTTGGATAGGGAGATTATTTTCTTTGAATTTCCTAGTGTGAATGGATACTGATATGATTTACAGGAAGTTGTACCACTAGTGACAGATTACATGTTGTTGTTGCAAAGTTAGAACCTAGCTTCAAGACCCCTTGGCTCAGAGATGAATAAAATCTAAACTGAATTAAGAAATTTTTGAGAGTAGGTAGATCCTGCAGAAATTCTGGGTGAGGGGAATGATACCCACCTATTACAAGGTGTGTCGATAGAAAAGTGGTAGGGAAGCAGTGACAGAGAAGAAACTGGGAACCAAAGAGTTTACAAAAGAGTACACAGATATAGAGGAAGGGGGGAAAGGAGTAAGGAGGAAAGCCTGAGCTCATGTGAGGCAGAAATTCATGATCTTCTGCTCACATGAATAGAACTCACATGAATAAGCTTGTGCTTAGCCAATAAGCTGTGATTTGAAGTAAAATCCTTGTATGTGGCACCCTCCCATCTTTCTGGAAGGGGCAGAACAGGTCCTTCAGTGTCCTCTCTGATCTTAACACTTAGAAAAATTCCAGGCCTTCTGCTTCACCTAAAATAGCAACTGGTTTGGCATTCACCTGTCCAAGTGGCTATCATCATCACTCATAGATGCCAGCCATGTCACAGACAAGATAAAGTGAAGACATAAGAGTCTAGGTTATGATTTGCAGGTAGCAGAATCACTATGTGTAAGGTGTCAGGTGCTTGTGGTATCAGACTGAGGATGAAATTTCACCCAAAGTGGCTGCAGGAGCTTTGTGGCATCTAAATGTAAGCACAGATCAAGTGTCAGTGGTTGTCAAAGACACACTTTGTTTACTTTTGGCCCAACATGAGTCGTTGAATGTTTCAACACCGAAAGCAGTTGTGGCAGTCGCTCTTCTGTGGGCAGATTACGAAATCTCCATCTTATGAATTTTTGCTGAGCAGGTTCAGGAGGAATCACTGACCAAAAAGGAACTAAATCATGTTTTAGCACTCAACATTTGTTTTTCATCTCTGGCTCCTATTGCCTACTAGAGTACAACTGGCATGACTATCTCAATGCAGGCTTGGAGATAGTTTGTCACTGGGGCTTCTTTTGCAACTAGTGGAGTTTTTCTAGGATTTGCCATTTTACAAGTCACAAGTACAGCTCAAATCATTCTGTCAGGTTGTACCAGAGACAGGTACCTTGAACTACCAGCTGTAACTTTTAAATTCTACTTGTAACAATGAGAACTCTTGAAAAGGTGATTATAGACTCATAATACCCCAACTCTGAAAATGTTACTCTAAGAATATTTTGACCTTCCTAGATTTGCTCTACTGCTCACTGCAAGGGGTACTGGCAGGCTCCCAAGTCTGTTGGGTGTAATTTTATGTGCATTCACATGTATCAGTCTCTTAGAAGACCAGTCTGTCAGTGCACCTGCTGAATCCTTTAGGTTGTCTTTGAGTTACACTGGGAGATTTTGTCTGACAGCAAGATAACTGCTTGTAGTTGTGCATTCTAGGCTATAACAAAATTTCCCTAGTTGGGTTAGAACTTATGAAATGCCTACAGGGTTGTTGCTATGTGTGATGAAATGATATACCTTCTGACACAATGCTCTTTCCAGCAAGTATTTCCAGGTAGATTCCTTTCCCTACAGATAACAGTAAAACTTTAAGAAACTTGTGATCTGTTCTGACACAAGTTTCATACATTAGATAATCAAATATCACAGTATTGTGACATTTTAAACATAGTAAGAACTTCTATCTGTTACCTTATGTGACCAGAAGCCATGTAGGGAATGGGAAAAGCAGTATTAAAATGGTATAAATTTTTTATTACACCACATCATAAGTGTCTTCAGTTATCTCCATGTTGCTAACCCCCAGCTGTGCACACTGAACAAGAGTGCATTCACAGCATTGTGTGCACATCTTTTAAGACCTGTATTGTGAAGTCAATACCAAAAACTAAACATCACATTTATCCCACCAAGGGTAATAAAACCACTCTTCAATAAAAGAGCTCAATAAATGACAAATCATTGGTTTTGGTAATCTATTTTTGGTCTATTTTGCTAGTCTATTTTTAACTACTTCTAGTAGTATTTTTGACTTTTCAATGTACTTAAGAGCTGTTACATGGATATACACTACACTGTAGTGGTCTCTGTGCCTGAAAATATTTGAACATGTATTTGCTTTTATTTTGGTGAATGTTTGACTTTCAGCTAGCATACAGCTCTAACAGGCTTTTTCAATATCTTTTATTATATCATATAGCTTTCAGGCTATGTGACTTGTCTAAATATTGTTAAATTACACAGAGGAGCATAACACCTGGTGCATTTATTTCTGCACTGACCTTTATTTATATAACACTCTTGCTAAAGCAGTAAATGAACAAGAAAGATAATAAAAAGCAAGTAAAGCAAAGTAATAAAGCAAAGTAAAAAACCTACAGATCAACTGAGCTGAATAATTAAGTATGCCAGTTTATTCTGTGAAGTTAAAATGATGCAATGTTGCCTGGTTAGTAACAGATGCATATGTAGAGACAGGCTTTTAATATCTGAATTTGAAGAGCAGATCAGTCAAAAAAGTGACTTGTCATTTACTATTTCCGTTGGGGGAGGAGGTCAGAATTCCTTGCCAGTCATGTTTGCATGGAAGGTTTTTGTCCTGTGCAAATCACTGCAAGTCATTAAAGTTTTCCAAAGCATTTAATGAATGTGTGCCAATCCAAAGACTTCCTCTCTAGCTGAAATAGAATAGAAGACATTCAGGCCACTTTGAGTTGCTGAAATGTTGGGTAATCTTGTTTTTAGTTTACTAGTTGCTTNGAGCTAATTTTAAAAAAAAAAAAAAAAATCTCTCCAAAATCTGAACTGCAGGTAGGCTGGCATGTGTTACCTTCCAGTGTACAGAAGGTGACACCTCTAACTTGTTTCTTCCACTTGCTTACCTGCCGGCAGACTGCTTTGATTGTAAGATATATATACCGGCAACTAGGGGCATAAGCTGAAGTAGCTTTCTTTGCAGCTTGCATTATAATTTCTTGGACAGCCCTCTATTTCTCTGAATTCAAAGTTATATCAGCAAGAGCTTCTTGACACAGCAACTAGGACAAATTGTTCTGGGAAGGGACTCTGAAATCTAACATATCCACTCTTCATGAGGCTCCTGAATTTTTGGCCTTGGCCATAGTTGAGAAAGTTGTATACATGTTGTGGAATTTTCAGTAAGGTAATGGGTAAAGGCATTCCTTAGAAATAATAGAGTTGAAGTAAAGGCATGACAGCCTTCATGGATGAGCAAAGACTAGTAGTTGAAGAAAGAACAGGACTTGCTTGAGAAACTCTTGGTCCCATTGGCTTGTGAAAGAGCTATTTATGTATTTAGGATTTATGTATTTCTCAAACATGTCAAGTAACTGACTACAGAAAGTGAGAGCATTTGTCATTCTTTTTCTTTGGGAAGAGTATCTGGAAAATTATTTTTGCAATATGTAACACAGTACAGAATATTAACTCACTGTGTGGAAGTTGTAATTAGACTGGCATCATTTGGCTAATCTAACAAAGGGCTTTCTTTGGGGGGTTTAGTAGTGGATATAGATCTTCATCTGCCTCTTTAGACCCCTGAAAATCTGATTTATCAGAGTTAGTTTATTCAGGTCAAAGTTACTCTTCAGCATATGACTGAAAGAGAGATAAAGGGAAAAAATATTTAGACAGTTTTCTAATGCCTTGATCAAAATGAGGACTGTGTTTTGGGTTTTGTTTTGCTTTTCCACTTCCCTAAGTATGAGGTCTTTTGTGTTTAATGTTAGGCTGTTTACTACAGGATTCTGGAGCCTGTAGCCAAGCCCAGCTCCCTGCTCAGGTACTGAGACTCTGGCTCAGTGCAGAACCAGTAACTAACCATGGATGGTCTCCAAGGACAGCACAACTCTTATCTGCTTCCTTTCCCACTGAACTCCGCTTTGTTCCTTTTTATCTGTGTTGTTGCTATGACTGAATATGGTAATATGTTTATAAATCTTTTACACCAAAGCCAACCTTGTGATAAAGCATATCCTCCTGACCGTCTGACTAGAAACTTAAGAGGGAAAAAAAGAAAAAGAATTAATTTAGAAAGTTCAAAGGAGAGGGAAGGAGACAAGCAGGCTAGGAGTAGAATATTGATTGCAACTTCATGCTAATCACATCATATTGGTGAATAGGCTGCTACACCACCACAACTCTAAAAATAGAAAAATCTAATATGAGTTTAATATGAAGGAACTAGCATTATAAGAGATTTGGCAGCTAGCATTTATGTCTGTACATTTAGCTTGAATGTAAACCCAACATATGCTGTTTTCTGTTGATGATTTTTTTAAAACACTTTGAATTAAGATTACAAGCTGTTTTAAAAAGATCATCAGGTTTATTGCTGCTATATATTATAAAATATAATATGGTCTAATAAAATTACATGGGGAACTTCTGTATCCTGCTTTAAATTGTTCTGTTGTGTTGTAATGGCCAAAGAACATGGGGCAAGCAGCCTGTTGCTTCATACAAAAAAAGTTATAAGTAGATAAGAGCAACTGTTTGACCATCACAGTGGCTTGATAGAGACTCTCTCAATTCTCTGTGGTTAGGTAAGGGAGGTAGACTTTCAATAAGCTGAAAAATAACTCTTAAAAATGTTCTGAAACATCTTCTATTGTTTTCATACAGTTGGCACAGTTGATTGGTGAACTCCATGACTCAGTTTGTGGGAAATGTTAGTCATGGAGTGTGTGGCAACTTGACCAAGCAGAAAAGCAAGAGCCTGTGCTCCTGTTTCAGAAGTGCTGTCCTGGTCCAGCTAGTGTGGATTATGGCTGTATAAGAATCTGAAATACTTATGTGCTTAATGAAGTTTCTGTTAGGTATAAGATGAATATTTTGTATTACTGGGTCTGTTTAGACCATATAGGTGGCTTTATGTTACTCCACCTCACATGAAGCTTGCCAGCAATGCTGAAAGAGGTTCTTGGGTAAAACAGAGGTCTATACTAACACCTAACTTGAAAATTGTGGGGTTTATATATGTATTAATACCAATTGACTTACCCATCGCTATGAATTTACTAATGGACGCTAATGAAGACATACCAAAATCCATTCTGTTTTAAGAATGTATTTTGTTAATTAAGCAACATTATCAGTGTCAAGTATCCAATCAAATTGAAATGTATGGATTCCATAAAATCATGTGCTTTGGAGTTTATAGTATCTGGAGTAAACATTTGTGGTTTGTGTGATGTAATATAAATTATCACTATTGTGTAAAAAGAAAAGTTGTTCTGGGATAGTCTTTAGAGTCTTATAGAAGGAGATACAAGAAATTAGGCACATTAATGCACAGATTGGCCATTTCTGTAGATCTTGGCAAGTACTCTACCAGGTAAGAAATGTCTCAGATAAAAAACATGATGATTTAAAATTAAAAGATGTCATTGCTAGTATTAGATGAGCAAAAGCAACAAGAGAAGAAGAACAACACAAGAAAGAAAAGTTTACAAACTTAAAGTTATGAGTAAGCACATAACTATCAGTGTAAATACTATTTCTCTAGCAAGCTATATTTGTTTTTATTTATGTGAAGTTAAATGTACTACAGTATTCTAATGACAATATTGAGGTTTCCTGTTCCAAAAAATCTCAGTTTGATTAGCCAGTGGTTCTCAAAGAGATGAATTGACAAGTTTTATCTTCAGAGTCTAAATTGTGGTCTCTGACCATATAAACACCTTGTTCAAGTAAACTGCTCTGAACTTTAATCATGTTTCAACAAATATTATTTGAAAAATACTTCTATAATTTCCTGAGAGATATTATCCCCTGGAAACATTGTTAGTATTGCCCTATTCAATTAAATAAATAATCCCTGTGACACCATCACATCCTTTGGAGGGGTAGGACAAAACACCTGAATTATTCTTAATGATGATAAGATCCAAATTAATTGTGACTCTAAAAACATTATAAAGGCTTTAATCCCCCTGTCTTCATAGGCAGAGTTTAACAAAACCAAAAAACCTGAAATGCCTTGAAAATGAAGGGCATGGGTCTAAAACACTTATCCAAAGGCAAGAAAATGCAGTAAAAGCAATACAGGCTGCATCCTTGCCATCTTTGCTTGGCACTTATGTGACTTTTTACTGTTGCTGGTGCATTATTGAAGTTGCCTTTTTAGCCCTGCTGTCTCCTGTGATAGTTCTTGACCAGATCAGTGCTACACTGAATGCAATTTTGCATAAACATATTAGTGAAGCAAAGTTGCATAAATTTGGTCTATAATATTTTATCTATCCTCTCAATTACAATATCCAAGATAAGCGGGTTTAATTTCACTGCATTAAATTACTTTTATATTAGCAACATAGTTTTAGCAGACTAAGATCAAGATGAACACAGTTTTTTCCTACTGAATCTAATATTGTATAATTAAATGTTCTGTGCGACTGTGCAGTTTCTGAGCACTTTCCAGTAGCCTGGTAAACAAAGTCACTACTGTTTCTTGCCTGTGATTCTCATCTTGCAGTCCTGCATTTGAGAATGGGTTTTCTGTTGCATGGCAGAGGGAAAGGAGTGGAGCTTTTGTTTGGTTGGTTTTAGCCTGTTTATTTAGTTTATAAGCACTGAATTTGACAGTAAATTTTATGGATAATATACATTCTTCTATATATTTATCTACATGAAGAGGTGTTCACCAAATATGCCCTGTAGTTAAAGTAGAAGGCAGTGAGCTTTGTAATGAGCTTCCGGTATCAGCAGGAGTTCCTTTCACAGGAGTTCATTTTACCCTTGACATTTTAGTTCTGGCCAAGCAGAAATAATGTATTTTCAGTTTGCAAACACCTCTGAGGGGAAAAAGTCTGCCTTCTCTTGCTAGTACTATCCTGGCAATGCATAATGGTTACTACTCAAGCATCTTCAAAATGACATTAGAGGATTTGTACCATACTGTAAAAATATAGTGAATCCTCCTTAAACGCAGTTGTTCAAAACCAGTTTATTTTCTTATCTGTTAGACTTAAAAAATTGTAATTTAACACTTTTGTTACAAGTAAAGTGGTGACATAAGTATAATTTAACCTAGTTTATCTTCCAAAATAATCTGAATTGCTTTCTCTAAGTAATTCAGCTTTATAAATTTCACTAATGGAGGAAGTGTGTTCTCAGAATAGGAATATTTTTCAGACTAGGTAAAAATTTTGCTGTAGGGTTTTATTACTCTCTAATTGGGTGAATCTCTGGTTTTCTGTTCGGTTGGACTAGGCTTTTGCATTTTGGGATTTTAATTAATTGATGTTATCTTATTGACTTGTGGAACTTCTCTACAACAGAGTTTCTTTTATGAATTGAGATATTTGTGATGTGTATTAGCATTTGAAGTGCATGGTGTATACAAAAATTTGAAAGAAAAAGGTAAAATGGAGTATAAATATGAATCATCATTAAGTAAAAATAGTGGGTTGTTTTAGTTCAACAAAATTGATACAACAGTCTTAGTTGAACTTGGTTCAGAAAGAATAGACTGACAAAAAGGTTTCTTTTTTTTTAAAAAAAAATAGTTATTCATGCCAATACAAACTCATAAACATTTTAAAAGCTTATGTAGAAACTATTCAAAATCGTGTGCTCACACAAAACCTGTTTCTGGAGAGCCGGCAAAGCATTAGCTGAAGCTGGGTCCACTCTGTTATGTGCACGTGGAGCTCTTCAGAAAGGAGGATGCAGGGAGATCTGCTTGTAGAGGTGCACTCATATTCAAAAAGTGTTCTATTTGTGTCTTTTTACTGGAAAAGGTTGTTTTTTTTTTTTTACTTCTTATTTAGTTGTAACTATTTGAATTGATTGTTAGTGTGTAACCTTAAAATACCATGCCAAGAGCAGTTCTTCAGAAGGCGTGCATCAATTGAAACAATGTATGTATGTGAGATTTGCTTGGACTAGTACTTGCCTATAACAATAATTTTATGTATGGTTTTAAAAAGCATATCTTTATACTTGTATATTTATATAAATGACAAGATAGTAAACATACAAGTAATATTTGAAAACTTCCTCCAGAATAAGGAGAACTGTAGATCTGGTCAAAAATGGAAAGCATCACCTGTGACCCAGCTTAGTAGCACAGTCACAGCAGCAGAAAACCTTTCTGCTTTTCAAAGCAATGTTATTTGTATTATCCTGGGGGACAACATTTCATTTTCTTCCAGGAGAAAGATATGCAAAGAGCACTGCCTGAGCAGGAAACTGTGGTTCTGTTGCCTAAGGCTTTATATTGCTCCTTCAATAAAAAGAAAGGAAAATATTTTTAGATATTTTAAAAATAAATGTAAATAAGAAAATGCTTTAAGATTCTGTTTTTGTGATCCTTGAGAGGTAGAGGGTTAAATCTGAATTGAATCTGCAGAGAATTTTGGTACTTAATTCACTGCAGTTATGTCTTCTCCAGAGTTAATTCAGAGCAATGTTAATCAGTTATGTATAGTGGCATAAAATGCCATCTTTTGAATAACAAATGACCTATATAATAATGCATCTGTGTAACTCAAGTTTTAATTGTTCTTATTTTGCCCAATGAAATAAGTTTTTGTTAATAAAAGCAATTTAAAACTTTTTTTTTTCATTAGACACTAAAATAAAACCTTTCTTCTCCTTTCTTTTCTGGGCTTCTTTTTTGTTTTGGTTTGGTTTTTTTGTTGGGTTTTTTGTTTTGTTTCTTTCAGTTTGTGTAGATCATGAAGTATGGCCAATTGTTTTGAGTTTTAGTGGCTCAGTCTTCCTGCAGTTCTCTGCTTTTAGGCTTTTTGTGGTATTAGGTACAAATACAAGCCTTGGATATCAGGTGTGGAGCAAAACCATATACTTATATGTGTAATGTGGCAAATAGTGAAAGTGTACTTGTGTGTATAAATAATGAAGGTTTAATAAAATAAAGTTGCCTTGTCAAGAGAAGTGCTGGTTATTGTGGAGAGGTAGATAAGCTGCTTAGTCATGTAATGTAGCAAAGTAGGCCCTATCCTTTTATTAGACCTTCATCTAAACAAATGAACTAAAAGTCCCATGTAAAGGCAGAACTGCCGATGTAACAGACATTTATCTTTGAGATTTTACTTTATCAGCCCAGCATGGAGAGAAGCAGGGAGGAAAAGGAAGAGGCAAGCAGGTTCTTTTAAATAAGCGACTCAGTTCATGTACGGGACAAGATGTGATTGTTTATATGCTCAGGATGTGTCACTGCAGCATTAACGCAAATGAAAAGATCCTATGCGTGATGGAGCTATTGTTCTCTTGTTTAGAAACAGAAGTTTTGCAGTGGTTTAAACAAACAATGTCCCCAAGTCTTGAGTCTTTTGCCTGTGGTGGTCAGTCTATCTGGATTTAGTGTTTTATCTCTGAATGGTAGTACTTTCAAAATTCCCCACTACTGTAAAGTCCTAATGTTCCTGTTACAAAACAGGTTTTATGGTAGTGTTGCCATCTCAAAGCAATAAAAAAATCGTGAATTAGACTAAAATCACCACTGGGCTGTGGGGTTGATTTTTGTAGGTCTGTAAATTATGTATTTAAAATTTCCTTAACATTGTCTCTATTTTGGGGCAAGAAGGCCTTAGCTGGTTGTTGGCTATTAAGTTAGGTGTGGGAGTCACTTCTCTGTAATTGAGGGTAAGAAACTTAGTAGTATTCCCTAGAAGTCTCTTGTATGATGTACAGTTCCAGGAACTGGGATTTCAAGAAATGCTAAGACAATCAGAATAGCAATGGAATTAAGAGTTGACTGTGAAACAGAAAGAACTGAGTGGAGGGAGCAAGTGACCTGTTTTAACCTTATCAATGTGGAATAGTTTGTGATAACTTAGACAATGCAGTGATATGAAGGAAAACACACTCTAAATCACAAGTGGTGGGAAATAAGAAATATATGCTGTAGCTATGAGAAGTGATTTGTCATAGCAGGGATGTTGCTGCCTTTTTATCAAATTCACATTAATGGAAAGGGATTTAATAATTGAAAACGTGTAGCTGGCTTCTCACAGAGTTTTCATGGTACTCTGGAAAATTTCATTCTTGCCATCTATTCAAACATTTTACAAAAAGAAAGCTTATTACTGAATGTGAGGGGGAGAAAATTCATAAAAACTGGGAAGGGGGAAAGGAGAGCACTTATTAGAATCACTAGAAGTGAGTTGAACAATTAATCTAGAAGAAGAGATACAGAATGTCTTGCATCACTCTTCAGAAGTATCTCACCCTCATGCTGTTTCACAGTGGCTGTACTTTGAGGGGTTTGTGTCCCTGCCATGGGAGTAGGAGTGCAGACTTCTCATAAGCACTGCTCGATGAACCACCCAGTTAGCACCTGCAGCTCCCAAGTATTTCCTTATATTACTATGGAAACCTGAGACAGAAGGAACATACACATAGAAGTGATATTTATTTTGATTTGAGTTAGGAAAAGGTATTCTATTGACTCGTTTTTAATTAATGGTACTTATCTTAAGAGCTGGACTGAGCAAAACCATTAACCAAGGGGTGTGGAATCTACCATCTTGCCCGCTTAAGAAACTTAAGCTTAGTAAATCTGAGTATTAATTCATTGCTGTATTGGACAGTGATTTTCTTTTTATTTATTTTTTTCCACATGACTCCTGGACAGTAAATGGAAAGTAATGTGCTTACTCTTATAGAGGCCTGTTGTTTTCAGTTTTCAGTGTCTAGGCACAGAAGTTGTATTGGAACTGGTTTGCTTATGCCAGTTTTATGCTGCTGAACAGCTTGGAACAGGACTGAGAGTTGAGAGTGGTGATACCGTAGATTTTCCTCTAGGTGTTATTGGGTTTTGAAGGAGCTGGTGTTAGCAATAAAGCAGAAAACTGACTCTTCCACCCATTGTTCTCTTTTCCCATTGGTTTAATCTGAAATGGTGCCATATCTAAATACTTATTTACACACAAGCTATGACCTAGATAATTTGGCCCTAGTTCAGTCCTTTATTCAGAAATTAGAGAAAAGGTTATTTCTGGGATACTTCTGGTTTGAACTGAGCTTGTCCCTAGGACTTGAGGCAAACTAGTTTTGGTGTGAACTTGACTCTTTGGGTCACAGGTTATATTTGGCTATTTAGCATTGATCAAATTAGACCGAGAGAGTAAAAGCTGTTTTTCTAGTCACACCAGAACTTCAGTGCATATGCTTTCTTTGCAATTGGTTTCTACACTGTGTATTTTAAAGCATTTTAAACTTTGGAGTTCTTTTTACTTAAACTAAAATTGCAAGAACATTTGCATTTTCTTGAGGTGTCTGTGCTTACAGTCTCGGCTCCGTGGTGCTAGTGAATTAAAATGGAGGGAAAGATATGTGATCAAACTGATCCTGAGAAGAAGTGGGTTCAATATTGAGGTCTTGCTTAGTAGCTTAATCTATATCTGAGGTCTTGCCAAAGTTGCTTGGTATAACAACGGAATTTTTATAATTACAAGACCACGTTGGCATAGTGGAGAAAAATTTTCAGGAGCATCCAAATCTCTACAGGCTAGTCTGTCTTTGTATGACACCTTACTCATGAAATGGCCTTTCATTTTCCCAGCCTTTGAATGTTGAAGTGCAGATACCGCCAACGTATCTTTGACTACTACCTGGAATAGTGCCCTAATGTGTGTTAGTGAGATGCCTTACAGCTTTAATGTGGGTTTTTTTGATACGGGATAGATGAATTCTGGATGATAAGAATCACCTTCTATGTTATTTGACTCCAACAGCATTTGCCAGGTGGTCTCAGAAAAATAGCCCTGGATCTCCCATTTCCCCAGTAAAGAGTAGAAACAAGGTTTGCTGTCTCACTCCATTTGTGTACTCTCAAACCTCTGCATGATGTTCTAGTGTAGGTACTTCTAGATATTACTATAAAGCAGCTCTTCAAAAAAACATGAGCAGAAGGTGTTTTGCTGAAACATATTGTACACAAATGCTGGGGGCTGATTTTATGTAACTTATAAACTTGTGTGATGTCTTAGCATCATTTTAAGACTTCCATGGAGGACTCTTCTGTGGATCTTAGAAGGAACAATGAACTTGAAAAAGGTGGTAAAACTCTCTCCCCAAATCCATTTCTGGTGGAAAAGTATTAAAACCTCCTCTGCATGCTCTTTAACCCATTGGAATCCCTGTGCTTCTGGCATATGCATATTTCTTGACGAAAAAAAAGAATTGTTCATGATTATTTTTGTTGCTATTGCTAAATTCTAAAAGCTTTAAAGCTGCCTTAGTCCTATTTTATGTGCTTCTTATCGGATTCTTTTTCCAAGTATTCATCAGATACCCCTGTAAAACTCTTGCAAGATAGACTTAAATTGTCATCCTAAGCTTCTGTTTAGCTTGCACAGCTATGACTGGTGATGGTAATGATGTTGTTTGGAGAACAAGAAAGAAGGAACCACCTGTAAACTGAGCCTATTTACATGTGTAGATCCTTCTGTGTCTTCATGCTTTGCTTCTGTTAGTGAGGCAACCCAAACACAAACACAAACCCAAAGGTATGTGTTTTCTGGAGCCTGATGCAGTCAATGACTCTGTATTGCAAATACTTTTTTTCCTCTGTGATTTTTTTCAGCTACTTTTTAAAAGAGTGTGAAAGAAATCTATGAAATAAACAGTAGAGCTCAGTTTGATACCTAAACATAGGTGGCTTATGTCTCAGGTGTTAGTGGAGAGCCATTGACACAGTCAGTGGAATACAGGAAAGGATTCATCTGAGCAGCCATGAGATGAGAGCTGCACTAGGGTGCCCTGCATGCTCTATGTGATCTTTCACTAGGGATTTTTTTCTCCAAAATGGATCCAACCCAGGATCTTTGGGAAAGAAGTAAACTTCTAGGTCTGCTTTGTATTTTCCAACCAGAGATGTAATGGCCAATCTGCATGGGCCGTTAAGCATGATATTCTCACCAGTTCAGCAGATCTTGTCAATATGAAATCCTTTTCCAACACTCTTGCCTGTGGCACTGGGGCACATGGGTCCTTTTGTGCTCTGGGCTCATTGTTAGCATGGCCTGCAAATCTGACCTTTGTGCTACTTTGCAGGCAGTACGTGATGATGCCAACGAAATCCCTATCCTTGCTTCTGTGATTGGGTTTTCAAGTCTCTATTGTGCTCTGAATGCTTCTCTATGAGTGGCAGGCTGCCTTGTACCAAGCCCTCCACTGACCATTTAAGACAGAAAGTAAACCTGCCAGTTCATGCACAATGAAGGTTTCTTAGCAGTGTCCTGTATTCATTGCACCAAGCAGTTATTCTGCTATCCCTTTTTGAAGCTCTGGACTTTGGCTTGGGATGGGTTCCATGAACAGTATGGCCATGTAGTCATCTGCTTGACTCCTTTGAAGAAGGGGGATTGGAGCTTTACCTTTGAGAGTTACCTATCTAGTCATCTGTGGCACCTGGCTCTGATGCAGGCAGGGAGCCTGAATTGTCTTTCTCCAGAACCACTGTTCTTAAGAGCTAATATTTCATCAGCACAAACATTACTATTAGTTCTCAACTGTGTTGTAGCAAAGTGCATATGTGAACTGCTCCACAGAGTGCAATGGTCTCTTTCCAAGCACCGGATTTCCTCTTCCACCCTAACATCAGCTACGGCTATCCCATTACCATCTGCAAGTTGGTTTTTCCCTGTTTTTTATCTAGAAGACAGATCCCAGGCATGTCTCTTTTCTCTATGGGCTAGTGCTTTATCTTCCTGGTGGCACCACTTGTCTCAGGACTGCTGCCTCTCACCTATTGCTAATCCCCAGCTTCCTATTAATTACTACCGTAGAAGACATGAGTGATGATTCTTTTTTCTTTAAGTGCTTCTCACTTTTAAAGAGAAAACTGATCCATTTTAACTATTGGGGCCGCTACTGTGTGTATATATATTTTTCTCTTGGCAACCACAATGAAAATCTTAAAAAAAATAATAAATCAATCTCTTAATTACTTTGTTGTTATTAAAAGCTTGGTGGCCCTGTCAGACGCTGGTGACTCAGAAGTCACAGAGAGAACAATGGCATGGATGGCATTCATCTTTCTTCCCATAGCATAGCTGCAAAACACTCACACAGTTTGAGGGAGATGTGTATTATGTCTCCTGCATGTGGGAAGATTTCATCCCAAATCACAGGAGAGTGCACCAATCCCTGCAGGGATGAGGAAGCATCTCACACTCCTACTGACAGTGTAAGAACTGCTTAGTATAAAGAACTAGGCATTTGAGACAGTGGGAAATTCAAACTAATTGTTCTCATCTCAGGATGAGACTGTTGCAGCAAGGAGGATTTGGGGTAGGATTTGAAGATGGAAATCTCATATGGGAGTAGCACTCGTGTTGAGCTATAAAGCAATCACAAATGGATCTTTCCTCCTCAAGGTAGAAGAAAGATGGCAAGCAACTTGTCTAGAGTTACCTGAGTCCTCCAGTGTCAGCTTGCTTCTGATTTAGAATAACCAAACCAAACAAACAAAAAAAAATCTAAAACCCACAAAAACGAACCAACTAACCAGCCCCCTCCACACAAAAGAAACACCCCTCCAAAACAACCCACACCACATACCCCTCCAACACAAAGGTTTATTACATCAACAGAGAATTTCAAGAGCCTGTTATTTGACTCAACCTTTCAATATGATGACAAGATGACACCTGCCATTTTGTCCAAATATAGTCAGACAGGAAAATCTTCCATACCTTTGGTGATCTCTCAATCCAGTAAATAAAAAAACCCTATGCTAGCACAGTGTTTTGTGAATTTAAACCCAATTCTTTACTGAATTTGATCTGACCCTATGATTGGTTTTACTCACGTCAGGAGCAAATTTGCCACATGCTAACTGATTTCCTCATCTCCAAAAGCAAGGCAGCTTTTAGCAGATGCATTCGCTCAATGCTATTGTTCTTTTTATCTCTATTGCTGTTTTGACCTTGAAGTTTCAGGAAAGCACAGAAGGCTGACCAATAGAGACTCCAGTGAGGGAGAGGACATAAGGGAGAAGGGACCTGGTTTGGGCTTGTATCCAATTGTTACAATTCCTTTTTTAGACTATTTTGTACTAAGGAAGTAAACACTTACTGCTGTGTAAAGGTTAGAGAGAGACCCACCCATTCTTGGAAGTATGTACAGCTTGTCCTGAGTGACATCAGTGCTGGATCTTTCTTGTGTGTGTATACAATCTGATGATTTATTACAGTATAATTTTGTGCCAAAGATTATTCAAAGATGTCTTAGGTTGTTTCACTAAACTATTGTTTTATACTGAGCTTTTTGTTCTTACTGAATTTGTCTAGATCCCATAAGTCCATTTACATAGATATCTGCAATATGGGGTACAGATCTAGTGTCTAAACTTTTCAGCTATTTGCCTTAATTGCTTTTCTTTACTGTCTGAGCCTTTGGAAAGTTACAAGTATCCAGGGTCAAACTACTTTTGCTTATATTAAGGGCTTTTTTAGCTACTATGACAGTATTATGAGTGTTATCACTTTAAAAAGTGATCTGTAGAAGCTTTTTTTCCCCTATTAGTCTTCAATTAAAAAAAAAATCTAAACCCAATAAAAATGGAAGCTAGTTTTGACACTTGTGGTTTTGACACTCTTTAAATTGGTTATCACCCTGAATATAGAATGCCATCTCTGTGTCATATCTGTGCAAATACTAAAATGAGATCTCATCAATAGATTTTCTATGAAGTATGTGTGATGGGTTTTGTTAAATCATATACAATTTTTATATATTTATAAAAATTACTTTCACCTCTTTTTAATAATTAAACTGGTAAAGTGCAGATCTGTTAGGCCACAGCACTGGCTTACTTCTTGGAATGGAGACTGAATCTTAAAGGTTGTCATTAACCAATACTCTCCAGAAGAACTTGTCAATTCCAGAACCCTTTCAGTTTGCATTTTTCAGGTGTCTGTTTTTCTTAGGCATTGGTGAATCTGAATTTGTATGTATCTGGTTTGTTCCCTGAGCAGTGTGGTAGCAGAAGAAAAAGCAAGAAAAAAGCCCACTGTAATCCTTGGTAATCTATAAGGAAAAGAATATAAAGGAGGAGTAGAGATGATGTTGTCTCTGAAATGGTCAGCTACAGATCCAGATTTATAGCTGTATTACCCTCTCTGTGTTTGTAGCCCATCATGGTAGACAGGGAGCAGAAATAGTTCCCCTGATCAATCTGTGCACAATGTATGTCATTAACAGTAGGACACCTTGTCTGGTTACTGAGCTTGTGTTTGAAGGACAATACAAGAACCCTTGAGAGAATTTCCAGGAGAGCAGCCAAAACTTTACAAGGATAGGAAAATATTTAATGATGGTCTTTTTTTTTTAATCAAGAAAAAGATTGAACAGTGATCACTGGGACATGTACACATAGGCCTGGCTTCATGATCTTCAGTATTATAGATAATAATAAACCCTGTAGTTAGAAATCAAACTTTTAACATACTATCTTCAGCATTTTGAAGCAAAGAGTAGCTAAAGCATATCACAAATGCATCTTTAAAAGATACTTTAATAAAGCTTCTGCCTTGTCTCTGCAGTGGTCTTGTCTGAGCAATTGTATTGGTTTCCTTTGGTGTTAAAGCTCTGAAAACCCATTATAGCTAGAGCATTTGTTAAGCAGCCTCTAGAGACGTGAAGTTGTGGCAGCTTTAATAAAATGAACCTTCTGTGTCAGAAAGGCTAAATCAAGATGATCAAAGGAGTAAAGCTATTTTGGTTAGTCATGCCTCCTCCATGACTTTGAAGGAAACATTTTTTTGTTTTCTATCAGACTATGTTACCTTTCTGTTCAGAAAGATGAATAATCTGTTGTGTTAGTGTTGTAAATGAGTTGCTTAATTGTTTTTGTTGTGCTTCCAGAGAGCATTGTTAAGGTATATGGATCCTATACTTGATCGAATGCAGTTTTCTTTCCTCAGTTTTTCTGTAAATCCAACTCAGTGATATTTACTGTTAAAATAGACTTAACCATAACAGATCAAGTTGTTGAGCATCTTCATCAAGCATGGACAGTCAAATATCGGCCAATTCTTTCTTCATGTTCTCTGCTTTAAGAACTAGCAGCTGCTTCCAGCTTGAAGCATACACTAAATTTCCAAGAGCTTTCAGATGGTTATGCACAAACTTTGAATTGAGGGAGGACTGTGAATGGGATGTATCAAAAAGGCATTTAACCCAGGAAAATATACTGAACAGTATAGTGTGACTGTAGAGGAAAAATCTGCTTACATTCTCCATTGGTGTTTGGCCATTTCTGAGAGAAAAAATGGAGTTATTATCAGTAATGATCTCTTTGAAACTCTTCATAATATAAACAATATATTTAGGAACTCTAAGTAGGTGTTATTCTCATTTTGTGAAAAACTGTAAAGGATTCTGAAAAGCTGTGTATCTGAATAATTTTCTCTCTAATTCATCTTTCTTCTGTTTTAGAAGAGACAAGCAGTCCCTTGGGCTGCTTATTAACCTATGGAAGTCAAGAAAAATGTTGCTTAATTTCAAATAAAAGTTTATTCTGTTATGCTACTATAAGCTACTTTATCTTGTGTACTTGGTACAATTGCATGTGGAAAAGCAAACTGTAAACTGGATTTTAAAAAATAGAATTCAAATTCCATTTATCTCTTTTTCTTTTCTCTCAGGTGGAAAGACATGACATGAATACCCTGAGTTTACCGCTTAACATTCGCCGTGGAGGTTCTGATACCAACCTGAACTTTGATGTACCAGATGGTGTCCTAGAGTTTCACAAAGTCAAACTCAGTGCAGATAGCTTGAAACAGAAAATCCTCAAGGTTACAGAGCAAATCAAGGTTGAACAAACAGCTCGAGATGGAAATGTGGCTGAGTATTTGAAACTGGTAAACAGTGCAGACAAGCAACAGGCTGGGCGCATTAAACAAGTCTTTGAGAAAAAGAACCAGAAATCTGCCCACTCCATTGCCCAGCTGCAGAAGAAATTGGAACAGTATCACAAAAAGCTCAAGGATATTGAACAAAATGGATCTTCCAAAACTTCCAAGGATGCTTCCAAAGACAACTTGAAAGATATTCAACATGGAAAGTCTCGTACCACTGGGCATGGAACAGAGAGCAGCAAGTCGGGTGTGCCAGGTGTATCTTTGACACCACCTGTCTTTGTTTTCAGCAAGTCTAGAGAGTTTGCCAACTTGATCCGAAACAAATTTGGTAGTGCAGACAACATTGCTCATCTCAAAAATACCTTGGATGAATTTCGACCAGAAACAAGTTCTAGAACGTATGGGGGCAGTGCCACCATTGTTGCCAAACCAAAATACGTTAGTGATGATGAATGCTCGAGTGGGACCTCTGGATCAGCAGACAGTAATGGGAATAATTCCTTTAGTCCTGCTGTGGCAAGTACTCTGGACAGTCAAGGAAAGCTTTCCATGATTTTGGAGGAGCTAAGGGAAATCAAGGAGACACAGTCCCAATTAGCTGATGATATTGAGAATTTAAAAACACAATTTAAAAGAGACTATGGCTTTATTTCTCAGATGTTACAAGAAGAAAGATATAGGTATTTTTATTTAACTGTTCTCTTGAAATTACTTTTGAGTTGGTATAGAAGCTGTTTGGAAAGTGTGCGTGTGTTGTGTGTGTTTGTATTTGTGACAGATATTTCAGAAGCAAGAGGAAAAAATAATTCCAATCCATATCTACTACCATATCATGTCTCACTCCTTCCAGTGACTGAAAATACACAAAGAACATTAATATTTCCTACCAAATGATGTGGTGGTCCTTTGCTTTTTGTCAAAGCCTGGTGAGAAGACTCTCTCCTCTGTCATACTGTGAATTATGTGAATATTGCATATAGGAGTATTCACTGCCAATTGTTTTGTAACCAGTGGAAGGATTCTCATCTACTGTGACTCAGAAAAGCTTATCAGTCTCTGGTATAGCAGAACTGACTTACAGTTGATAAGTATACCCTGGACTCCTGAGGACCTTGTCCAAATACTTCTCACACACATTGCTATCTTGTGGGTGCAATGTCACTTTGTACCCTGGTGTAATACACAGCTGTTAGATGTAATTTTAAGTGTTCTAGCACAATTTCCTTTTGCATTTGTTATTTGGCAATCAATTATTTTATCGTCCACTGTCAGAAGTAAGATATGTTCTACAGAGGACTTGCACCTGCTGTACCTATATCCCATTTGTCGTGTCACTTGTGACAGTTGATTCTTGAAATCTTTACTGCATAGTGGGCAAAAACTCAGTATGAAATGCAATATATGTTTCCCTTGTTTACAGGTTTTGAGAAAACAAAGAAAGGCTTGATATCATGTGGTAACAGGGGAGGAAGGAGCAATGGAAATGGGCGAGTGAACTCAGGACTTGGTTCCAGGAGAAGGCAGAGTGGCCTTTTCTGACAGCTCGCTACCATTAAAATCTCAAGTCTCCTGCCACCCATTTCCACAGCGAGACAATTTTGCCTCCACCATTTTTGTGCTGACTGCAGTGTTTGCCTGTTTGTGTGTTAGATCAAGTGACAAACAAAAAATGTTTCCTGATGGTTTAGTTGAACTGGTTTGCTGTGCAGAGGCATGCTAGAACAGACTGTACACAAATGGCAGGACCTTGCAGTTGTGTTTGAGAGGGAACGTATTTTTCCTTTCATTAATGATGAGCTGTTAACTGGCTCAAATTTACTTGTGAAACCATATCTTCTTGTCTAAGTGAAGAGTGAAAAATGGAAAAATGTGAGTTGGAGATCCTTAGGCACTGTTTATGGTTCACATAATTTGTCAATGATGTACAAATATTTGCTTTTTAACACCCACTGCCAACAAGAAACACTCAGAAAAGACTTCCAGATCGCTGACTAAATGCTTATGGAGCGTTTGGAAAACGTTTACTGATTTCTTTTTGTGGTTTGTAATGCCAGTCAGATGAATTCATAGTACGCTGAGAATTACCTTTTAAAATGTGTAATTGTTTTCATGATTTAGTATTTCTTGAATAGAAGGCACTAAATTTAGACCTCTTTTTCTAATAAGATACGAAAGATTGGAGGACCAGTTAAATGACCTCACTGATCTTCATCAACATGAGACAGCAAACTTGAAACAAGAGCTAGCCAGCATAGAGGAGAAAGTGGCGTATCAGGCTTATGAACGATCAAGAGATGTTCAGGTACTTTTTCCCTTACCATAGACTTCTAATATTTTGTAGAAATCTTGTACCATGAACCACTTGCATCTTTCTACAGCTTTGTAAATAAGAAATCTGGGGGAGGATTTAAACCTGTGTTTTGTCTGTTGGAAGGTGAAAAGCCAGCATATTAAATCAATGTCAGTCTTCATTTGTTTCACTGGATTCAGAATTTTTTCTGCTGGAATTGATGATACAGTCTAGGCAGATTTGTGGTTGAAGAATGGCTCGTTTTAATTTCATGCAGCAGAGGAGGAAGGACTTGAGTTTCCTTACATTGTGTAAAACACCACCTTTGACAATGTCCTAACACAAACTTCTTGTTCAGACTTTCTCCAATGAGTAGTCTCATCACCGGCAAGGTTTATTATAAATTGAGCTCCAGGTAAAAAATAAGAAAAGTAATTGATAAATAGACTTGTATATTTGCCAGTTATAATTTAAGAGTTTTAAGCCATGGTCACACCAACCCCGATAATTAAAACCGTAGGGTGTGTTTCCCTTAGCAATCAGTTGTAGCCATGCCTGGCTTCATTCAAAAGCCAGTAATAACATGTAGAAGTTTGTCCTGACAGCATATAGTTACATACTTGATTATTTATATGCAATGTAAGCACTTATATTATGCATAATATTTCTACTTAAAGTCTGAGCCAGTGGTGAAAAATGGTGAAAACATTGTTATGCCTTACCTGTTCATGAATAAATGAGGAATGCTCAAAAACTGTTTTCGTATTGGCTTAGATGGTAAAAGAACCCAAAGCATGTCCTGTGTACCCCTGTGCTCACATCTCTAAAAACAGAGAGCACAGGCAGCAGGGTGATCACAGTTTCCTAAGTGGTGGGAGATTTAGGAAGCTCCTGGGAACAGAATGGAAAAGCAGTGGCACTGAATCTAAGCGCATCATAGATTCCCTTGCAGGTTTAAAGAGAGGTCTCTCAGAGGTTTAGAGAAAAGAGGACTCCTTTCTGTGAAGGCTTCTTGAGGATGTAAAAACATGAGACATGAGCTGTCTAACAGAAGGGCTGCGAAATATTTGGTCACTGGTTAGCAGAATCCTGGAGGGGTGTCAGAGACTTTTAAAACTAATTGAAGTGCTACATTGATACAATCTTGTTTCTTTTATCTCTACAGCTTGGCATGTTTAAACCTGTCTCTGGGGATTTGGCAAATAAGCAAAAATAGAGTAAAAGTATTTAAGCTGTGGATATTTTGAGTAACAAATTTGTTGCTAAAGGATGTGCAAATTGTTTCTGAAGGCATGCTCAGCCTGTCAATGCTGAGCTGCAGGTATCAGACTTTTGCAGCTGGACTTCCTCTAAAGCAGCACAAGATAATTGGATAATAACTTACAATCAGAGTGGAAGAAGGACCAGGAAAGTTTTTTAGTGTGTAGTGGAGAACATTCATAAACCATAAGGGGCCTTGTGCCACCCATTAAGAACTGTCTCATGTATACATATACTACTAATTCCTAGAACAGTGAAAGGCAGCAATCCTGTGTAAGGCTCTGCGCCATGTGCCCGGCCAGTCACATGGTAAGGCCGTTCATCTTGCTAAAGCAACAGAGAACTGACCCAGCAAGAGAAAGCTGATAACTCTGTGTGTTTATACACAGACGTTTGGGTTGGAACAGCTTACTGTGTGATCAGGTGAACACCCCTGCCTGTGCAAGGAAAATGTTTGGAGTCTAAGAGTGGAGAAGGAAGTAGGGATTCTGAAGCATCAGTTTTCCCTTTTAAGGTAGGGATTCTGAAACATCAGTTTTCCCTTTTACACAGGGGTAAAAGATTATGTCAAACTGATCAATCTCATTAAATTATAGCCTTTCACCATGTATCATAGTGGTGCCCAAATGGCAACTCCTGCAAAAAGTGGCATTTTGGCAATAAGTGAAGCAGTCAGAAATTTTTCTCTTTCACTTTGGGAGGGCTTATGCATGGGGGTAGTGTCTTAGAAGGCATTTTACTCAAAGACCACTTTTAGTCCATCCTCAAGCAGAAGAGAAAGGTCTGCTCTCTCTAGAACAAATCATGAAGAGGAATAGATCATCTGAAAGAGAATCCCATGAAGGCACCACCACAGCTTTTACCACTGTCTCCACTGCCCATGATCCATGGGGTGTGGATCGTTGAGCCTTCACACAGACAGAGAGAGAAGGTCAGGTCTTACAGAGGACTCAAGCCCGACATTGTATGATGGAGGGCTTGGAGAGAAAAAATAATGTAGACTGTAAGGGTGGTGTAAACCAAGTACTACATGTTGCAAAGTCCATTTAATTAGCAGCAGCAAGCCCACCCTAATGTTTTCTACAGCATATACAAAGAAACTAATTTTGTTGCTGTTTTAACGCAGTGATAGTTGCTATGGCAACAGCTTCCCAGCACTTTATCTCATACAGCAAACATCTGTCATGAACATTAGAGTTATGATGCTTTTTCTCAAGCATGAAAAAAAGTAAAAACTACATTTTAGACAGTGTTAGACTTGATTATGGTTGAGCAGGCAGAGATACATTCATGCGGATATACATGTGCATTTAAAAAAAAAAGTTGGTGGCTCATTGAAATTTTAGCAGTCTATAATAAATAACACATCTAATCTAGCTGATGGATGGCTCTTCAGCTAAAACATGAAGAAGTGTTGAATGGAAATACAGCTGCCCTAATTCTTGTTTTCTGTCTCCAGGAAGCCTTGGAATCATGCCAGACCCGGGTTTCCAAGCTGGAGCTCCATCAGCAGGAACAGCAAGCACAGCAGTCTGAAACAGTTAATGCCAAAGTGCTCCTGGGGAAATGTATAAATGTTATCCTGGCCTTCATGACTGTCATCTTAGTGTGTGTTTCTACTATTGCAAAGTTCATTGCTCCTATGATGAAGAGCCGCTTTCATATCTTTTGCACTTTTTTTGCAGTGACACTGCTGGCAATATTTTGTAAAAACTGGGATCATATCATTTGTGCCATAGAAAGGATGATTATACCGAGATGAAGCTGTTGGACCAGCTGCTTTCTTATTTTTCTTTTTTTTTTTTTTCTTTTTTCCCCCCCCCTTTTTCCCTTCTCCCTGTTTCTAAAGCACTGTGTGTATACAAATTCTGGTGCAAATGTATAAAAGCATACTTGTTGGCAGTCAGTTGCCTGTTCAATCTGATTTCATCTAACTGGCTATGTCTGTGACGAACTGCTCACTTAAAACAGTCTTCTGCCTTAATCCAAAAGGTTTTCCACCTTACAAACCCACAGCCACAAAAAGATGGTATGATGATCCGGGAGGGATCTTGGCAACTGCAAGTGTCAGCTGTGCTTTTTACTAGACTGGAATGCAAAGAGTGTGACAGGAGGGAGAACCATCATCTGTATCAGGCCTGTTAGACTGATAAGTTAATTTTCTCTCTGAATACAACTAGAGTAATAATCCAAATTATGCAGTCATAGTATTAATAGTTCTTGATTCTAAATTAATGGGTATCTGTATATGGGATTTCTAGTTTTTAGAACCAACAAAACTTGATGCTTCTGCTAGTAACTTTTTGCACAGAGTTTATTTTTTGTAAATGAGACCAGTGATGACTATTGACCACAATTGGCAGTTGTTTTGTTCTGGCACTGTTCCTTATCGCAATTAGGAATCACATATATGTGGCATAAGACTTCCAAAGATGAACTGAATTGAATTATAAGATCCCCAGACCACTTTCAAAAGGAGTAAAGAAGCAATTAACTGGTGGTTGTCATCCAGACCAAAGCACTCATGTCAAGCCCTGTAACCTGCAAGGGGAAAGAAGTACACGGGAAGGCATCACTGAAATTAGCCTTTGTTAGCACTGAATTGTTGGGGTGTTCTAACTGAATGCAAAGCATATAGATGATGGGACTCTGGGTACAGTGGATTTCTTTCTTGTGCCAGATTAAAGAATGTGGCAGAAACCTGAGGGAACATCTTCTTAGGGGAGCAGAGAGTTAAACTTCTGTAAATATACAAACTGCAGACTCTCTTGACAGACATTCCTGAAAATAACGTATTAACATGCAGTACTACTACTAGAAGGGAGACAGAGTTGGTTTTTCTCACTGGAATTTATTTTGTTTGATTTAAGAATTGCAAAAAAAATTTCCCTGAAACCTGCTTGGCTTTCAGCCATGATATAAAACAAAATCTTTATTAAAAACAAACAAACAAAACCCACCACAAAGTAACCCACCACAACCAGAATTCTTCTCCACTCTCCATTAAATGAAAAGATAATGTCTGCAGTTATTTGATGTTCAGTGTTACTAACTGTGAAAATAATGGTCATGACAGATTTTCTTTTCAGTTGCAATATTTTCAGTGCTTTTATTATAGGAGTAAAGGAGATGATTGCTTGATGTGTGTTTTGTTTTTGATCAAGTGCAGTACTTGGTGTAGAACTTATGAAGGCCTTATTCTGAGGAAAGGGAGTGGGGGAGGGAGAGGCAGGGGAAGAACTTTGATATTTTACCATGATTGGATTAGCAGTGAATAGTTACTTTTTGTGGCTTTGGGGACTGAGGAAAGGACAAAATTAACTTCATAAATAATGATACGACTCAGCAATTTGAAAATTCAATTAAAACACTTAAAAAATCTTTAAAGAATTCTTTATATGTGCTCCGTCTTTGAACAGAGAATTCAGGATTGCAGGCACCAGAACGGGATCAGATCAGGCACACCCATGTTATCATAACCCAGCCCTACGTCATCTTCAGAGGTCAGTGGAGTGGAAAAAAATGTCCTGCTGAGAGAAATATGACTTTTAAAAGCCCAAACTTGCCAACTGGTTTATCTCTGACTGTGTCAGGAGGAATTGTTATATAGGTTCATTATTCTTTTAATTAGTTTTTTTTTTCTCTGTACCCCTGTATTCCTGGTATCCCCTGAAGAAGAAAAGAGGTATTGTGTTATGTAGAAAACTTGTCTGTGTTAATTGCTATATGTGCTCCTGCTGCTGTTCAGTACAGAGAGACCTCTCTTCCTATGTCTCTTAACCCATTTTGGCACTGCATTATGTGCATTGCAACAGCCATTCAGCCTCATCTTCCAGGTATTTGTGCTTAGCCTCCTTTTACAGCCAGCTGATAGACTGAGAGTGTTGCTTCCACTGATGCAACTCATAAGCCTATCTTCACGGGAAAGTTCCTTCCACAATGTTGGAAAGATTTAAAAAGAAGCAGCTTTTTCCTGAACTTTACATCGCAAAAAGGGGGTTTCCATGGTGAGTTTTTATGTATTTTTGATGTGTCCTCAGATCCCCTTGGTATTTTCTATGGGTTTCTTACAACGTGGTCCTATCTTCCTTTTAAAAAGGCATATAATGTGGGTTTTTTTAATTTCCCCCCATTTTTTAGCTAATGAATGTGCCTCCATTTAGAGCCCTTTCCTTTTTCAAGTAATTTCCTAAATTCCACCACCCATTTTACTAATCAACCTTATGACTTTCCCTGTCCCTCATTTCCCTAGCCACAAGATTATACATCCATCACCAAAACCAAACAAACAAGAGTCCTGGTTCTGATCCTAAGAATGCTGTGACTCTTCATGGTGTTTTCTTCCCATCTTTATTAAAATCTCCATTCTTCTATTCAGTTTGCAAATCCGCTTTCTCTTTTGGCCTCTTGAGAAACAGTTTGTTTAGCATTTTGTTAAATGGGTTCAGAAGGTTACACGTACAAGAAAGGAATGCCATGTGTTAATAATGTTTACATAAGAAAAACTCCTTTGCCTTTGCATCATTATATGTTTAAAGAGATGATCCTCCCAGTGCTAGTTTATGTGGTTAAAAATGTTACATCAGGTAGTCTCAAGGTCAGGCAGTGTTTTTCTTATAAGGAGGGAAGCTGGTGTTGTACAACCTGGGAACATGAAGGCTTCTGCTCCAAGGGCATCCTATTACAATTCTGGAAGGTGACCTCAGTGCAAAGTGAGGGTAGAATGTAAAATCAATGGTTCTGTGAAAGATTGGTCACTATCTTGATAGAATCTGACTGTGTCCAAATTGGAAACAGGAAGGTCTTGCATTTCCATATTAACTTTACATCTGGCATAGGACACGTAAAAAGATAAAAAGGCTGCATAATGTTAGTTATGCAAATTAAAAGAACCCTAATTGGCGAATGGACGCATCACTTCTCTAGGTTATTTTCCCTGCTGGATTTCAATCACTGGAGGATGTGGCATGCATCAACTATATAATTTTAAAAAAAAAGGGAAGGGCAAAAGCTTGCTTTTGAATGAAACTGCTATGGTTTTGCACTGTGTAAGGCTGTAGCACCAGGAGATTTGCCAAGTGGAAGGCCACCCAAGAGGCAGGGGGGTCTTCCCTTCTGCTGTCACCCCTCCATTTCCAACCTTGTGCTAACACTGGTGTGTGCTGAATTCTTCCATATGCTGTGTTGGGTCATGAGACTGGAAGAAAAACCTGGTGTAAGAGGTGGATGGTTCTCCACATCTAGAGACTTAAAGGGCTGGTAGAAAGGTCTCATGAGTATAAAGCAAGGGCAGAAAGCGAGATGAGCATTTTTCTTTCTTGCTGCCTCTAAAACTGGGCAGCTTCAGTGCAGAAAAATTCTTCCTAACTTTTTCCTACAGGCAAGACATACAAAGAGCACCAGGATATGGTGGGAAGGGTACCCAGCTGTGTCTGTACCCAGTATCACGAGCAGGCTGGTGCCTGTGCCAGTAGCTTCAGTACTGGCATTGCTTTCCCCACTTTAGGCTGGGATTATGCGAGGGTACGTATCTGGCCTGTAGTCAGAGCTCTGCTTCCTGGGAAAGTATGCCTAGGCCAACCCAAGGAATTGCAAGACCTCTTAATGAGAACGATATTCAGCTTCTCAAACAATTTATGACGTTCTGTCAGGATACCATTTGCTTTTACGTTCTTATACAACACATTAGACATTCATAAGATACTCCTTACATCCACTCATCATGAGCCTCTAAAACACTCCCACTCAACAAAAAGTTGCCAGACAGTGTCATTTCTGCTTGGTGCTCCCTGGTAGTCAGTTATTTCACTTCACTTTGACAGCAGTTCTCTGATGGAAAAGCCCTTCAATTAGTTGTTAATACCTGTTGTATAGGCTTTTGGCAGCTTTTTGTTCAGAGGGTTCTGGATATTTAGTTTCTTATGAAAGCTAGCACAATTTTCCTGATTTCTCCCATTTCAGCATTCAGCACTAAATGAGGTTTTCTCTAAAACTTGCAAATGGGTCCATCTGCTAGCTTCAACTACAACTCTGCTTTGTTGAACGTCCGATTAGTGATTGCCAGGACTGAATGAGACCTTCTCCTTTCTGTTTTACATTATAAGCATTCATGCAACTTCTCATTTTATTGCACTCCTGCCATATCTACTTGTTCTGAATTCTGAGAGGCACCATAAAATCTCACTGCATTTTAATATCAAAATGCTTGTGTATGCAGTGCCTTTGCTGCATGACCATCACATATAGATCTGCTATCTGCACTCCCCGAGGGATATTTAAAAGCCAATGGTTTTCTTTGAACAAATCATAACTCTTTATCTAGGGAATAGAAATTCAATAGGTGAATACAATTTGCTGTAGGAAAGCTACATGATCCACTGAATAGAAGTTGAAGCTAGACAAATCCACTGTAACCATAAGCTTCAGTTTTGTAATCATAAGGGTTACAAGCTAATTATTAGGTACTGAATAACATAATAAACAAGGACTCCGACACTTGAAGTTGAATGTGGCTGTTCAAAAAGGAATCAATTCAGGGTTATGTTTGATACAATGTTAACTGCATAGTCATAGGTAGTGCTCTCTGAAATCAAAATCAATGAACAAGAAATTGGGGGGGGGTGGGGGTGGGAAGAAACACATAACCTTGTGGTTCATTTAGGTGATATGATATGAAAACCAATTTTTTTTCTATTTGTTTTTCTTTTTGTTTTGGGAAGTCCCTTTCTGATGTTATAAAGACATTTTACTTTCAGATGCAATGGCACAACAGAAGGTAAACACAGATTAATGTAATTAAACACTTTAATTTAGATAACAGAATTTAATCACTTCTGAAAGTCCATCTAGGGCTAGCAATCAGGCGAATTTATTCTCTTTTTTTTAATCAAGCAACTATTTAGCTGCTTTCTTCATTTACCCTCATGCCAGAACATGGCCTTTAATTAATTATATTGCTTCCCTTTAAAGTACAAGAGATTACAAAGGGCTTGTTTTCAGATAAAGCTGGAATGGCCTCTCTGATCCTAAGTAGAATCCTGCACAAAGAATCAGACAATTTTACATTACAACCGTGAGGGACTAAGAAAAGTTTCATCTTAGTCAGTGGAATTGCTTATTTTCCCTGAAAAAGCCAACTGAGTTGATGCTGTATATAAAGACTGCATGAGACCTAGTCAAACTGTCTTGTACAGTTGATTTGCTGTATGTTTAGCATATTAAGTTGTACTGTTGTTGGGAAGTTTTGCACAAAGCCACCTTTCCTTTTCACCCAGGGAATCTGGGTCTGGTAGTATCAAGGTGTACCAAAAATTGTCTGCTTTTATTGACTAAAGTTAATTGTTAAAGTTAAGTGTATGACCTGCAATGTTTCTCATTATTTCCATTTTGTGTAGCACTGTGGAAAGGTGCAACTATGAAAGTGTAATTTTTGTATATTTGGTTGTGTAGTCATGACTGCCTCTAAGGTGCCATTAACATTTTTTAAAATAAAAATATTTACATTTATTTGATGATGAATATTGTCTCTTAACCTTACTGTCTGATCACTCAAATTCCTATCAGTTTTCCTTTCTCAATAACAAATTATTCAATTGACAGTGTCAAAGCTAATCCATCAAGCACAAGGCCCAGCTTTAAAATACTGATGAAACTGAGCATTCTGCTCTCCTGCAGTTTTGATCAAAACCTGGTAATTTGAGTTTCATTTACAGCTGTGACATGGCAAAACTGCAGACATCAAGATAGATATCATCACTGCTCTTCTCCAGAGCTTGTGTGAGCATGCTATGCAAATGTCATGCTGTTGTGCCAAGCAGTTGCACTCACTTTGTATTACTTTTTTTGAAAACTTAATTAGAAACCTAAGATGTATTTTTATGTTATTGTCAGAAATCTTGGTCACATGTGCCGAAAATGCAACTTAACATAGCTGACATAAGCAAAACATTTGCATTTATTTTTCATAAACCAGGGATCTCATCAGCTGGCACTGGCAGCTATTGGGAATTATGTTATTTATATTCCAAGAACAAATCAGAAACTATGCCGTAACAGTGTGTTGCTTTGTAATCATACAGTACTTCCTATTTTCTCCTATTTGAAGAAATGGTGTACAGGCACTCCCATGTCACCTGCAGACTTTCCAGGGTCTTGTCAGGCTGGGTTTCACAAAAGGTATCTGGAACTCATTCTGTATGAAGGCTAACTCCATTCCCAAACAGCAGGTTCCCCCATAACCACTAATAGTTTTTTGCCCACTTCTAGCATGGGCTGAATAATCCCTGCTAATACTGGCAAACCAGACATAAAAAAATGCACTTCACCATCAGTTCTCCAAGTTGTTCCAAACTCTGGCTTTGGAGAATGCATAACACACCCTGGTAACTGTTGAAGCACCCAAAAATACAAAGGCAGAGAGTAAAATGCAGTGGTGCTGTTTAACTTAGCACAGAAAGAGAAGTGTCACTTGCCCAGAAGTGGTCACTGTGCAGTCACTGGATAAGACAAAGGAGCCTTACGAGCAGTATACTCTGAAAATACCTAGTGCTGGTGCCACAAATAACTCCAGTAACCAAAGCTGTATGACTGTGCCCAAAACCAGCTGAAGGCGCCCAAGACTTCATCTGCTACTACGCTGCAACTTGTTTTGCAACATCCAGAACTGTTTTGAATCAGCTGGTTCAGGAACTGCAGTTTATAAACTTAGTGATAAATGCTTCGTGAATGCACGTGTGCTTACTTCTCTACTTGTGCTGCTGTGAAAGGTACAGCAGACAAACAGCAGATTCTGCCTCCCATGGCAACTAGCACTGCACTGAAGTAATTGAACGGAGAAATTTCCACGCTGTATCCTTCTCAATTCCTGTTTGGACTATGGACTTAGGTGACACTTCATTAGCAGTTCCATACTGTCACCTCTTATGTGCAGCCTACCAGATCCAGACAGAAGTAAAGCAAAGAGGCTAAACAACTGGAGATGCTGGTATCCAATCATTAATGGGATTCCACAAGGCTCCATCCTTGGCCTAGTTCTCTTTAACTTCATTCTTAACAACTTGGATGCAGGACTGGAAGGAATACCAAGTAAGTTACCTGAGGACTGGGAGTTGCTGTTCCCCCCCTCCAGGGCAAGGAGGCTCTGCAGAGAGACCTTGCAAATCAGAGGACTGGGCAATCACCAACCAGGTGAAGTTCAACAAGGGCAGGTGCCAGATTCTGGACTTTGGGCTGGGTAACCCTGGTTGTGTGTACAAACAGGGAATGAGAGGCTGGAAAGCAGCACTGCAGAAAGGGACCCGGGGGTCCTGGTTGATGGCGACTTGAATATGAGTCAGCAGTGCCCTGCTGGCCAGGAGGGCCAACAGTGTCCTGTATCCTGGTAAGCACAACATGGCTAGCTGGTCAAGGAAGGTGATTGTCCCATTCTGCTCTTTCTAGTGCAGCATCACACATTGAATACTGTGTGTAGTTTTGGGCACTACAGTATAAAAAAGAGATTAAGCTATTAGAGTGTGTCCAGAGGAGGGCCACAAGAATGGCGAGGGGTCTGGAGGGGAAGCTTTGTGAAAAGTAGCTGAGGTCACTTGGTTTGTTCAGTTTAGAACAGAAGACACTGAGGTAGTCTTCAAAATCCTCAGGAGGGGAGGTGGAGGGGCAAGTACTGATCTCTTCGCTCTTGTGACAAGGACAGGACTCAAGGAAATTGCATGAAGCTGAGTAAGTTATATATCAGGAAAAGGTTTTTCACCCAGAGGATGGCTGAACCTTGGAACAGGCACCCCTGGGAAGTGGTCATAGCACCAAGCCTGAACAAAGTTCAGGTGTCTGGACAATGATCTCAGGTACATGGTGTGATTCTTGGAGTATCCTGCACAGAGCCAGGAACTGGACTCCATAATCCTGACAGGTCCCTTCCTACTCAGCATATTCAATGATTCTGTGATGCCCTGTCTTAGGACAAGCTTGAAGCTGGCCAATGCTGAGCTGCTGAAAGAAGGACAAAGGTGCTTTTGGCAGAAACTTTAGGAACTGAGTCTGCATTTGATGTAGCCATGATCCCTTCAGTTGGCGAGTGTGTGGTTCTACCCATCTGTGTGTGTACAAATCTGGAAGAACTCTTTAGTTGGTGTGGCTAGAATGGAATCCATCTAATGGAAATGAAAGCAGTCAGGATGGAAGCCTGTAATATATGAAAACAATATATAGAAATGTGAAATATGCTTGTAGTCCAATAAATTGTTTATATATTTTCCTGTTGAACACCATTTCAAAGAGCTGGAACCAGTCAGGGAATCATGCTTTTCCCCACCCTAGTCACAGACCCATGATGAAAAAGTAAAGACAAGATCAGCATGAGATACTACACACATGGTGACCAAAAAAGTAGAGAACACAATGCCTGTGTGGTCAGCAGTCCCACACAACATATTTGTCTGAGTAATAGTTCAAAAATTGCCTTACGGTTTTATATCTACTGATGTCCTCTGTGCTAAAAATTGCATTCTGGCCCTACTGAGCTTACCAGTAAAAAGCCTTCTGAGTTTAACTGGGGAAGACTCTTACCATAGCACTATGGCACTTAAAAGCAATTTCATCTTTTGATTGTGTAATGCCAAAAATATTCATTTTCTCAGGCAATTTACACACAACAGTGTATGCTTTTAACTCTCTACCACAAATAGCACACTACATACTCACAGACAACTCTGCCACAGTTGTATGGGTCAATGGCTCTATTTGGGTGCTTTCAGGCTGTGCTGACTCAGACGCTGAACACAGTTTGTACTCCCAACACTAATTCCCCACCTAGCCTCTATCCTCCAGGTTGGATTGAGGTCAAGGTGACATAGACTAAGCATGGATTAAACTATAGGTACAACGAGCAGCATGTGTACATAACAAAACCTACCCTAAATATATGCCACTTGTCTACAGGAGCTTGAGGATTTATCTAATCTAGCAACTATTTTCATCTTACTCAACTGAGGCAGCAAGAAAGTCTAAATGAGCTTTCAAACTCAAGACCTTTTCTGACCATGCTTACACAGTATCTTTCTCCAAAGAGTGTATTTGCAAAATGCCTTGAAATATTTTGCTGGGCTTCTCTACATACTTACAGCTCCTTAAATATTGCTTTTCTTTGTGTGAGGATGAACCTTGCTGCTCTGTGAAATCTGGTTGATCTACTAATATAATATGACTTTAATATAATATAATATAATATGACTTTTTTTTATCCCTTTTTTTTAATAAATTACTGAGATCTGTAGCTGCATAAATATCTGTTTTTACAAAAAATCCCTCTGTGTTGTGGGAGATGTTTCAAAAAGGGAAATTTGCCACTTTTGGAATAATCCACTATCATATAATGGTATGTTACCTGTTTCCTTTAGCTACTGAGTTGATTAGAAGACAGAGCAAACAAACCAATCCAAAAAGGCAGTTCCCCTCTGTCCTCAACAGGATGGCTTCATAGAATGATAGAATCAGCTGAGTTGGAAGAGACCTCCGAGATCATAAAGTCCAATCCTTACTTCTCTCTCATTATTTCCCCATATTTGTCTTGTAATATTTATAGTCCTCATTTTGTAGCTGTTTCTTCCTCTTGTTCATTTCTTGATGGACCCTCTTCTCTAAGACCCACTTCTATAAGCCCTGATATTTGTTCCTCGTTCATTCAGCCATTTCCTCCTTGTGTTTTTGAACTCCATCTGGACTCTTGCTTTTTCCCTCTCTTTCCTTGTGCTCCACAAGAGTCCCAGGTCAAATGCATCTGAGTCACTACAGCAGCTCTACTTTTAAAGCATGCAGAGGTAGGAACAGGCTTTCAGCAGTGCTTCTGACACTGCTGTGAGACATGGAGAAAGATGGTCCCTGTGACAAAGAGCATCCTTCCCACCAATACTTCAATAACACTGGCAATAGGGTGAGTAACTAGAATTACCTGACTCAGCGGGTCTTGGAAGGAAACAACTACCGTTTTCTGATCAGTGTAAAAAACATGAAGGCAAAAATAAAGTAACCCAATTTCTGCTATCCTGGGTCATCTTCTTAGAAAAAGATTCCACACGGGAAATATTTACACAGTAATCATTCCATAAATTAGCTGGCAAGAGACACCCAACCCTGTTTATTTTAGTTCTCTAAATAATCATAGATTTTATAATTTTTTTTGCTACATCCCCTACAGAGCTCACAATGAGTGACCTTGATTATTGGTGTAGTTTCTCATGTAAATTAATTGTTCTCAAATAGACTATAGCTGTATAATCCTGATAAGAACAGACGCTAATAGAACCAGAGAATCTGTGCAATGCTAGCACTCCTATTAATGCAGCTGTACAAGCAGAAGGACTTCCCTTCCATCAAAATCCTGTTTTAATAAAAAAATAGATGGTAATTCATTGTAGTGCTCGTAGTGCTATTTACTACGCTGTAGGTGTACATTGGCATAGATGGTACTGTTGTTATTTCACCTCCAACATTGCAACAAGCACAACACGCACCCGAAATGGCACAGCAACATCAGGCTGCAGTACGGCTGACAGCGAAGCAAGCCCTGAACTTTGCCACTGTAGCTGGGGAAGTGCCCGTAGGGTGTTTTAGAGGCTTTATTAGCAGCGCTCGCCTCGGGCCCTGGGGGAGCTGGCTCAGCCGAGATCCCCAGCTGCTGGCAAACCTCACATTTCGCTCTTTCTCCCCCCGCTTCTTCCATGGAGAGGTGTGTTGTGTCATCAGCAACACCCACCTCCTAATACACGACGTGAAAACAATTTTAATTCTTATTAAAGCACTGTTAACTTCAGTAGGGGTTTGTCAATACCGATGCGCACGTTCAATCTCCCGTTTCAGTCAGGTTTCAGAGGGAAGTCGCGGATGTTTACCAGAAGGGTGCGTTCACAGTAGTCTGACGGAGAGCAGCGCCCCTGCAGCGTTTCCGTCTGCCCCGCGCCGAGAGGCCCCGCCCGCCAGGCCCGCCATGCCCGCCCGCCAGGCCCGCCCGTCACCCCGGCAGCGCTCCCAGCGTGCCCCGCGCGCTCCGGGGGGCGGTGGCGCGGGCGGGAGGTGAGAGGCGCCATTTTTAAATCGCTGGGGCCGCAGCGGCCCCGCCGGAGGGGCGGTCAGCGGGGCCGGGGGGGAGAGGAGCTGCCCCAAGGGCGGGGCACTGCCCCAGGACAGGGCAGCCGGCCGGCGGCGTGTGAACGGGGGGCTGAGCCGCGGGAGTGGGGCCGGGCTCTGGGAGTGGGGCCGGTCCGCGGGAGTGGGCCCTGGCTCTAGGAGTGGGGCCGGGCCGCGGGAGTGGGGCCGGGCACTGAAGGGGCGCCGGGCTGACCGGAGCCCTTCTGCGTGCGTGGGTTTCACGTCGCGGCGAGCGGGCGGGGAGGCCCTTCGGGCTCAGCTCCTCCCCGGCCGCTGGTGGCGGCGCCGAGGTCCCAGCTCATCCCAGAGCGGCCTCGCCCGTGCCTGGTGCTGTGCGTGGTGGGAGCAGCCTGCTGAGGCCTCCGTGGGCTGGCTCATGGGTTCGGAATCGGGAGCGGCACAGTTCAGATCCCGCTGGCTGCCAAGCTTTCCACTCCTTGTGTTTGGCTGCTTTCGTTCCCACCAGCGATCCTCAGCCTCGGGCGCTCTGAGGATAACGATGATTTTTCCTGATGGATGGCACCCGTGTTAGCGTTGTTCCTCTGACCGAGCTATGTCCGTGGGTCAGGAAAATTAACGGTGAAAAAAGGTCATGGTGACTTAAATACTCTCTTGGCCTCTCACACGATCTTCATCCACATACTGTAGGGTGTATGCAATCACGTTTCTGCCTACTGGAGGTGTGCTATACATATACTAACGTGAAACCTATGTCCTGCCTGAACATCTCGATTTTTAAGTCAGTATGAAAGGGGAATGATTTTTCAGAAGAGTAGGACTGTAGAATTATTTGTGACAAGCAGCCATCTGTATGCCCGAGCAGAACTTTGATTGAGACTATAGTGAGCAAAAGTCTCATGTATTTGAAGGTTTCTTTTAATGAAAAAGCAGTGGAACACATACACAGCATGTGAAGACTGGCTGCTCTTGAGTACAACTAGATTTACCAGCTGTAACACACACACAAAATTTCACTTTGACCAGTACCTGCTGTCAATTTGACTTGGTAGATGTGTGGCTAAAGCACAAATTTTAATCCTGAGTTAAGAGACAACCTTGTTCATTGTTTTTCACCTAATAAGTAACTTATCTGTAGTATAAGACAGAAATTGAGAGGGTGGTCCCATGTGCCATGTATAGGGATGGGCACTGAAATAATGTATAGTTAATTGTTGAAATTTGTACCTTGAACAGTGTTGTGGAAAGAGTGCTAGTAGTTTGCATGGGATTTATGCCTTCTGTAATGCAGAAGTCATACAGATGTTCTCCATTTCTTCACTTAGGTGTGCAAAGGTGTTATTTATTTTCACTGGATTCTCTACAGTAATATCTGAGCAATGTCTAGATTATGGAACTTTCTGTAATAAAGGTCTTCATGTTTCTCATTGATGTTTCTACCTCCATATATATATATATATCTTTTAAGGTGATTGCTTTGGCTATTTCAAGTTGCTGAGGATGGATTAGTAGAATATGGACTATTAAGTTAAAGTAACATGAGATATGCTATCATATTTCTCAAATTATATATAATTTGTGGGGGAATTTTTTTTACACTTGAGGTTCATGGGAAATCTGATCTCTCATGAGTGTGTTGCATAGTTTTTTAAGATAGAATTTGTTGCACTTAACTTTGAATGTCTAAAATCTGGATATCTAGTCCAAGGTGGCAATTTTGTGAAAATCTGAGCTCTTGGTGTGACAGCTCTCTGCTCCTAAGAGGAGAAAGGCTTGCTCCTCCTCCTGTCTGTTTACTTGGCTCTTTGTTCCTTTCCCCTAGCCAGTACCAGCTGCCTACTTTCACTGATGATGTAGCTTGCTGTGTTTTTCCACAAGCTGCTGTGACTCACTGACCTCACAGAAAAGCTATTGAGTGTTGTCTGCTTCTTTGAGTGTGTTGGCTTCTTGAGTTAAAGCAGTTCATGGAAAGGCCTGGTGAATGAGAAACGTAAGAATGGGGATAAAGAAATGAGGAATGGAACCTCCTTTCCCAGTGACAGTGAGCTCTGGTGTTGGATTATGTTTCTTCATTAGTTCATTATCCAGTCTTTACTGTAGACTCTTGAGCAGGGATGAGAAGGGGCTGGTGCTTGAAGTCACTTTCTGAGGCTGTGCGTTCTTTGAGTTGCTCACTCTTTCAGGCAAATAGTTCATTGTTTCACAAGACCTTGGGTGATTCAATTAGAAAAAAAGAATGAGCATGTAAAAAGATCTGGAGTTCTGACAGAAGCAGCCAGAGGAATTAGGCCATACACTGTGTGAAACGGCTCTTTGAATTCCACAGATTTTACTTAGACTTACTGTTTGCACAAAACACAGCACAGGGTTAATACTATTATTTTTTTCATCATAGTTGCAACATTATATTCATTGTATCATTTGAGAGGAGAAAAGTCTTCAAACATGATAAATTTAAATGTTTTAAGTGTGACTGTGATATGGAAAGGAGGGCCGTGAGTGAGATAAGTATGGCACTCAGGTGAATTACCAATACATGCTGCAGTCACGTCATGTAGTTATGCCAGGTAAGTGAGAAGGAAACATTGTAAACAAAATATCATAAAAAATGTAATATAAAGAAATAAAATTATATTGATATAATAATATTTTTCTCTAAATGCAAGTATTCTCACTACTTTAAGAGCTTGTAGCAAACAAAAGGTTGCAATAAAAAAGCTGAAAAATCCTGTATGAGAAGAAAAGCCCTTTCATGATGTCTAGATATAAAGAGGAGAGATTTGAAGGAGGTCATTCAGCAATGTTTCTCTCTGTATGAAAATAAATAATTGGAGAAGAAAGGCAAAACAAAGGTGATTCTTGAAAATGTAATTGAGTTGCTTCACTTAGGTATTTACAAGTATTGCTATTTTACCTACAGAGTGTGCATCTCCTAAGTTTCAGGACTCTGCACCAATACCTTTTTATGTATACTTGTGGAAAATTATGTTAAGGTTTCATAGTATGAATTCAGGGCAACTGATGCAAGTTTGCAGTTCAGTAGCATGATAAAATTTGGCAAGTATGTAGGTGTAGGATTAACTTTAGATATTATGTGATTTCAGTTTCTTAAAGATGTTTTATGGTTCTCTACTTGAATAGATCTCCAGGAGAGGAAGAAATTTTAACCTAGTGTTCCTTTAAAGAATTTATCAAAAATTATAGGTGTAGTTTTGTGTAATTTTGATGATTATTTAAGGTCTGTTCACTGACTGTGAGCAAGTACTGTAAGTCATTAGCACAGCAGAAATTTTGGTTGGTAATCTACTTACAATATTTGTAGGTCTAAATTATGTTAGCTCTTGACAATTCACTGCCAGAAATTATTTTATGATTTGGGAGTGAAAAAGCCCCATCTCAACAAACCAAAAAGCCTTTGTATTTGTATGAATGTGAGGTTAAATGTTACAAGTTGCCATCAGTGATGTCGAGGAAAGAGCTCTCATGAAGTAATGAAATTCCTGTCCTCTTTTTCATCACTAGGAATGCAAATCATGAAATTTGCCACTAGGTGTCCCTGCAAGCCAAAAGAGTTTTGTTTCCTTAAATACATATAGCTTAGGTTTTTGCAGTCTGAAACCATTGTTTTGTAAGCTACAATTATCTCCCTCTCTTCTTTCCTTTTTGTTTTTCATGAAATGTTCATGCATATGAGTACATGGCCAGGTGTGTGTCTTGCTTTGTAGTTTGTGCACTTTTTTGATAATAACAAAAGCTGTAAGGAAAGAACGTGCTTCTCACCTGCAGCAGCTTGGAATTGAGTACAAAAGGTTGCATTTCCGTTTATCTTTCGATTGACAGGCCATCAGAAAATGTAGTGCTTTTTAGTGTCTTTGACTTTAGATCTATTATACTGCTTCAGAAATACTGCTTGCTCAACTGAGCAGCAGGATTCAGACTTGACTTTAAATTGTGTTCCTAATTCTGAGCTTTGGCTTACAGTTTGGTAGTTACATTTAGTATCTGTAGCTTATGAAAGCAAAGATTTTGAGACAGAGAAAACTATTACAGCCTGGTGGTTGTTTTTGTTAGTTAGTTTGTTGCTGTTGTTTTTTTTGTTTGTTTTAACAATGATCATGTTAATCCTATTGATACACTTAGAAATTCTTAGGGACCTGCTGCTTTGGGTTTTCTCTATGTACGAGAACTTTGTTGTCTCATGTGATTTATTGTCCTTAGCATCACTGTCTGGTTCTCCTCATATGGCTGTTGGTTTAACAATTGAAAATGCCTTTATATTGAGTTTGGAAATTGCTGTTGTCCTTAGTTTCTTAATAACCAACAAAATTCAGGAAGGAAAAATTAGAAGGCTTTTCAGAACTTTATCGTTAATGTTTGAAGTTGGCTGTGCATATAGTCACAGAGGATATTGTTCTTTATTCTGATTTCTTCTATTCTCATTTCTTCCTTTTCATTTTCTCAGCAAATTTGGGTAAAGGAGAATACAAAGTTGCTGTTGTTGCTTTGCCTGTTCTAGTGTTCTAAGTGGTAGATTGTCCTCTGACCTTTCTGATCTTGGTGATTGAGGAAAGAAAAAATGGGAAAGAAAAATATTAAGACTTTCTTGATGTTATTATGTCTTTTAGTGGAATGAGCACTGACATGCAATGTTTATTTCTCTATATGAAAAATAGATTTTCATCGTGCTTACAGTTCAGGGGATTATAGAATCGAATTTTAAGTGCTTCAGATGCAGATCCATGAAAGATTTGAAGAGTGGAATAGTAGAAAATTGAACTGTGCCTGTAAAGAAGGTGAGGTACTTGCAGTGATGCTAGAGTTTTAATATTGTTTCTGTTTGAGTTTTATTTTGTGCAAAGTTCCACTTTGTACACTTCAGCCATGGAGTTCTTAGGCATTGGTCCAGCTATAGGAAAAGCTAAAATGGCAGAATAGTTGGTTTCAAAGCTTTGTAACTTCCCTAAAATTCAGTTACAGTCCTCCCTCCCTCAGATCCTGTAGAAGTGTCGGTAATGATCAGATTCATACATGTTGCTTCTAACATCAAAAAGCACGTATGAGGCATATTAGGATACTTCCTCATTTCTCAGTGACCGTCAATTTGCAGCTTTTCTCACACCAATCTGATATTGTCATGTTTCACAAAACTCTTTCTGGAAAGGTCACAAGAAACCACAAGATAAACTTTGAAAATGAGGAAGTGACATGTGTCAGTGATATATTTCAGGACTGAACTGCAGGCTGGCGTCTTCCAGGCTGTCCCTGAAACCTTAGCTCTTCTCCAGAGAGGGCTTGATAGGAATTCAACAGAGAATTATCTGTTCTTCTTCCAGTAGAAATGGTGGTGTATTGAGTAGTATAACCTCTTAGGATAGTGGGACAGACTTTGATAAGTAGTAGGAAAAGCTGTATGCGCCTGATGTCTCTGGCCTCTGCTTGAACTCTGGCTAGCAAGGCATAACTGGGGCATTACCACCATTATAGTTGGAGTGTCAGTATATAGTGTAAGTAAAAATAACATTTCATGTAATCTGTCAGATAGAAGTGCTTGTGCTTATTTTGTATTGACCCAAATGATCTCCATGTTTAAGTTTATTCTGTGTCCCTGGAAGGACTATTACTACTTAGCGCAGGCAGAATGAGCAGGCAGGAGTTGCACTTTCAGTAAAGGTTTCTTACCTGAGTTACAGCAGAACCAGGATTCTTCTGTACTTAAAGAAAAAGCAATGTGTGAAACCTTTGAACTGTGAATGTACTTGAATGCTAATTACATGTCCTTATATTTGTTCAGGTGTCTTGATCTTCTGAGATGTCAGGAGAAAGAGTGGATTGTCTTGTGGATTAGTGATGTGTTAATTTTAATCTTGTCTTCTCCATACTCATTGTAAACAGTCATCATAAAATGGATGATTTGGGCAACCTCCTTCCTCCTGTGGTTGGAAATGGTGATACAGATAATCCACAAGAATTGCTAAAACTTCTGATAGATGAAAAAATGCGAAGTGAACGCCATAAAGCAAATTATCAAATTTTAAAGGCAGAACATCAAAGGTACATCCATTTAAAGAAGTTTCTTCATTTGAGCTGTTAAAATGTGAAGCTAAACATTGGAAGGGATTTATTTGTATGTGTTGTGTGTTAGCTATTTCTGTATCTAAGGACAGATTTGCATGTAGTTCATATTCGAAAATAAACAATTCAAAGTACCTGAAGTAACTTTAGACATTGCAGATTATGTTTTGGCAATACTTTTTATGCATGTGAATATGGGATAACTCTTCAGTATACTACAGGAAGAGGATATTTATAGCTTAGTTCATATTTGGTGTTTGTGTGTTTGCTTCTGCATGTGAGTTTTTGAGCTTTAAGGTCTAATTTAGAAGGTAAATATAAAGTAAATATGTGTTTTATTTCAGATTACAGGGTGATTATACCAAATCACAAGATGAACTGAAGCAGTTGTTAGATGAAAAACAGACTGCACATGAAAAAGTTCAGCAGCTTCTCGCTGACTATCAAGAGCAGTTGCTGGGTAAAACACAAGAGCTGGAAAAAGTGAAGATGCAGGTGAGATAACTTACTGGAAGGACTTGATATGTGTTTTTATCCTGTAATAGGGCCATGCATATTTTTCTGTTTGTGTAACATGTATATACCCTGGTTGGATGTATTTCAGATGTCTTGAAATTCATCCAGCATGAGTAATGCTTCTTCTCTAGAGTGACTATGTGTTAAAATGATTGTTTTCTTTTTTAACCGAATCTTCCAAATCCTGTTGTTAGGTGCTGTATAAGACCCTCAGTCTCCGTGCTTGCTCTCCTGTTAAGGAGAAAATTGTCTGCCTCAGAGGATAGCTTAGATGCCTAAACCTGTTAGGATAAGTGACTGGAAAAATAGAAGTTTGTTTCTCTTCATTATGAAAGCTTTCTTCTTTCTTTCTATTTATTAAAAAAACCTCAAAACAACAACAACAACAAAAACCCCTCAGTATTTAAGATAACTTGGATGACACTTTATGTAACTGCTTGTTTCTATAAAATAGTATAGGACATATTCTTAGGAAAGAAGTATAGCATCTAAGCAAAGGGTCCCAGACTCAGAATGAAGGAGATGTGCCTCAGTACCATAACTAGAACTAGTTTTCAGGGACTTCAGATAAGGGAAAGAACAGTAGAATAAATTAGAATGTCACAGATAGTGGATTAAATGTTTTTTTATTAAACACTTCTTCTTGGTAGATAGTTTGTTGTATGAACCATACTCAAGAAATTTTAACAAAATACTATACAATATGGAGCTTAAGGCACAGAATATTTCATGATTTTTTTTCATTCAAATCAGTACCCATATATCTTTGGAGAACATATATCTAATATGTTTTACAAATAGTTGGTTTGGTATTGCTCATTTTGATTTTTTGGGGTTGGTCCACTTGCTAAGTTTTTCCAGGTCCTAGTTCTTTATCTTTTTGTGAGACCACTTTTTCTCCCCCACAAAAGAGAAAAATCTCTTGGCAATTCAGACTGACATTTCTATTGCTTCTACTAATAAATACTGACATTTTAAATGCTTGTATTACCTTTCCAGAATATTTTTAGTTCACTGGTATGTTTTTTTGCCTCTATAACTACTACTATTGAAAATTCTTTAGAAAAATACAGAAAATTAAACAGAATTCCTAAAATCACTTTTGAAATACTTTATTCCTCACTATTTGTCATATCACAGTGTAAATAAATGAATATGACCAGTTATTTGTGATACTTTTCTCTTTTAAGGTGCTGACTCCTCAAAAATTAGAACTGTTAAAAGCAAAAATACAGGAGGAATTGGAATCTCCTATGAGAGAACGTTATCAGAAGCTAGAAAATGTAAGTAGTAGAAAATGTAAGTAGTAAGTATGGAAATTCTGTTCCATTTAGAGCAGTGATCATCACTTTATAATTGTTCCTAAAACCTTAGAAAATAAAAACTGAAGGGGGTTACAGGTATGACATTTTGTCTGGTACTGTTGTCCCAGGCAAGGAAGGTTGAAATCCTGGGAGAAGGAAGCATTCAGTTCATCAAATATAACTTGTGAAGTGATAAAAACAATGCATGGACATTTGAAGGAAATCTGAAAATCTGATTTTTAATTTTTTTGGTTTTTTTGTCTAACTTAGGAAGTGGAAAAATACAGAACACTATATAACAAACTTCGTTATGAACATACTTTTCTGAAATCAGAATTTGAACATCAACAGGAAGAACATGCACGTATTTTAGAACAGAAGAAAATACAATATGAGGCTGAGGTACACAGAATGTTATAGTAGTATCGAAACTGGTGGCAAAGCTTCTTGAACATTACGGAACTGATGGTACTTGAAGAGTTGGCAGTTTGACACCATTTCATAATGTTTGTTTCCATTCTCTTAAATCTCAAAACATTTCTATGACTTGGCCTAAAGCTACCTCTGTAGGTTTGTTCAGTCATGTGTTGCAGTATTATTTGCCCTGTTAAAAGTAAGAATAACTCACCTTCTGGTAAATGACAGCCAGTAGGTTTGCTTAATGCTTTTTTTGAATCACATTTGTGATGGAATTTGAAATTAATAAGTTATCTGAGTAACTGATGTAAGTTTACATTTTAAATTACTTGTGTGACAACTAATCCAGGAAGGTATTTTTGATAGCAGATAAAGGTACATTTAGCAATGTACCTGTTATGATCCTAGGGTTGGATCATTACAGTGATAATCAAAAGGATACTGAAAATTTTGGTAGCTTTATTTCAATTGTATTAACACTTGAGTAAGCCATTCATTCATTTCTGTTTCAGAATTGGACTTTCAAAAGTATATATAGCCAAATAAATTGCCAGCATATTTATGTTTTAAATATATGTAGCAGTGTAAATGAGTGTTGCATATGTTATTTGCATATTCATCTAAGTATTTGTCTGGGAGCATATATTCTAAGGTGCCAGATTTGAATGTATTACTTCACACATCAGACACAAATCGAATTCAAATTCAATCCAAGTTTGCAAATGCAATGCATTAAAAACAAAACAGTTGTCCATCCTGGAGCTAAACCTGCATGCTGCTTTACAGCCTGCCTCTCTCATGGGCTCGTTGGGTTGGTGCTAGTCCTGCAGCTGGGTAGCTCACTTACACAGAATGAAACTAACCTGAGCCCAGAGCATGGTGTGGTCTGGCTTCTCTCAAAGCATTGTTAACTTTCCATGTCATTTAGCACAAGGAGGCTATAAAAACATCTTCGCTCTTAAATGATGGCTTGGGCATATCATGCAATAAGTCTTTGAATCTCCTCTTAAAAGGCATTTGGAGGGCTTTTGCTGCAGAAATTGGCTTTGCTGCTTACAGGATACTGGTGCAACTTTTAAAGAGACTGCTGCAGATCAGAGTTTGGACTAGGCTCCAAATATCAAGAGACCTCTTCCATACCTTACTTCTCACCTCACTCTTTTGTCCCCAGTATTGCATTCAGTCTGTGTAACTAACTGAAACATAACAATCTATATATTTGTTTGTTAATTACTGTCTCCAGATTAGTTTTTGTACTGCTTTGTAACAGAAAGATTTTTTTGTTTTGTTTTATTGGTTGACAGGGCCAAATTATTTTGACTGTCTTGAGTTATTAGCAGATTTGAGTTCTGTTGTAATTATAAAATAGTGGAATCATAAGTTGGAATAGACCTCTTTCTAGTCCAAAATTCTGCTTAAAATATTGAAATGTAATAAGATCAAGTTGCTCAGGGCCATGCCAAATCAAGTCTTGAATATCTGTAAGGATGGAAATTTCACAGTTTTTCTGGTCAAATTGTTTCAGTATATAGCCATCTTCATGGTAAATATTTTTGATTATATCTCATTGGTATTTCACATGTTCCAGCCTCTATCTGTTGTCTCTCTTCCCATCACCTTCCCGTCTCCTTCCCTTCTCCAAGCAGAAGAGGCACAGTTCTCTCAGCCTGTCCTTATATGTAATGTGCCCTAGCTCCCTGACCATCTTAGAGGCTGTCCAGTGGACTTGATTCAGTTTGTCACTTTCTTTATGTACCTGATGCTAACTCCAGATGCAGTCTTACCAGTACTGCAAGGGGGACAAAGAATCACTTCCCTGGATCTGCTAGCTATCCTTCTGCCAGTCTGCTGAGATTCGCTTGGTCATCTTTGCTGCAGGAGTACTCTGATGGCTAATGTTCAGCCTGTTGTCCACTAGGACCTCCAGATTCTTTTCAATGGAGTTGAAAATAGAGAGACAGTTGCTCTCAACCTGTGTTGTTGCACTGAGTTACTCCATCTCAGATGCATGACTTGCTCTTCTTGTTGAAGAGGGTCCATTCCATTCCATTCCTTCAGGCTGTCCAGATTCCTCTGAATAGCAATTCTGCCTTCGAGTGCATTGATCATTTCCCCCCAGTTTGGTGTGATACACAAGCTTCCTGAAAATGACTCCATCCCATCATCCAGTTCCCTAATGAGGACTTCAATCAACACTGGACTCTCTAGTGTTTTTAAAAAGACCCCACTTTCTTTAGGAAGTCAGCTGGCCTTGCTTTATTTTCCTACTCTAAGCAAGAAAACAAGCACTAATGTAATTTCTTAATATTTTAAGTGCCCACTGCTGCTGTTTTCTGAATTGCCAACTGCTATATTTGTTGCTGCCTGACACCTAACCAATGTTAAAGCTTTTATTTTTCTGATTAACAACTATCAGATTGCAAGATTGGACAAAGATAAAGAAGAACTCCATAATCAGCTGCTTAGTGTTGATCCCACGAAGGACAGTAAACGTTTGGAGGCACTCTCTAGAGAAAAGGCACAACTGTGTCAGAAATTAAAAGCCTTTGAAGCAGAAGTAGCAGAACTAAGAGCAGAAAAACACAATTGTGGTGTGCAAGCAGAAAGTGTTCAAAGAGTACAAGCACGACAGTTAGCAGAGATGCAGGCTACGATGCGGTGTCTAGAGGTAAGACTTTTTTATTATTATTTTTCCCCCTTGTAGAATGTAGTGAGAATAGCACTTGGTCTGATAGAACTGTCACTGAAGTCATGGATCATTTTGCCATTGACTCCATAATTTAAATTTATACATTTCAGATTTAAAATCAAATTTGAAGTATGTTGGGAGTCATGTACTACCAGTTCAACTTTGGAAAGGTGGAGAGCTCAACTGACTCTGTTGAATTATCTCCTTTTTAAACATGGGAACGATATCCACATTTGCATTCAGTAAGATGGTCATATCAGCACTTGCCACTTGGCTGAAGTTAGAAACCAATGACAATATGTTAATAATCTTCTACTGTAATTTTTTTTTATTCTTTTCAACGATGTTACATGATGCTTCTCTATCTCTTTAATCCTTTCCTCATCTGTTGTCTTGTTTGCCTGTGCCTCTTCTTTCTCCAACACATTACTGCAATTGTTTAGTTCTTGGCTGTTGCTCTCCCTTAAAGCAACTTTGTTACTGCCAGCCTGTTGTACACTTTCAGAATTACACTGTATTCCTCTTCTGTGGTCATTAGTCCTCCTGTCAGTTTTGCTGTCTCTCTAGGTAGTGAGGCTTTCCATCTAGATTTCTCATACAGTTGCAACATACAGATAGATGCTTCATTTTCCTTTTTACTATTATCAGTGCTGTATACCTTTGGTACAAAATGCTCTGATATCAACTTAAAAAATGCTGTAATATTCTTAGAAAGTTTTAAAAAGAGTCCTGCTGGAAATAGGTCTGTTCAGAAAAAGGAAAGTGAAGTTGTAGGTTATATTACCTTTTCGATATTCAGTAAAGCTGAGGATCTTGAGTCTATAATACAGTAATTGCATTTTATTTCCTCTCCATGATGTTAATTCTTCAGTCAGTATAATTGCATAGGCCAACATATGCCATCTTTCTGAGCTACACCTGTAGTCGTACTGGTGTTTACTACTAGTAATTTACTGGTAGGCACACCTGCTGCCTCCTAACCAAGTCAGGTTACCTTCACCTCTTGTGAAATAGGATTGAAAATGTGTGTGATTCTGTGTAGGAAGTGTTAGTAGAAACAGTTGTTACTTTTGAGTAAAATTCAAGACCCTTGTTGTATTGGAACACATAATTGAGCAAAGATATTTATAGATCATATTATATAGTATAAAGAGTCAGTAATAAATGAAAGCCCAGACCAATCGAACCTTTCAAATGAATAGCAAGAGGCAATCCTGCTCCAAGAATCTTACAAATACCTCCTTCATTCAAGGCAGAAAAGAAGTCTGCTGAACTACAGGTTGATCGAATTGAGAAAGAGCTGCAGATGAGTAATGAGCAAAACATTGTCTTAACTAGCAAACTTCACAAATCTGAACGAGAAGTTAATTCCTTAGCTGCTAAAGTAAGTACTTTTATGGTATCTGAAATAATTTTTTCATATCCTGTTATGTTTAAGTTTTTCGGTTTATATTTTACACTACGAATAAACTAAAAATGTCTTCTGCTGTGACTTAAAATAGGTTTGGAATGCTTCCCCCAGTTTCTGTTGGAATATATAGAATGTATGACTTTACAGGAGAAACATCATACCTTGAAGTGTTTCTAAAGATTGAGGTTATGGCCTTTTTATTTCATTTTCTAGGTCCTTTTCATAAACGGAACAGGACTTGAAGAGTTGTCTTCATACATGTTTTTATTGTTCATGAAAACAACCAGCCTTCAGAACTTTAATTTTTTCCTCTCTTTTTTTTATAATGAAGCTATGAATTTTGGAGGTCTTAAAAAGTATCTGAATGGGCTGTGTTAGCCACAAGAAGCAAGTTGCATTGGAATTACTTGTGGAGATTTAGGTTATATTAGAAGCAGGGTAATCATATTTGCATAACATTTTTGTTGGGCTAGTGCCAGCACTGCTTGTACAGAAATATTTCAGTACAGAATTGCATCATACCATTTTAAGTAGACTGTTGCCTTACAACATATTTGAGTAAGTTAGTTGTTGGGTTGACACCAGGTTTTGGAGGTTTAGTTCTATGGTTGTATACTTTTCCTTTTTCTTTTTTTCCTTTTGAAATCTGAAAGAAGTTTCTAGAAAAATACTTTGGAAAAAAGATTGGAAGGCTTCAAGTTTAGGGAAAACCTGAAAGTGCTTAAGAAATCTGGCATCACTGTTTAGTATTTCAGCATAATTTGGTTAGTGTGGATGCCACTTTCAGACTTTTATCTGGTTGCAGTAACTCTGCAGTTACACATCTTGAGAGACAGATCCTTTATGCAATTTCATATGTGATTGTTTGAATAAACAAGCAAAATTGAAACATTAGTAGACGTTTTGACCTTCAAATGTTGTATAATACTTGCACTGCTCTATGTAAATTTGAGTCGGGATACTAGACCTAATGAAGTAGTTACCTGGGTAAATACTAGCTTTCTGCTGTCTCTTGTTCCCTGCTTTCTGGAGAGAATACTTGGTAATAATTTTTATCACATCTGTCAGGTTCTGGTAGCAGGTTGAATCCCCTGTGTTTTCTTCCTTTTCTGAAGAGGCTTTAAGTAGTTTTGAAGTAACTGTAAAGCCACTAACTTTGGTCTTGTCTATCTGTCTGAATAACAGAATCATTTTAAGTTCTCTGTTGACTAAAAGCTGTCATATTTTATGAATATACTTTTCAAACACTACCATGCACTTTGTATGGTATAGCAGTTAATTTTGTCATAATATACTAAGAAAGATACAAATTAGGAAGAAAACTTCAACCATAGTTATTCTTTAACAATTTCAGGTTTAATTCAAAACAGGCTTTACAGTGCACATGTATGAGTGCTAAGTATTTAATTTTCGTCCTTAATTTAAAAAAAATCATTCTAATTTACCATAAGAATAGGCTGTAGCTATGCCACTATTTAAAGCCTCTTCATGTAATGTGCTATTCTTTTCCCACATGAATACTAATTAGGAGACGAAAACCTCTGTTAAACATTTTTCAATCGTCTATCAGAATATACAGATGGTCTTTACAATATTTTCTTTTTATATCAACTGAACTTCTTTGCTCACCCCCAGAATTAGGGTGAAATAAAATTTTCAGTGGTTTTTCTTGAAGGGAGTAAAGTAGAAACTAATTTCTGTAGTAACCTCCACCCACTTCTGCACCCACTCAAACTTATTCCTGAGCACAGGTGCACATATTTGCCTTCTGGAATTTGTGCCTTAAAAATGCCACCTTAAATCTTTGCAAGTTGCCCTGAAATGTTCTCAACTTAGTATTTAAGCAACCAAATCCACTGTGTAGTTACTTAATAAGGTACTATGTCATTCTTAACCTTTTGCCACTTGTATATGCTAGCAGGTTGTAATTATGTTTGTCATTGTGAATGGATTTTCATTATAAGTGCTTTCCTCTAGATATTTAATTCTCATTGACCATGTAATTACTGTGTACAAATGCCTAAACTATAGAAAGCTTCCATGCAAGCAGTAATTTTCTTTGATTTTAATGTTCTTAAAGCTCCTGCTTTTATGAGGCCATTTGATGTGTCTGTAGAGAAGTATTTGATTTAAAATGCAGATTAAAGCTCTGAAGACCTGAGTTTTGAGAAAGTAGTGTAGCACTCCAGGAGGTCAGGGGGACTATAGTAGTTACCAAATTGAAATTACTTGGGAAACCAATTTATAATCTGGCTTTCCATAGCCCTGTTTTCTTTTACTTTTGGAAATTAAACTTAACTTTCTTTTAGCTTGACTCTGAGGGATCTTTAGTCAAAAGTGATGTAAATGCATATAAATTTATTACAGTTGATTTGGTGTTGTTTTTTCCTAATCCATAGGTTGAAGAACTTAAACATTCACATAAATTGGAAATAACAAATGTCAAAGTGGAGGCAGCAAGAACAAAGAGTGAGGTAGAAAGAGAGAGAAACAAGATTCAAAGTGAAATGGATGGTAAAGCATGAAATTATTTTCTAATTATTTCTTTTGTAACTTCTAGTTACAATAATGCAATTATTTTTGCTCTGAAAACTCCCCATCCGTGTTCACCTTCTGCTTCTGGTCTAGGTCACAGATCTGACAAGTAATTTTGTATCTGAAATAACTGTACTGTTTCACTTGCTAGGTTGAGAACAGTTACAGAACAATTTCATATTTATGTACGTTAGTAAGTTTGTGACACAATTTGAGCATAATCTGTTTTAAATCATGTGCTTCATGTGGTTATTTTTTCTGTTATCGTTAAATTCTAGAGTCTTTCACACTTGGCTGGAAATCGTAATGTAACATAGGTCTTCAAGGGTTGGTTTGTTTTTGACTTTGTGTCCATAGAATTGATACCAATTTGGTAAGGCTGCAATGTGAAACAAAATGCAATTTCTAGCTCATTCTTTGAAGGAAATCGGCAATGTTCTAAAGCTACCCGGTGCAGCTGAGTATGTAGGGAACTTCAGATACCTTTCTAGAGTGAAAAGGTCAAAACTTTCTAGTATTAGTTATGTACTGGTAATTTAAATCACTATACATCTTTAAAGAGAATTGTCCTCACTGATTTGCCATAACCCAAAATCGTACTTTTGTCTTCCTGAAATGGTTGTTTCTGTTCACTTGCTTGAATATTAAGTTCGCTAAGAGCAACTAGAAAGTGGTGTTTTCTGTACTGACAATGTGCTTACAGCATATTGCAAACTAAAAGTATTGGGCTCTATGAAATATGAAACTAAAAATGTTTGGCCCTATGAAATGTGAAACTAAATACAGACAAGTTTTAAGTTAAGCTGAACTTGCTGTGGAATTCAATTTGCATCACTGAATTAGCTCAATAACCAGGAGTCATTGTTAGAGCAAGTCAGTTTATTTTCCAGTAAACACAGGTGTGTCTGTCACAAGATTTTAATTTGTATCATTTGTCCCTGCCTATAGAGTCATAGTTCTAGAATTGCCTCATTTGGTAGTATGAGTGGATTAAAATGTGAAATTTGTTGTAGCCCGGTTACTATGGTTTCACTGGTAACCAGTTACTGTTTATCGTAAACTTTTCCAGAAGAGGAAAATTTTCTTGCTTGACCTTTTCATAGCTATTATGGAACACTTTTTATTTTTTTTAAATCAGACACAGCTACTTAGTATAAATTGCTCTAAAGTTTAAATCTATAATAGTATGAAGTGTTTAATTACTTTTGTATGTGCAAATAATAAACTCTCTTAGACAGAGATTCCAGTATAATGGCTACTTTTCAAAAGTTTTTGAATGTTGCTGTTACACTAAGAAAGGCCATGTCTCTTCTGGTTTTCTTGTATTTTGGTTTTTTCCCTTTCCCCATTCATTCTATCTTATGAATTGTGGTTTTTTGGCTTCTTTTTATGAATTTGTAAAGTTGTTTGAATACTGGATTTCATCAGGTTGTTATCATAATGACATTTTAACTTTTTTTAATGTATAATGCAGGATTGCTGTCCGACAAGGAAATTCTTAAGGCAGCTGTTAAACGTCATAAAGTGCTTTTAGTAGAAAAGGATCGAGAGCTAATTCGTAAAGTGCAAGCTGCCAAAGAGGAAGGTTTTGACAATATTGCAGCCTTACAGAATGAAAAGTATGTTTGTTGATTTACTTCTCAACTTCTAAAAGAGGAGTGTTTTTAAAATGTCACTCTTTACCACTAAACACTTCTGACATTTTGTAATGATTTTTGTGTGCATGTTGAATAATGTCTCAGGTTAGAACTCGAGAACAGATTAGCTCATCTAGAGAAGATGAAACTGGAAGAAGATACTTGGAGACAATCTGAAAAGGATCAATATGAAGAGAAACTACGTGCTGCACAGATGGCAGAAGAGTCTAGCAAAAAGGAACTTCAGCGTTTGAGGTACTGTGGCTTTTCTAATCTTAGCACAAATTTCTCATTTTCCCCCCTGAAGTTCTTTACAGTAGGCAGCATAAAAGTTTACTATTCACAGATACAGAAATCTTCATTATGAAATGGTCATTATAGCAGATTAAAAAAAAAAAAGCCTTTTGCATCATGTAAAAGAGAGGGCACAATTAAAAATGAACTGTTTAAAAAAATAACATTTTTTCATCCAAACATTTAAATATTATATAATTTCAATGAAAATTTTTAAGTGATGACTTTGCAATACACATTTATTAAAGCTGGTTCCATGTTGGCTGCTGGCATAGCCCCAGTGTTGGTGTAAACCATTTGTCTTTCCACAATAGTACCATATCAGCAACTGGCAAGCTGGTACTGTAATAGGATATCTCTTTGAGCTGGTTATTATGGTTGTGAGTTAACTTGGTTTACTATAGTTTTATATGAAGATCAATATGATAAAATGAGCAAAAGTCATACTCGAAAAGCAAACAAATTTTGTTTTTGTTGCATTTTGTTCCTATGGAAGTGCTTATCATTGATAAAATATATTTCTAATCATTGTTTAGTTAAATATTTATCAGCCTCTCAAGTACTGCTATTTATTTGTCAGACTGAATTGTCCTAGCTTATAACATCTGTGTTTTGACTAGATAAAAATAAGGTTACCTCATACAATTTTAGATTAAAAATTCAACAGCAAGCTGTGCAGAGAAAAGAGCTGGAAGAAAGGAAATGTGAAAGTGCTGATCAGAAACAGGTAAGGTTTTATTGCATTGTAATGTTTTATAGAGAAATGCATTCTTTCCTGTAGTTACCATGTCCTGTGTTTGAAGACTAAATTGAATTTTTAAAGCTTTTTTTTCTCAAGGAACAAAACGCATACTACAGATATCTAAAAGAAGTGTTCAGAAAGAAGTGTTAGCTGCTCTCTCATGCTTTATGAACCTTTATAAATGAATTACAGTTTTTTGCTTCATGTGTTTTGTGGGTAGCAGGGATTTCAAAGCTGAATGTTTATAGACTGGTATATTGAATACGGTTATGCACTATTTAACTGGAAATTCAGTTTCCATGGAGACTTATAAATTGTTTCTAGGTAATGCTTTGCATTTGCACTGCATCTCTCATCTGAGGTTCTTCAAGTGCTTAACAGATGTTTCATAAATGAACAAACTAGTGTAAAGAGGTATATTTCTATTGCATAGTCAATTGATGGGAGTGTTGAAAATAAAACCTAATTCTTTTAACTCCTGCTTGCCCATGATGTTACTCAGTAGGTAACAATAACTGTGCATCAAAGTACTTTGCAAGGTGTGTGCACTTGAAGTTCAAGGCAATTGGTTTTTAACTCCAGAAATCAGAAATTGGGGTGTCTAAGTTTCAATGTGGTGAGAGGAAAAGGCAAGGGAAATAACTTCTATATGCTGGCTGCAGAGGTTGGACTTTTCAGGCTCTGTTCTTCCTTGTTTTTGTGAACTGATTGGTACAGTCACTGCTGGCTGTAACACATTGTGTCTTATGAGAGAGAACAGCCCTGGGTAGCTCCACTGCTCTGCTACTAAATGTTGTCTGGTCCTCTAGTTCTGTTTCACGCTGGGGCTTAAAACTGAACTTCTGAAGTGCTGGGGAACACATCAATGACTGAAGAGTCTGGCCTCCCTTTCTCATTTAAAGTACAATAGAAAACCTTTGTCTAATAGTGATTTACTGTAAAGCTTCTGGAGAAACTGCCAGGTAAGGCAAAAAGGGACAAGTAAAATAGACTAATGAAAAGCTAAAGCTAAAGCCAGTTGCTCTCTCCATTTTGCATTGTCTCAGTATCTCAAAATGAATTGTCAGTAATTTGCATACCTTCTCAAATGGAAAAAACTTTTTTTTTGTAGCAAATCCATGACATGCAACTCCAGCTTGCCTCACTTTCTCAATCAGAAAAGAATTTGCTGGAGTCTAATCAGAAGTTGAAGGAAAGAATAGAAAGATTGAAACAAGAATGTCAACAGGCAGAAAAAACTCAACTGGAAAGAGAGAAGTAATTTTTTTGGTTTGGTTTTATTTTTATGTTGCTTGCGTCCTTTCATGTAGATTACTTAACTATGGATTGCAGATTCTGGATAAAGTGAGAAAGTAAAAATGAACAGGAAATACTGGACAGTTGTAAAAAATGGCTATATGTTCTGTTGCGGAGTATGTATGAAAGCTTTGCTCAGGGTAACTTCAGTAACAGGAGTTTGTTTCCATTCATGTCTGTTAAAATATTATTGATTACACTGTTTGTATAAAACGAAATTCTACTTATACTGAAGTGAATGTCAAACTTCTCTAAGTAGATATAGAGTTTCAGACAATTCTTTTAAGAATATTTAAACAGTAAAGTTGAAAAAAGCATTCAAGGACTGTATTATGCTTTGATAATGTTTCAGGGACCCAGTCAGTATATATGTGTATATACTTCTTTTCCTTTCCCACTAGATACTTTTAGCTCATATGGGGTAAATAAAAGTTTATTGGATATCTTCTAGCTCCTCTCATCAACATTAAAAATAATCACTTTCCTTTTTTGCACAAACTTGACCACATACCATCAAAATATGGTAAAAAGTGCTGAAGGAAGCCAAATCTTGTTCAGATTCCATATAGCAATGAATGCTTTTCCGGAATTTAAAGATTAGTCTGTCAGCTAGCTTGAAATGGTGTAGTAGGTTGACTCTAGCTGCATGCCAGGTACCCACTAAAGCTGCTCTCTCACTCCCCTCTGGAACCAGACAGAGGATAGAAAATATAACAAAGGGTTCATGAGCAGAGATAAGGACCGTGAGAGATCACTTACTGGTCATCAGGGGCAAAACACTCTAAGTGGGGACAATTATTAAACGTATTACTAACAGGATCAGAGCATGACAATGAGATGAAAAATCTTAAAAACACCACCACCCCCCCCATCCCTCCTTCCAAGTTCTACCTCCTCTCCCCCAGCTGCACAGGGAGATGGGGAACGGGGTTCACAGTCAGTTGCTGTTTCTGCCACTGCTCAGGGAGAGGAGTCCTTCACCTGATCCCTGTGGGGTCCCTCCCACAGGAGACAGTCCTGCATGAACTTCTCCAGCGTGAGTCTCTCCCATCGGCAACAGTTCTTCACAAACTATTTTAATGCGAGTCACTTTTCCATGGAGTGCAGTCCTTCTGCCACAGGCTGCTCCAGTGTGAGTCAGGGCCACCAGTCCTATCAGAAAAACCTGCTCCCCAGCCCATGGTCCTCCATGGGCTGCAGGGGCACAGCTGCTCCACCATGGTCTGCACCCTGGGCTGCAGGTGAACCTCAGCTCAGCACCTGGAGCATCTCCTCCCCTCCTTCTGCACTGACCTTGGTGTCTGCAGAGTTGTTCCCATGTTCTCACTCTGCTCTTTTCTGGCTGCAATTTTCATCTGCGCAATAACTTATTTTCCTTCTTAAATGTGTTATCACAGAGACATTACCATCATTCCTGACTGGCCTGGCCTTGGCCAGCAGTGGGTCTATCAGGTGCTGGCTGGTATTGGCTTTACAAGACATGGGGGAAGTTTCCAGCAGCTTCTCACAGAAGCCACCCCTGCACTCCCTTCTGCTACCAAAACCTGGCCACAGAAACCCAGTGCAAATGGCTCTTCAGAATTTCCTAGCCTAATAAACAAATATGTATCTAACTTGTACTGGGTTATTGTGTGGTGGCTTTTTTAAGAAGTCAGCATCCCAGATTAAATACAAAACTTCCAAGGGGTATAAGGTGGCCTTTTTTTGTTTTAACATCTCCTGCTACAATTTGGTACTGCAATTACTTTGTTTTCATTAGCTTAACTACTGCATTTCAGTTTAACATTTGTAGGTACTATTGCATTTGGACTGGAGAATATGTTCATTTGTCAGTAGCATGTTAAATACTTTGGATGTTTACTTTAGGGAGGTGTATTCATACTCTGACTGAGATTGTTGCTATTATTTGAGTGAGACTGTCAGTGTCTTTTAAATATTTATGGACCACAGACCAGTCAGGACTAGGTTTTCCTGGGAAGGCAGTGGAAGGAACTTGTCAGTTCTCAAAGATCGTTGTAGAAGTTTGTAGGTAATGGGAGATACGCCAAGGCTGATTCTGCAGAAATTAGACAGCTTTGTAACCTACATCTAAGTCCTGTAGGTCTGTTTCATTGCTACCCTGAGAGCCTTGGGACCTGTTTCCATCCTTTTTATGATTCTGTGGGTGATAGGACATCCTCAGTTCAGTAATTCTTACGAGCTTGAACTCTAAGAGTTAAGTGGCACCAAAGCAAGAGGAAGTGAGATAGGGACCAAAAGATAAGAAAGAATCAGGTAAAGTTTCAGATAAATAATGCCAGTTGAGCATTGAGCATAAGTAGGCAAAGCAGCTGCATGTCTGGCTGTGTCAATCTTAGGCTTGGAAATGAAAATGTGAAATGAGAAAAAGAGCTGAAGGCAAACTATGAGACTGATACAGTTCAGAGATGAGCTCAAACAGGCACTTGTTAAGCATTTCAGGAACAACAAATTGCTGGCATTTAAAGGAACAAACAAATAACATCCCCCAAAAAAACCCCATACCCAACTCATGGCATTTTTAACCACTGCCTCAACTGAAGTCCTTTTACTGCTAATCAGTGCTTGTTGAAAGTGCTTTGGTTCCTGGGAACTACTAGCTCTTTCCAGTCAACAGCAAGGTACAAGCCACACTGGATCTAGTACAAGAGCTGTAACAGTTACCACATGGGCCAGGACCCTGGTTCTGACGTGAGAGTGGATGATGCCCAAGAGAAAGGTGATTTGAATAGAAATTTATGGAGATGCATTCAGAGTCTGTGTAGGGAAACTGCATCAGCCCAGGACTGGACTAGTATGGATGCACTGATACCAAGCCTTAGCCTTCTTTAAAACTGCTGCATAAAATCTCAACATTTGATTTTATTTTTTTAACAGTAATGTAAATAAATATGCAGTTAGTTCTTGTCTGCTTTGACTCACAATGCAGATAGCCCATACCAACATGGCAGCAGAGAGAAACTGGCTCCTTTCCTATCCACTGCTGAGAGAACATAGCCTAATTTTAGTATGTTTTAAGCATGCAAAGATCCAAACAGATAACATATGCCATTGGTGGTGTGTGTTCAGCTGGAATGTTGTCTAGAGACCATATTGGTGGAGGCTTCCTGTTGAACTGGTGTTTGTTCTGGTTGGGAGCACATACTAGTCAAGTCATTCACAAAGACACAGTAGACTTCATAGGGCAGCACCCTGTTCTCCCACACAGAGGAAGTAGTTGTCAGCTCTTCTGACAGCTGATGTTTGGCATAGGTGTCTACTCTTATGTTCCAGTGTGATTGTTTGACCTGAATTTAGGAATTTTCTGTGAATGGTTTGGCAGCATGCTAACGTTTAGCTAGCTTATTGGAATTAGTTTTCAAAATTTGCCTCATGGTTGAACAAAACCTAGGATTATGTTAATGCACAGGTTCAAATGTTGTTAGTCACAATTAGAGTGTAGCATAATCAAATTTAAATCAGATCCTTCAAGTATATAAAGGTAGGGGTTGTGAAAAGATGCATCTATTTTAAGAGCCTTAAGGCATTAACTAAACATACTGCTTTGTTTGTATAACCTAATCTTTCAACCTGATTTTTTCAAAGGGCTTTAGAATGCCAACGTATGGAATGGCTACAGGAGAAGTGTATGCTTACTCAGTGCATCACAGACCACGAAGAGAAATACAGCCAACTGAGGAACAAGCTGTGTCGAGCTGCTGTTGCTCAGAAAAAGGCATGTTGTCTCTTCCTTTCTGAATGAACCAGCTTATGAAAATTTCAGCTTTACATTGGCCAGCTAAAATTGTTTCAATGTTAAGAGTTTATTTGCAGTCTACTTAATATAGTAGCTAAATATATTGGGTTCTTTGAGACCAGCTTAGAAAGAGGTTGAAGTGACATTCAAAAGAATACTACAGCAAACAGCTTTGTTATAATGCCATCGAAGATTTTGTGAGGCTTTCTTTGCACCCACGTGTGTATTTATGATTAAGAGGTGGGACCCCTTGATTAGGGAGGATGATGTTTTAGATGCTAGGCAAGTGATGTTCAGCATTTCCATGATGGAATATTAACATTTTATCTAAGCTTGCTTTTTCTGAAATAACTTGAAAGGAAAGGGAGATTGTTTATAGAAGCTCAAGATTAATTAGCAGTTTTATACATTGAACATATATAGGTTATGAAACCTACCAGTAGCTTTTGAGGTAAAAAGTTAAGGTCAGCATGAGCAAAAAAAGAAATTGAAAGAAGGAAGCGTACTTTTTGGTCATGTTTATACTTAAGGTCATTTATAGAATGAGTTTTGTAATTCTCAAATGCAGTTAGTGTTTGTTAGTAGGGTTGGTCACTAACCAACGAGTCATCAGCAGATGTGCATCTTTCAGTTGCATGCCATGTTTCTATTTCCCATCAGGGAAATCCAGGCACCTTCAAACAAAACAGCACCTCTTCTTAAGGAAGGGAAATACTATAAAGTGTCACTGCTTGAAACCATGTACGGTGTAGACTTAATTTTTACAGGACCTGATCTATCAAGGCATTACTTAGCTGTTTGAAATGTCTGTTTGACAGAGAAAGACTCTCAATGACAATAAACAAAGGAGGATGCGTGAAAAAATAGAACTTTTGGAAGCCAAGATGGAAGAACTTGAAAAACAAAATCAGATGTTAATTAGGTAATTAACTTTGCTTTTTCTTACCTTGAAAAATTATATATGCCCAAAATCTGACTTATAAATGTGATGTAGTTTTGAAGATACATGTCACGTAGTTTAGTAACCAGAGTCCAGTTTAATGTTTTTTTCAGCACTAGAATTCTTTTAACAGATTCTGTTTAGGATGGGCAGCTGAGAGCTTCTAAGAGAACCGTGAGGCTCTCTCTTCCAGAAGACAGAGAGGAAAAATACCGGGTAGACACAGTTGCAGGAATCTCTTCAAAAGACAGAAGTGCAAAAGACTTCAGAAATGCAAGAGGAACAGACTTAGCATCCTCTTTGAAAGTTAGAAGTCCGGTATTTTTCTCTTTGATCACCTATGGAGGGCTTGATTTGAGTGATTAATTTAATGTGGCTTCTGTGGTTTGCTTTTGTGAATGGTATGGAAAGCTTAATTTATTCTATGTAAATACAGTAGATAGCTTAATACATAAAGGGACTTTTAGACAGACATGTAGTACCTTCTAGTCCTTCTGGTATATAGGGATAGGTAGTAAACCAGGGATAGTAAACAGCAGAGCACTCATGGAGAGGTATGGTGTTGTGTTGGGATAAAAAAGATTTTGAGCAATAAGAAATCTCATATTTCCTAGGCAGAATGTTTCCTCTGAAGAATATGCACGCCTCCAGAAGAGACTAAAAGACTTGCAACGTCGGCACAATGAATTCCGGAGTATAATTCTGAATCCTAACATACCGCCACTCAATCCAGTTGTTATAATGCCGTCGTCTGCCCTGCCTCCTGGGCCTGAAGTGTCCTTCCCTCTTCTTCAGGTGGTGATATATTGCAAGTTGTGAAAATAGTACTACAAAAGAGGGTACTGGAACTGTCCTTTACAGACCTTAGTCTTAAGGAAGGAATGTTTCTTCTTTAAACAGAAGGAAGCTTTGAGATATCTAGAGATGTTCCCTTCCTTGCAATAGAATGGAGTGCTTGAAAGACAAAAGATATGTTACAGAATGTAACAAACAGGCAATTTTAACCCAATTTCCCATACTTCATCCTTCTTCTGAGAGGGTTTAAGTGGCTCCTTCTGAGAAATAACATAGTGTTGTTCTCACACCATGGTCTCATTATTATAAAGTGGCATTGCTGCTCTTGATTTCTTCCGTGGTTAAGTCATAGCTGAACTTTTGAGGATGAAAATCTCTCTGTCTGAGGTTGACCAGGTTGACTTCACAGATTCTTGGTTACTGAGACCTCAGGTTTGTGTTCTACTTCATCTGAGAGGAGGAACAGTTGCACTTGTATTTCTTGCTGATGCTCTTCATCATGAATGTCAGAACAAAACACTGATGAGTAACATTTAATGAGTAAGGATATTTTGGACTCCGGTGTTTTTTCATTGAAGAAAATGAAAATATTGCTCATTTTGGTCCCTTATAGGTGTGCAAAATGTAATACTGTCACTTTTTTTTTTCCCCAATTGATTTCAAGGAGGAGCAGCATCAAAGAGAGCTTTCCCTGCTTCGTAAGCGGTTGGAAGAACTAGAAACCAGACAGAGAAAACAGTTGGAAGATCTTGGTCCACCTAGAGAGCGGGTAATGGGGGATGGGTACAGGGACTTGGCAAGAAACAAGATCACTGGAGAAGGTGAAGCACAAAGTGAGGACTCCAAATAAAATCTACAAACTCTCCATGCCATTGGCTTGCAATAACTTATCCTTTGTACGTGCTTTTAATATTTTGCCAAAAACATTCCTGTATGTGCCTGAATAGCATAAAATATATTCTGCATAGTTATCCGTTTGTGGCCCAACTTGTTTAACTGTTCGGACTAAGGTCAAAAATACCTTTTACCACTTGGAATCGTAAAAGAAAAATTCAGAAAAAATCAGAACTCCCAGGTCCCTCTCTGCTTGGCTGCTCTCCAGCCACTGTCCCCAGCCTGTAGTGCTCCATGGGGTTGTTGTGGCTAAAGTGCAGCACCCAGCACTTGGCCTTGTGCAAGCTCATCCCATTGAAATCAGCCTATTCTCCAGCCTATCCCGGTCACTAAAGCCTTCCTGCCTTCCAGCAGATCGACACTCCCCCTTAACTTGGTGTCATCTGCAAACTTGTTTATGGTGAACTCAATCCCCTCATCTAAATTGTTAATAAAGACATTAAACAGAACTGGGCCCAACACTGATCCCTGGGGGACACCAGTGGTGACCAGATGCCAGCTGGATGCAGCTCCATTCACCACCAGTCTCTGGGCCTGGCCATCCAGCCAGCTCTTAACCCAGCAGTGTACACCTGTCTAAGCTGTGGGCTGCCAGCTCTTCCAGGAGTGTGCCATGGGAGATGGTGTCAAAGGCTTTGCTGAAGTCCAGGTGGCCTACATCCACAGCCTTCCCCTCATCCACCAGGTGGGTCACCCAGTCAACAGGAGATCAGGTTGGTCAGACAGGACCTGCCCCTCCTAAACCCATGCTGGCTGGGTCGGATCCCTTGTCCATCCTGTAGGTGCTGTGTGATCTGTTCCATAACCTTGCCAGGCACTGAGGTCTGATTGACAGGCCTGTAGTTGCCCAGGTCCTTCTGGCCCTTTTTGTGGATTGTTGTGACATTTGCCAACTTCCAGTCATCTGGGACCTCCCCAGTGAGCCAGGACTGTTGGTAGCTGATGGAGAGTGGCCTGGTGAGCTCTTCTGCCAGCTCACTCAACACCCTAGGATGGATCCCATCTGGCCCCATAGACTTGTGAGGATCCAGGTGGCTCAGCAGGTTTCCTCCTGGATTACAGGGCGGCTATTCAGCTCCCCTTCCGTGTACCAGTTTTGGAGGCCAGTTGTCCTGAGGACAACCTGTCTTATTGTTGAAAACTGAGGGAAAGAAGGTGTTGAGTACCTCAGCTTTTTCCTTATCTGGTAACTATTTTTCCCTCCATGTCCAAGAAGGAATTAAAGTTTTCCTTGCCCCACCCCCCTTTTGCTATTGATGTATTTGTAGAAAGACTTTTTGTTATCTGTAACAGAAGTGGCCAAATTAACTTCAAACTGTGCCTTTGTCTCTCTAATTTTCTTTCTGTTAGACTTAACGATATTTCTAAACTTTTCATGAGTAGTCTGACTTTTTTTCCATAGTTGGTAAGCTACTTTTTTCCTAATTTCTTTCAAAATGTTCAGCCAGGCCAGTTGTCTACCCCACTGGACTGCCTTTTGGCACACTGGGACAGTCTGCTCCTGTGCAGCCCACATTTCGGTTGTTATTTTGATGTCCCCATGTGCATAGAGAAGATGAAATGAGATTTTAAAAGTTCTGAAAACTTTTATTTGCTGCCCTTGACAATGTGCCTCTTGTAATTTTTTAACGGGAATGGGCAATAATTGTTTGGGGTTTTCTTATAATATAGCACAGATAGTGTAACAAATTGCCTTCATATTATGAAAATGTAAATTTGCATTTGTTGCTACACTAATTTGTTTACTTAGCTATTTATTCAAGATTGAATGTATTTATTAAAAAATTTCTTTTTCATTCGCTATCAGTTCAGTAACAGAATCTTGTGAAGGATTTTTTTTTTTTTTTAAACTACATAGTGATGACTTTCCTGGAATTGTAGGAATTATTTTATCTGAGTTTTGGTGGGGTTTTTTTGTATTTTTATTTGGTTTTGATTTTTAAATTTGTTTTCAAAATAGTGCAGCAAAAGTATGGGACAGTAAGAATATGCTGTGCAATTTCTTATAATAGGGTATTGCTGTTAGGCTGTAGGAACAGGCAGCAGAATAACTGTGTTGCATATGGTGACATTGGCATTGACTCAACTTTTCCCTCCAGAGGCTGCTTTTTTGATTTTCCATACAGGGCAAAAGTATAAGGATTTGTCCTGGTTCTGGCCAGGACAAGGTCAATTTCTGCAGTAGCCAGCAAGTGGCATGGTTAGGACATGGGTGTTATTCTGTACCACCTCACACATTCTCTGGGGACAGAGCAAGGGGTACCTTCCAGGTCATGTAGGGTGGCAGTGTGGTCGGATATTCGCCAAGCTCCATGGAGCGAGCCATCACATGGGAATCATTCCCTTCTTTGTACACTCATTAAAATTGTTGCTCTTGCTGTTAATTTTCTTATCCCTTTGCTGTTTGCAGTAAATTGTTCTTATCTTGACCTTTTGTGCCTCCAGTTCTCCATCCTGCAGTAGGGTAGGAGATGGGGGGCGTTGGGGAGTTAGTGAGCAGGGCAGGCTTTGGCGTGTTTCAGTGGGAACACTAAATTGGGGAATACTATTCCTAAAACACACTGCTTTCTTGGGAAAGACAAGTTAAAACTTGTCTGAGGAAAACAGTGTAACTATTAGAAGTACCAGAAGCTACTGCTGTCTCCTGCAGGATTAATTTGTATGAACTAACTGTCTCTGCCTGAGCCGGCTTTGCCAAATAGGATAGTCCCCACCCTCTATGAGCATGGAATGGTTGCAAGGAGCAGGCTCTCACAGCCTTGTGTCAGTCCCTGCCTCTGGCTGTGTGGGTTTCAGCAAGGTGTGTTCTACTGTCAGGGGGCAGGGAGGACAGTTTATACAAACCAGGGAAGACTTGGAGGGCAGAAGAAGGGTAACAGAAAGAGGAAGAAGGATGGTCACCACTGGGTTTGTGGACTCCCTTTCCCACCTAGTCTCAGACTTTTTGCATAAGAACGAATGTCCTGCCCCTGCAGCATCTTCTCCTGCAAGAAGGGTTATTGGGTTATCCTTTTTAACGTTTTTAGCTTTTTGAAAGTATCATCAGCCTCTGAGTCTTTAAGAGGTGCAGTGTAGCGCAGCTCGTAAAGGCTTTGTGGAGGTGTGACAGGTGCTGCATCACCAGCTTGTCTGAGGCCTGTTGCTGCTTTCCACAGGCCAGAAGACAGCTGGGAATCCCCTATCGCAGGGAATCCCACGTCCAGCCAGGCCCTGCAGGTCACTGCTCAGCAGCTTCTGGGTTTTAGGCCAGCACCTCCCCTCCCCAGCACCACCAATGCTGTTTATACGTTCCTTTTCCTGTAGTTCCCAACTCCAGCATGATGGAAGTGTCTGTGCTGCCCTGCATGGTTCTGCCCTGGAGCCTCGGAGAGCCAGGGCTGCAGCAATGTTTCTCTTCTGATGCTGCTCCATTCTTTGCACAACCTTGGATTGTTACCAGCTGTGCTTGCCTTCTTTTAACCATTTGAAAGTACACAATCAAACTAACCTCCAAATGCTTTTATTCTAGATAAACCCATACAAACACCAACATGTATTTGTCATTTGCACTTTTTTTAAACCATTAATTTTAAACAACAGGTTAACTTCTGTACAACAAGAATTACTTTACACATTAGTAAGATTTGACTTCAAACTAGATGACTGCAAAATAATGCTCTGTAAGCTAGTGTTAGAAAATACGCTGTTTGCCATAGCAGTTTGCCTGTAAACATGTGAAAGTAAGTTGAAGAAATGTTTGCTTTCATTTCTGAGAATGTAATTAGAACTGTTGGGTTGCCATAATACAGATTTAGTCAGAGGTGGTTTTTTTGTCCGTGTAACAGTAACGGCAAATGGCAGATACGGAAGGTTGCCAATGTTTTGTGTGCTGACCCAAACCTACCAAAAGAGCCACAATCACTTAATTATACTTCACATCACTTCGTGAGATCCACTTGATGGGTTACAAAGTCCCAGCATGACTTAAAAATGGTTTACTAACAGAGTGACACTGTTTAGGAGGCTTGAATAAAAGGCAATAATCCTATTCCAGGCTGTAGGCAAAGCTACAGGGCCTGCTTCAACACATACTTAATCTCTAGAAATCATTAAAGCTATTGTAGCAAACAAGCAGTAGTACAAATACAGAATAGGACTGATTTTCATTTCCTCATCAATATAAACACATATAGTGAAGCTCACAGGATCAGACCCACGCAAACATTATATTTTACAGCTTTTCAAGCAGAAACATTGGACTTGTTTTTTCTGCTTGTACTGAAGGTTACTGTTGAACAAAACTATCACAGTTCATTTGAAATGCATTGCCAGCAAACACCTGAAATGGAACAGAAATGTCTAACTGGAAAGAGTAATCCGCTTATGCCTCTTCTTCAAAATTAATTACTGTGCTTCTTTTAATTTATTTGATGCTGTTTTAAAGTGTTAGATTAATAAAAATCAAGCCCTTTCATACAGGTATTCCAAGCTTAAGTGCTAGTCAAGCCATGGTCCATTCCTTTAGGACAGAGGGCAAGATAAGTTGGGGTGGAGTGGGGTTTTTTTTCCAATTAAAATTGAACTTATCAAAATACATTGTGCCAGGCAGAGAACTGCTGAAAGTACTGCACCATTGTAGTGCAGTTTCCTGAACAAAGCCATACATTCCATCAAGTATAAAGTGTAAACTTAATAGCAAGAGTAAGACTTGAATTTAAAAAAAAAAAAAACAAAAAAACAAACCAACAAAGCCATCACAGTATGGGTTGGTTGGTGGCTGCCCTCTCTGGTATGCAGGAGGTACAACTTGTGCAATCACATAATAGGGAAGGGGCAGACCAGCAGGCAACGTGTTTTGGTGTTTGCTTTTTTTCCACGTTAACAGCCGGTCTTGTGTCTGCCACAGCCTGGTTAGCGTGTGCTGGCGCTGGCCGGCCATGTGCCATGGGACTGTGCTTGGTACCAGCTGCTGGTAGCCTTTGTGCCCAAACCAGCCAGCTTTAGCACTGCAGGCCTGCAGCTGCAGGGCTCCTCCAATGCAGCAGCACATGGCAGTGTCTGTCTGAGAGCTCAGGCTGGGAGCCCTGCACAACCGTCTCTGGCTGCTCACTGCCCCAGCACTGCCTTCCTATACCAAACTTGGCTGATCCTGCCATGGCACATGACAGCTCTTCCCTCTCCTGTGGGCCACCATGCTATACCACTCACCTCCAGTGCTGGATCCCTCCAGAAATGTATGGAAATGTTATCTCTGTGTCAATAATGCCTTACCTCAAATCTCAGAGCACGTGATAGCCTCAGTATGGGACTCCTGTGGCTGAAGCAGAGACCATGGCAACAAAGCATTTCAGCTCTGTAGCAGAGGACTGTGCTGGTGCAGCAGCAGAGCTGGAGCCACAGCTGCTCCTCCATGGCTTTGTTCAGTAGCCACTGCACCAGTCTCATCCCAGCAGCACAGCTATGCACCTGCTTTCCAGCTGGGCTGACCTTAGCCACCAATGCAAATGTAATGGACACTTTCCTTTTAAAATGGCCAAGCCTCAAAAACCCCAGCCAGACTAAGGCAGACAGTTACCCCTCCCCACCCCAACCCCAGCTAGCACATTTGTATCAGTTTCTCACACACAGTCAGAGATTACACCAGTCCTCCTGTTCTTACATATTATTAAACTTCTTTGACCTAAAAAAACCCCACACACTGGCTCTAGATTTGTGAGGCCTTTGTACACACAGAGAAGCCTGGCCAGGACTGTGAGCACTGATGCATGGGCCGATCATGCGCCTGAATACAGGTTTATGCACTGAAGTGAAGCCATGGTCAGCTGCTTCATCAAATCACAAGTGTTTTGATGCAGTGCAGTTTCACCTGTGATGCTGCTCACAAGTGTTTCACAGCTTATTGAGGGATGGAAAGGCAGAAATGTAAACACAGACTGATGTTGGCCAAGCACCTTTCTCCGAAAGCCTCTCCCCATCTCTTCCCCTCCGTGGCTGGCTTCACATTGTACATGGAATTTCCAACCTAAGGAAAGTAAGTCCTGCCATGTGGCATTTGGCCTTCAAACCTCAGACCCACTTTTTCTGCTAAACACACTTATCTGAAGTGTCACTTTGGTGCCAGGTGTTTGTTGTTTTTTTGATGTGGGTTTTTTGTTTTTTTCTTTCTGAACAGGAACCAGTGAACATTTGACTGGAAGGAAGGAAACTGCAGCTGACCCGTATTCTGAAGCCAGAGCTCACCCTCACAGTTTGCCAAGCTGCTGAAAGGATGTGGTGAAACACCAGCTTTCCCTCTTAAAAAAAGAGTTAAGCAACTTGCAAGTTCACATGGGCAACTCTGAACTTACAGTGTATTTTGCACATCTCCTATGACCTTGTTTTAAAGTAAGCAGAAAGCTTACTTAGGCAGTATTTTTGAACCAAAGGGTTATGCATGTTCAAGTACCTAAAAATGCTGGCCCTGCCAACACTAGATTCACTTTCCCATGCCCATGTTTGAATATGTAACCCTGCCTGTACTTCATTCCCAAATGTAGATATTACTTGGAATGGTCAGAGTGGAGAAGAGTGTCCAAATGTTTCAAACCCTGTACATATAATCAGTCAAAACAGTTTCAGGAGCAGTAGCACTAATTTAAAATTCCCCACAGTGATGCTGTGAGTCAGAGCTCTGCTCAAAGCCATTTGCATTTTTTCTTTTCATCAAATAAGGCTTTTACTTGCTGGAGCTGCTTCTGGACTTCTTCAAAACCCCGTTCTCGCTCAAGTTTGCTGACAATCTGTTAACAATTAGCAAGAGAGAGAATAATTTTTTTAATGCTTATTTTACTTGCTATTTTTTAAAGCCTGCTTTCTGTATTCTAACAACTACTCACAGAACAATCCATCTGAATGCCTGCCTATCTGTAAACATTCTTTTCTGATTTTAACACTTTATTTTGGTAGTTTTCCTTTCAAGCTATTCTGATCACAGGATTTGCAACATTTCCACAAAAGAATGACTGAGCCAAGCAGAAAAACAAAACAAATCCAGCTCATGCTCATCTCTCAAACTATGAGGCACAGCCAGTACTCTAGTTTTATCCTAGAGAAAATTTGCAAATGGTATTTTATTTCTCTTTCTCTGCCCTGTAAACTGAGGGCAATACACTACTCCTCTTCCTCTAACTTGCCTACTTGGCTCCAACCCAGGTGATAAGAAGGAGCGCTACTGCTGTCTGAAAACTCTTTGCTGGCAACTCTACAGTGGGACAGAACTCAGCAAACAATGAAGGTTTAGCTGCTCCCAGACAAAAGCCAAAGGGAGGAGAGCAGAGGCAGAATTTCCATCTAAGGATGGGCTAAGTTTAGCCAGTATGAGCTTCAAAAAAGCAAAAATGGGCACTAAGACTAGGAAGTACACCTGAATTTTCCTGTATCAAGAATTTTCATGAGTTTCATAAGGTGTGATGCTGTTCTGAGTATCATCCGAAGCTTCTTTTAAGAGGCCAAGATTTGATGCTGAATGCAGATACTTTGAAATGTTAGAGATCAGAAGTGGCAATCCAGCTAACAGGTGACTGAGAGCTGGATGATTACAGCTAGTGCTGATGCTGTACTATTGGGGATGAAAGAGAGAAAGGCCTGGTTGCTGGGAGACCCAGACAACCTGCTGGAAGTGGTAAGGAGGCCTTCAGGCAACACGCCCCAGCTGGCTCTTATCTGAGTCCCTGCACACGCACAAGCATACTCCTTGCAGCCTCTGTTAAGGATGCAGAGCAAAATAGAGTGGAGAATCCTATCATGAATAGGGGAGGGCAGGGATTTTCTTAGAAAGCAGCTTAGAGGCAGCCTGTGACTAAGTGCTTTCAGCTGAGAAAAGATTTCTTTTGTTAGTAGTACCAGGGACTGGAAGCTATAGCTGCCTCTCTCTAAGAGAAAGGCTATTAGAGCAGAGTATTAAGAGGGCTATGATGGGAAAGGAGCAGACACCTCTTGCTGTAAGGCTGAGTGTGCTCTGCAGAGGTGTTTGTATTGAGTGTTAAATTGAGAGCCCTGGTGCTACAGTCTAATCCAATTTCTTAATCTCTAGGGAAATGGAGCATGTGCACAGGAGTTGTGACAGGCATTTGCAGAGACGGTAAACACAGTAAAACAAGAAGCCTAGACTATATAGGAAAATCCTCAAAACTTCAGGGAGAATTTTACTGCTAGTGCCTCTGAAATATAGCAGTGACAGTAAAGGCACACTTGCTAACCTTTGGCCTGTGACGCCTCAGGGGGGCGGGGGCTGCACTGCTCTGGCCCCACACAGCTCAGTAGAAGCAGCAGCTCTGGCTGCACTATGGAGGACTTGTCAGGGTAGGGGCACCCAGCAGGTTGCACATCAGGCCAGCCCTTGGTTACTCTGTCAAGTCCCTCTTTCAAGCCTGAGCTGGTAAGTTAATTAAGGGGTTAAGCAGGAATAGCAGATGTGCTTACCTCATCATAGTATTTCACTATGTATCTGTAGATTTCAAACAAGGCCACTTTCTCATTAAATTCATTTTCATGTTTCTAAAGCAGAAAATAGTTCCAGTTAGATAGGTCTCCTTATTAAAAAAATCTTCACATGAAAACAAATGAAGTTGTTGCTTCTCAACCCTACCTTAGATTCCTGAGCTAGAAATTCTTCAACCTCTGCAGTGGTCAATGGAGGCAGATCCCTGATGGCTTTGTAGTATGCTTTTACCTCCTTCTTGTAGAGTGGAATGTCCTTAGCATAGAGAAGTTTATTTGTTGGTGCTTCCTTAAAAGAAAAAAATTTGAAGCCTTGTCACTTTTCACAGCACAGACTTCCTAGGGTTCCACCTCCACACAGTTAATTGCATCTAATTGTATCTGTGTGACTCATTTTTTCTTTGCGGTGGTTATTTGCACAGAACCAAGGTTATGAAACAAAAATAAAAAACTGAGGCAGGATCTCAGTAACAGTGTATTGTGATAGTTGCCATAGAATTATTTCTATTAGCATCAGAAGGGATGACCATTTGTTCCTCAGACATATTTTTCTTTCTCAATTCCTCTTTATAGCTTCCCAGACCTGAAAAACTGTGAAAGCTGAACCAATGGGCCTGAGGACGATACACTATTTACCTACAGGATTTAGCAGTACTGCTTGAAGTTCCCGACAGTAACACATCAGAGAGTCTTGCTAGACTCTCTCCTGGCAGAGGTTCCCCTAAATCTCTTTGGTCCCTACTGCTCCTCTCCCTCAGGGGTTTGAGACCATGAAGAGCTGAGCGCCAGACATACACTATCAAAAGGACTTTTTTTTCACTTCAGGACTTCAACAAGCCAGATCAGCACTGACCTATCTGGGAGCTTTAGGCTCCTTTGAGGAAGTGCTGATGTTAGTGGTAGCAGCCAAAGTCCCACCTGGAAACCATATTTTCAGACTGTGAAAGTGGGGGCTGGTAGTTTCCTGTCACCGCTCTGCTTTAAATTCTGTTGAATAAACGACATGTGATATCTTGTCACTACTGCTTCCACTGTGTGATGAAGTGATCTAAATGTTTGTTTTCCAAATGGCCAAAGGATGTTTTAAGATAGAAGGCTAAAAATAATGGAAGTAAACACAATTTAGTGCTAAAAGACCATGAGATGCTTACTGCATTGCAAACCTTTATCAGGTTTCAGAATCGCTTTTCAAATAGCTAATGGGAGCTGTTGTATCAACAGTACTTCACAATGTATGTTAAGCACAAAATCTAACCACTATGCTCATTTACAGCTTTTCCATCAACGAAGTGATGTTTTAGCTTTAATTTATGATATTTCACTCCTAAAATATGACAAATAAGCACATTATTGGCTACTTACTTCTCACAGATGAGCAGCTGGACCAGATCACATAGGAAATTAATCCATTTTTATATAAATTTTTTTAGGCTAAGAAGTCTCTAACCTATTTTTCTTGGTAGTATGAGCCTGAACAACTGCTTCTTGCTTTGGTCCAAAGAAAAGGAAAATACCCTGGGGAAAAATGAAGTATTTCTGATCCCCAGAGTTCCGGACACTGTACTAAAGAGTTTCTGAATTTAAGATATCTGGACTTGTTACTCAAGTATATAATTGTCCATATAAAAAGCAAGCAGCAAACACATGTGGAAGGAACTGGTTCACACATCAGAACTCCTTCAAGTATTCTTACAACTTCCAGTAGCTTGCTGTGCTTGTTTTCTGCACATTGGTGTGTGGCAGACAAAATCTGGACTACTTATCAATAATGTTAGTACTCTTAAGACCTTTGTTTAAAACTACTTCAAAACTTCATTAAAATATTACAATTGCTACTTTGTTCCACACATTGTGTAAACACACTGTGCCAAAATGAACTGCAGAGAAGACAAGCACAGTTAACTATAAATATGGCATTCTCATAGCTGTATCTGTCTACTTGTGAATTCTTCAAAGCCTCAGGAAACAGACCAGTGAGGAATTGAAACCCAGTTTAATGCCAGTTTTGCCCCAAATGTCAGCAGATCCAGAACTTCATCACCTGAATTGTTATACAGCTGAAAAAGACATCGGTTGAGGAATTAGCAGAAGACTGGAAGGGCAGCATTACCTTCCCCAGGGTCTGTTCTGCTAGAGAAAAGGCATCCATGAAAGCTTGTGCAATTACAGACAAACAGCCATCTATATGGGAAGTCTTCTTAATATCAAAGACAAATTGGGGATTCTTCAGTATGTTCACCCAGAAGCGAAGAGGAAGACTAAACAGAGAAAGAACAAGCATCTTTGAAATTAACCACTCGGGTAGAACAACTGCTTTAAAATTGTACGTAATTGCACTGTGCTCATGGAAAGAAGCACATTTCTGGGCTTCTTATTCATGTTAAACAAGGGGTCAGGGAACAAAGGCTATGGACTAAACCAATCAGTCAGGCACCCATCTTCAAACAGCTGCTCTGAACTTGCAGCTACTTCTCTGTGAGTGTGAAGTCAGTATGCAGACTCACAAGTCCTGGACAAGATGGTTTTTGTTGGTATCAAATCAATATACCAAAATGACTGTGATCCACAAAGCCAAACCACATCTTATTCCCAGACACACCAAAATCGTATTCTTCTGATCACAGATGACCCACTCCATCCTTGCAACTAAATTTTCAGAAAACGTGCCCCTGTGCATATCCCATGGGTATACCTGTTGGTTTTCCAAATGTGGACCACATCAGGGTCAGTAATTTTTTTGCTCTCAGCCTGGGCATCCAGAAAGTCAAAAAAGTACTTGATGGCAACAGGTGCTTTATTGTTGGGTAAGCTCCAAATGCTTCTGAAGAGCTTTTCAACAACTGAATGAATTGCAACCTGAAAAGGAACACAATGAACATTTTGTTATTATTACACAAGAAAAGGATAGGATATTTTATCTTAGAGATCTGAGCATGCTACAAGACAACCACATATAGAAACTACAATATGCTTGTGGCAAACATCAAGGCCATAGGTTATTGGAAAATGAGACAGTCAGTAACAAAAATGAAACTATAATACGCCACAATGAGCTGATTTCAAATGTCACACATTCTATCACTCAGCCAACAGGAGAACTGTGGTGAACCTTGCGATAAATCGTAGGTGAAAGGTATCACTTGGTCCAACAAAGGCAACATCTACTCTTGGGATACTGTTGGCACTATTACTAAAGGCAATTGGAACTTCTGACTGGAAGTAAGAGGGAGGTGAGAAAAAGCAGTTTAACCAGTTTCCTAGGACACTGTTCTTCATGGTGCCATCTGCGACACATGCTGAACACATGTGCTCATCAAACTTCACAGCCAAGCGGCTCTGGCACTTCATCTAATTCTAGGATAACAGCTTTGGGTGGTATACAAAGACACTAATGCTAGAGAGAAGAACTGAAAACTGGGTATTTCTGATACAGAAGTGAAGCTATTTGGCTCACAAAAGCAAGGGCTTGGTTGTTGATGGAATTGCTGACATAATCATAGAGTATTCATAAGTAGAGGCAAACAAAGCAAAACACTGCTTTGTGCCTTTTTTCTTCACATCTGTTCTGAAGCTCAGTTCAGCCCAATCTTCTCTCAACAAGAAGGATCAACAAGAAGCACATCCCAGGGTCTTGATGCACTACTGGCCAGTTAATTTCAAGTGGTATGGTCTGCAATTGTCTCTGTGTGTATGTACAAGTGAGAGAATGAGAGAGAGAGGGAGACTGACATGGTGCAATGCAATTTCCTTCACTGCGCAGTGTATCGTGGGCAGAATTCCAGAAAGAAGGATATCACATCACTGCTGTTCCGAGCAGTGTCCCATTTTGGAGAAGGAGATGATTAATTTAAAGCCCTTTAAAAGGACTGTTTCTTAAGAGCTGGAACTTTACGTCTGTACTTCAGTCTTCTACCATAAGAAATTACTAGTTAACTCCAGCAATTCCTGAGGGCTCATGTTAGTTTTCACAGCTAATGAGAAATGACCAGTCTTCACTCTCACTTTCAGTAGTGTCCCAAATTACTTCAGATGCTATCAACAACCTAATTAAATAATGATTGATAGATTTTTAAATGCAAGAAGGCTATAGTCATCATCCCTTCAGGCTTCTCATATTGCACAGCTCTCAATGTTGTGCACTGATTAATATTTTAAGAAATATGCTGTTGCAAAGAGTTTTATAACCCCTGTCTTTGAGTAAGTCAGAAACAAGATGACGTTACCAGAGGGAGTGAGCAGGGCTTATTCCTAAGGAATGCATATTGTATAAATTAGGTAATATAAATTAGGTAATTGTATTATAAATCCTAAGGACCATGTTTTTACAATTAATCTAGTTATTTTGGATGGTAAGTTGAAACCCCAACAAATTATTTAATTTCATGGACAATATTTTGTGAAACTCAGGCTTTGGAAGTTGTCTCTAAACTGGGAAAACTCTAGAGGAGAGTGGGGAGATCGTTGATTGAAAGTTGTCTCTCCAGAGGGGATCATTCTTGCTCTATAGGACTCAGTGGTAAAACTCACTTTCCATAAGCTCAACGATTACCTTCTTTCTTTATCCTGAGAAAAACATTGTGCTTACTGAGGAGATAGAGAGTGTGAGTAATAGGCAATTTTAGAACACTAGCATTAGAAAACCTGAAATATGTCTTTGCGAATGGTCATAATCCATAGTTAATACAGTGATTTTAATATACTATCTGTTCATTTGACATTTGATATACAAACAGGAATTCTGTATAATTTATGCTTTAATTTTAATTTCTGTTGTGCCAAACTAGTCAAGACCAACATTAGCCTTCCCCTGAAATAAACCCTTTCTTTACAGTTTACCTTGGTTGACAGAAGCTTTGTGAGATACATTTCTTTCACTTTGAATTTTTGCTTTCCTTTGTGACCTGCTCCCTTCACATCTTTGTTTGCTTCTGAGTCCGGTAAAATCTGCCATGAAGAGATTAAAGAGATTACACAGATACAAATACAGCTCAGTAAATCTACCACTTAGCAGTGTAATGACTAGACTCACCAAATGACAGTGCTCATCCGAGTAGTCCACATCTAAACAACAGAAAGCAGAGAGCAAACAGGCATTAATGAAATACACAGCTACAGGCCTGTGAGTTTTGCTGGGCTCTGGGCTGTGCAGCAGGGTGCATGCCAAGCAAACAGACTCGGTGTCATCCTTTCCTGCCTGCAGTGTGAGGGAAGCCTCTGAGAAGTGCACAGGCTCTGTACACCCCCCAGTGCCAACCTGTAGCTCTGACCACTAAGCCAGGGCATTGTATCTGCTGCTGGGGTAAGCTGGCAGCAATGGCAGCAATCACAGCTCCTCTGAAAGGAGGACAAGAGACAGCAGTTGAGATGATTGCATTGGTTTAGTCTCTAAGAGTGCCCAGCACAGGTGGGCTGAGGTCAGGCTTGAACGCAATGGCTGAGAGCAGACAACCCTGTTGTTGAGGGAGAGGGCAATGCTATCCCAATCAGATGCACAGATCTCTCCTAATTTTGGTGAAATTAAACATGTTAGGAGTGTATTTCTTCCCAGAGGCTACAGAAAGTTCTCCCTGAGCCACCAGCTGAGTGGGAGTAACCTGCATCACAATGGCAGGTGAGATGAACTGACTCGCTGTAAGCACCCTTTAACTCTGACCTGCTGTTGAGACAGCCAAGCCAAAGTTTTCAGAAACACAGTCAGGAAAATTACCAATCTTTTATTATGCTGATCTCTGGACAGTGCAACACTATGCCTGTGATATACAAATCTGGGCAACAGAGAGAGGCATGTTCCCTATCTTGGTTTCAACAGTCAGCACTTTCAGTCACCTCAGCTTCCCTGTCCTGCTTTTCTGCCTATGAGCCTGTATCTCTAAGTAATCATTTGCTGAGGACTGTAAGTCTTTCTGTCCTCTTCATGTCTTCTAGGCCCACTGTGCCTGCCAGAGGCCCAGAATCAGGGTAATATGACTCTTCATTTAGCTCAACTATATCAAAGTACCAAATTTTCTGACCTCCTATTGACCAAAACACAACCTGTCACAACTCAGCTCTCTGCATTCCCAGTCATTCTCCACACAAGTTTAAATAGATTGCAGTTCCTCCGTTACCTGATCGGATATTTGCCTTCTTTTTAAAGACTTTTATGGTTGCTCCATTTGAAATCTGAAAGCAAAAGCAAATATATCATGCTGAAACAAGTCTAGAATTCATGAAAACCCACAGTTTCATCTCCTCTGTCCTTCAGTCTGTGGCAGAACAGGAACGTGCCAGCCCGCTTCATTCCCGCCACTGTGTGCACAGCTTTCAGCAGGCAGCCAGGGCTGGGCTTTCAGGCATGGGCAGTAGCTGCAGTCCCTTAGCCTTATGTGAAAAGGTAGGAAGGCACCTCTTCCAATGAACCAACCTTGCAGACCTTCCCCTTTCTTTGATTTTTCTGGTTCAGCCCATATTTGGACATTTTTATTTTCATGTACTGCTTTGTGCTGTTTCTTGCACCCATCTTTCCATAGAGTACTCAGGTTAAATTCTCTGACTCCAGTGCAATAGGTTTTTATGGGAAGGTGAGAAAGGGGGATGAACATAAAGATGAATTCTCTTCTGGTCCCCTTTCCTTAGCTCAGTCTGTTCTTCCCATGTCCTATAGAGGGGCCATGTTGAAGGTCTAGCCCGGTGCTCCCAAGAACTATTTTCAAACTGAGCAAAATATTTATACACTGTAAGATCAAGATCCATATCTTACCACCATGGGATTTCTAGGAAAAATCTACCTCCTCCTTTCCTGAATTTATAGTGCTGCCAGGATGTTAAGTATTATCTTTAAAACAAAACTGGCAAGCCATGCTTTTATTGTCAAAGAGTAACTAAAAAACAGCTCCCACTGAGAACTACACCACGGCTCTGCTGTCAAATGTTTAGTCTTGCCAAGAGCTAGTGCACTTGCCTCTGTAATTACAAAAACAACTGTCCAGTTCAAGGAAAGGATCCCTGCCAAAATAATTTAAGTGTTTTTTTAAACCTTGGCAGCCAGCCTGGTGTGAGAAACCAGTTTAAACATTAAGATACTCTATCAAAAGCTGTGTCTTATGCCAAAAAGATCTGCACTTACATTTGCTACTGGAAAGTAAATGTAAACTATTTGATGATTTTTTTCCAGGGATTCCATTTATCATACAGAGTTTCAGACCCCTTTCAGGTAAGATACGGCACTTGAAAACCACACTATAAGTGGCAATATGCTCTAAGACTCATTTGTGAGGTGAAACAAACACCCAGAGAGCCCTCCTACTTGACTCTGAAGATAAGTAAACAGGAACAGGGCTACACAGGGCATGGGCAATGTGCTGCCTTCATTCCCTCTCCAAGAAGTAGGAGAGCAGCTCAGTGCTGTTGGCTCCTGTCCTGAGGGAGATGGGCAGAGCTGAGGGGGAGAACCATGCCTTCCTCCAGGAACCAGAGGTATTGCTGCAGGGCAGTCATGACCAAAGCCCCCAGTGTAGGCTTTAGTTTTGGGACAAAGTATGTTTTTAGCATTGAGTGGACTATGCTTTCCCTTCTTTATCATTACTGCAGCAGCCTTACTTGCCGTTTCTTTATGTGTGATCCAACTAAAAAAAAAATTTAAAAAGTCCTTCTTTTTGTGTCTTGCTGCCTAAATCACTTTTCATTGTGGGCTGCTCCCACTGATACCTTAAAACATCTTTGCTTTTTCAAGGGCATAACTGAGGGGGACAAACCAGGAGGGGGGAGATCTCTTCAGATCCCATACAACATGGAATACAGCTACTTTGCAAAACAGAAGATGTAGTAGTGTGGCCCTACGCCTCTTCCCTGTTCTTCAGGTCTCCTCTCCTCACTAACATCCCATTCTTGCCAATCAGCTCCCTGGATCACACATTCAGATTTGCTCTCTGTGACTCTGCCTGCTCCTGGAACATGTGATGCTGCTACAGGCTGAGAAATTGCAGATCTGTGACTGGACACCAGATCTGAAAGTGATTGTCTAGCTCTCTTCTTGCAGGGGGAATAGGATGTCAAGATAATCAGCAACTTTCTTGTCATGGTTTGTGGTTACTCTCATGGAAACAATAGTGCAGACCTCATAAATAATCACAACAATAACCCTACTAGGAGTCAAAAATTAGAGCAAAAGAGCACATAGGTCAGAGACTCTTGAAAGTCTAATAGCACAGTTGATTTTTTTTCTTCACAATCACACAAAAATGTAAACATCCCCTTCTTGAATATTTTTAAAATTAGTGTAGAAACTAAGTCGGCTTTTTCAAGAATGACTGGTGACAATGGGGCCTTCACACCACAACCCTCATGCTCCAGTATCTTAAAAAGATTTTATGGTCCTTCCCAGAGTCAAACATCTAGTTACTTTCTAGTTTTTAAGGCTGGCAAACAAGAAGAAAAATGCAGGCTTGCCAAAGAACTCTAGGCACTGTTGAAAAGTAAGTTGGAATTTCTCAGGCAATGTTACTGCCTGTACACTGTGTTTGCAATGTTCCTTTTTCTTTCTAACTAGACACCTTTACATTCCCTTTTGCATTAATATGCATAGAAGAAAATAAATTAGATATGTTAATGGTTAATACTGCCCACTAACCCACCACCTGAAAGGTCACTGAGCTTCTGCCTAAAATGTACATTATTTTGTCAGTATCAGAAAAAATGAACTAAAATATCCAACAGAGATATCCAGCACAATCTTTGTAAGGCAGCTGCTAAGCTATAATTAGTGTAGCTACAGCTTTGTAAAAACAACTGGGCCTCCTAACTTGCAAGAAACCTCAATTGAAAATAAAGGCTGGGCAAAGATAACCAGGGATGACAGTGACCAACGGAGCAGACTTATTTGTCATGAGGTATGACACTCATGACCCACACCATGCCACAAGCTCCGAAGTGCAAAACGCTGCTGGGTAAAATCAGGGAGCACTTGCAATAGCTGCCTGTGGTAAAGAGGGAAGGTACTGTCGCATTAGATAGAAGTTTGAACATCTAATCAGATTTAAATCTATGTTGACCTTTGCTGCATAGACTCAAAATTCAACACTGTAATGTCTGATTTGTACAAAATCTCTATGAGTGGAGTGGAGTAAGTTAATCTATAAACAAGGTTTAAGACATACATAGGAAAAGCTGTATTTAAGCCACTGGATGGTGAGTCAGGACATCTGGGTTCAACACTGACTCATGTGAGGTAAAGGAAGCTACAAATACCTACAGAAATGTGTAAAGTGACTCTGAATGAGGCTGCTTCAGATCTAAGCAGCCTTGTGCTCTGCCCAGGCTACAACGTCCTGCTAGGAGTCCCTGTTTCCTTATGGATGGCGCTCTACTTGCTCATGCAGACAGCAAAATGTTCTGTGCTGGCTCAGGTTCCTCAGCACCATACTGTGTTGCATGGCACAGACCTACAGCAGCAAAACTTCTAAATAAATAAAAATTTATGATCACATTAAGAGCAACGACTCTCATATTCAATGAGGCATAAAGAAAGATCTCTAAGAGCGCTCAGCATGATAACCTTCGTTTTCCAAATCTATCTGTAAGCATCACACGTGAACTTCCATACAACCTGAGGCCAATCATCTGCTGCACATTGCATACAGTCTCCCACCCTCCATTATGACTTGTGTCACTGGGAACTCCTTAGAGAGGTAATTCTGCTTGCTACACTTCTGCAATGTGCTACAGTCAGAGGGGCTCTGCCACCAGTTGCAGCCTTGTGTGTTGTTGCATTGAGGGACAGATGACTGCAGCATTGCAAATGACTGGTTTACAGGTGCAATTGGAAGCAAAGAGAAAACTTATGGTACAACTGGCAACAGCAGAAAGAACAGATGGAAGGAGAAATAGAGAGAAAAAGGGAAATTGACTAGCACAAGAGGTCTCAGGAGAAGAGAGAGCGAACTCATCAGCCCTTTTTATTCTGACTCTCAATGAGATTTCGAAAGTATTACTACTGTCTGTTCAGATAATCAAAATATGAGGTGGGATGAAGTAAACAATTGCTCATGGAGCAATAAAAACACAACAGCAGAGACTCAAGGCAATTGCTCATAGCCGGAAATCAGATGCTGTTTTAAGTGAAATGCTCAACAGAAGTAACAGTTTACCTGGTCTGCTTGAACCAAGCAGCCCTGCAACAAGCAAACCTCTGAAAAGTAACAGAAAACATGGCTCACTGGCAACCACATTTTATGTCACAAAATTCTTTCTTTCTGTTGATGATGTTCAGCTATCTCTTCAAGATTTTGATCAATCAACATTCTTCTGTGCAGATCATATTTGAGAGTTGTGGAGAAACTGCTTCTCAAGTAATTGGTATGGCTTTTGTGCTTACCTCATAATGACCGATGGTATTTAGCTTCCTTATCCCATCCTCCATCACCTCTGAGGAACCATCAATATCTAACAATTCTCTTTGCTGCTCCTCAGACACAAGTTCTGCAGTATGACAGCAACAGAAAACAATTACATCCCAATGGCAGCCTCACTGTACAGATATTTGTAAAGAAAAACAATACCTAGTTATTTTTGGACCAGCGACCCCCATCTGAGCTGATTCTCTCTGTCCTGTGCCAGGTCACATGGAGGTTGTTTTGCACTCCGACACCACTGAATCCTTTTCTGATGTGGCAGCCCATGTGGCTTCCATTACTCCGAACTTCTGGTACTTCACTTTGTTTTGCCAAAGGCAGAGTTTTTGGGGGTTCTTTCACCTAAGTGAGCTATACCGCTGAAGAAGTGTGCCATGGTGTTATGGATACACTTGGACTAGAAGAAAGGTTCCATAAGCCACTTCTAAGAGACACTAAAATGAGCTGTACAAGACTGACATAGTACTTGTGAAGGGTGGTCAGGCACTGGTGGTGGATATAGACATCAGATATGAAAGCAAATTTTGAACACTTGCAAACACAGAGTCTGAGAAGGTGAGGAAATAGCAACATTTTAAGGAGCAAGTCCAGGAGGTGACAAATGCCAACAATGTAGAGTTTCTTAGGTTTCCTACTGGGGCATGTGGAAGTGGTATGGTGGCAACTACAAACTTTCATCTGACTTTGGGCTCTTGAAAACCCAACAAGGAAGGGTGGTTTGACTCATTTGCTGGAATGATCTTATTTACATCTACAGGTACTGTAGGTAACTTTGTGAGCCACATGTAAACTACTATATAAACCTAATCTGACTATAAATAAGCTGTATTTTAAGGCATTTCTGATCAAGGGCAATGTAGGCCTGTAGGAAGGAAGGAAGGAAGAGAGGTAGGAGGAATAGTAGGTAGGCACTAAAGTACTTGATAATCATGATGTGTTACCTTATCCACTCACATAATTTAACAGCTGTACTTAGGTGGATGGACCTTACTTAACCCAGAAAAGGAATATAGAAATTCTACATGTTTAATAAAAACATGTATTTGTTAGCTGCAATGCTGAAGTCCTTGCAGAAGCGAAGCAGATATAGTTCCAGTGTTCTAACTGGTAGCATAAATGATCTAGTATTTGCCTTAAAATTCCTCACAAAGGCTACATGCTGTTTGAACTCTAAATGAAATCAAAGGCAAAAATTCTTAAAATAAAAACCTGCACAGACAGATCAGTGAACTCCATGAAAATATAACACAGTGATATTCTCTTACCAAGACCAATTTCATCCAGCTGAAGACCATACAGAAAGCCATTCTTATTATAGAAAGCCTGAAGGCTCTTCTCCTTGGCTTGGCCTATGGTGTCGCAGTCCAGAACATTAACTTGGATAGTCTGACAGGCATCTCCACTCTCATTTTCTGGGACTTTTTCAAAGGTAATGTTTACTGTCTGTGGAAAGAAACACATGTTATTCTGACTTACAGGGAACACCTGGCATGGGAAACATAAAAACTCCTGACAGATTTTCAGTACATGCGAGATTTTCTGCATATTTATTATTAAAGCTATTTCAAATAAAGATTACACAATGAAGCATTTAGAATTCTTAATGTTCAAAAAAATCAAAGATATATGTATTTCCAAAAGTGTATTTTGACTTCTGCTTTAGTGCAAATGTATTTCAGTGAATTACCAAAAAAAAGACAGGAGGCAAGGAAAAATTACAATGCATATTCTAAAAACCCCACATCTTTTATGTAAAATGATTGCCTTAGCAGCAAAACTGTAAGTGACAGGAGATCCGATAAGGCTGCTGAATAAGTCATGGTAAGTATGATTGATTTTGAGTGGATAGGAAGCAGTGTTAAAACGCATATTTACACCAGCAGATTATGCTGAGTGCCTCATATCATAAAAAAATACACCTCCCTTGAAGGTGTCAGTGTCTGTCTGTGTACAGCCATGTCTCTAGAGACAGCACAGAGCAGAAACAGTGGAAGCAGAAGCAGTGGAAAGAGAAAGCATGTTGCAGCAGGCAGAATTCAAAGTGGTCCACATCTGCATAGAAAAGCGTGTCGTATTCCATCAGTTATTATTTCAGGTCAATCACCCACACAACCTGTCCAGTTACAGCTCCCATGCCCTTTAGCTCACAGCCACTCTTAGCTGGGACACAACTCATCTGCTAGGCTGCACACTATAGCTGAGACAGGCTAGAGGGAGGTGCCAATGAGACTTGGTGACCACCTCCAGGGACTGGTTTTTGATAGGTCATATTTCCGATCAGGTCAGGCAGATTAACTGCTAGAAGGCAGGGGAAAAGGGATGAGCACAGAATTGCTAGTGCCAAGCAATAATAGCAGAAATTTCCACAGCCTGCTTGTGCAGCAAAATCACTGTTCAGCTGCATGGATACAGATGTTCTCCTGGAGATGTCCTGGGACAGAAACAAAACAAGTGTTTTAGGTGCCAGCACTTGACTACAACTGGCATAGGAAAATGAACATATTTGAACCATTCTGGCTGTTGGACATTTCCGGTATATTTATCTTGTGACTGAAATGAGAGCACTGCAGGTGTGACTTGGTGAAAGAATGTGCATTAAAACAGGAAGCAAGGAAAACATTTTTTTTTCCTCTGCTGTCATGTGAAGGAAAGATTTTCTGTCCAGGTTATTGCAGAGACAACTTTTCTCTCTTCTTAGAAAAATGGGTAGTTATTAATAGTTGTAGAATGGCAGTTTCTGCCTATTACCCAGCAAGAATGGAAATTACAGCACAGTGGTAGTGAAAAAAACTAGTCCAAGGTGACATTTATTAACTTTACTGTTTCTACAGAAGCAAAAGGAGTATTAAAACAGGGTTGCAAAACTATGAAGATCAGGATTTAAGAAAGACTAGGATGTAACTGAAGTAACAGAGAATAATGTAATTAGGACACCGAGATGTTTAATTGTGAGGAAAATGAGTGCATGGAAAGGACAGACGGAATGGCAGAGGAGGATATGTGAGAACGGTGTCTGCAGAAGGAGAAGCAGACTGGACACCATGCCTCAGGTTGGGATTTCATGCGGAAAATTAGTAAAAAATATATTGGCACAGCAATGAGGGAGTCATGCTTGGTTAGGTCCACAGACCAACTGAACAGACAGCAGTCCTGTCCTTGACTTTGACTGCCCTGAGGTCATGGTCTTGTAGTATAAAAATGTGGACAGGGACTGACTGTATTTTGTCCTTGGAAAACTCATTTTAATCACTTTGCCTCTTCTAGTCTCCAAACTGCTCTTGCTGGAGCAGTAGCTCCTTGCACTTTAACTGACGTTGATTTGGCTTCTACATCCTTGAAAGTATTCTTACCTTTAGTTGATCCTTTCCTCCTAACATTATTCCTACACTGCAATATTCATGTTCCTGCTTCTCCTTAATCTTCTATTCCTTTTAGATTATCAAGAGAAACTGTCTGTTTCTCTGCTGCCTTTTCTTTTCAGCACATGCTCTCCCACAGGCTGCACAGGAATGTGCAGTCTCTTCAGTCATTAGCTCGTGAGAGTCCTCCCATCCCTGCTCAACTCACTGTAGGATGACAGGACTGTAAAAAGAGAGCAGTCATCCTTTATGTAGGTGGAATACAAGTCATTTATGGACTCACTAAGTGAAATTGTCCACAATGTTAGGATAATAAGAACACTTTACAACTCAAAGAAGTGGTCAGATGGGAAGGAATATTTAAATGCATAAAAGTCTCTAAACCACGAGAGCCAGACTGTTTTGCTGATATGATTTCCTGCAGAGGTTAATCTCATGTGATGAAGCAATTGATGGGGAGCTAGGAAAGCCAATTATTATTAAGTCATCCCTCTTCAGCTGAAGTTTTCATAAATCAGATTCAGCCTGTCTGACAGCACAATCCCTGGCTTTAGAAACCATTAATCAGAAGCAGATAGTCACAATCACTGCATTTAGACACAAAATGTAGAACTAGAAAAAGAAATAGAAACGACTACACAGTTATGATGGTCAGAAAATATATAAGAAAAATCACAGGAGGATACATGGAAGTCCCGAAAAAATATCATCAGGCCTTTTTCTAAGATCTCTCACTTTGCAAAGGAAACAAAAATACAATTAAATCAGGGAAAGATTCAGGAGAAAATTACAGGACATGTTGTTCAACCTAGTAATATCTAGACATGAGACTTCATGCACTAGAAATTAGTGATTAGCAAGACAAAGTCACAGTGCTCTTCAGAAAAGCTTTAACATGGGTTGCAAAAATTGTTAAAGGCTACTTAAGGAGAAGGTGGCAAGCACCTGCAACTACTTGTATAGGAAGTAGCTTGGAACCCAGCTAAAAGACAGGAACAAATGTAAAAAACATATTTTCACTCATGCAGTGACAGAAATAACAACATTTGAAGACAGTGTTTACAAATGGATTTTCATATTTATAGCTATCTTGAAAATTAATTTCAAACAATTAATGATTTACTAAAGCTATTAATGACCATAAAGGTAATAAATGAGACGTGGTTCAATAAAGAAATGTGATAATATTTTCTAAGAAATAAAACCCAATAATCTGGGATTTTCAAGGGCACTAATTCATTAGCTGTTCTCTATTCAGCTGTGCATCTGAACAGATCATATTTCCATTTATCAGACAGACTGAAAAAAACAAAAAAAACCCTTTTGATTGGTAAAAGTTAGACAATTTATGTAGAATCAGCACCATGATGCACAGCACAACAAAATTGCCTTAAACTGCTCTCCTGTCTCCCAGACTATGAAATACAATAAACAGGAAAAATCAGATTGATTGCATGAGCCTTCTGCAGCAGCCAGAACAGTTACCCATGAAAAGGTTATAGAACAGTTAACCAACTGGCACAGAAAATGCTACAGGAGTTAAATTCAGGCTAGATGGGCACTACACAAAGGAAGGGTTGTGCTGGTGATGCTGCAGTATATGGTACTCAGTCTGCCTCTGATCCAGAAGACTCTCCTGTAGCCAACAACTGCACTTCTAACTTTCTAGTGAGGGCTGTTGTGTTCTTTTCTGCTGACAAAAATCCCCATATGTCACATGCTTTTAATATCTTCCTTATCTCTCAAAAAGTGTGACTATTAATACCACAACCATGATGTCTTGTTAGGAAATTGGCTTCCCTGTCTCAGCTTTACTCTTTTACAGCCCTCCCACTTCTTTAACACCCTTCTTTTAACTCATAGAGCCGTTGAACACTTTAAAGAACCTTCCACCACGTGGCTTTGCTTCACTTTTAATCAAAGGCTTTTGGCTGAACAGGTGAATTAGATAATTTATTCCTATCTAAACCTGCAAATACATTTCAAAGAATTCAACAGTCCAAATGTCTTTTTTTAAATAAACAGTGACTATTCAAAAGAATGCAGAAACACCAAGACTACCACACAAAGAAATCTCCCCTGGTTTCCCATAGAAGATATACCACTGAGCACTTCTTCCATGCCAGGCTGGCACTGCGTAGCTTCTCTATTCAAAATGAAACACTTCAGTGAAATGCTAACACTCAGCTGTGCAGTGCACTTCTTCAGCGGTCATTGAGTAAATTATCCGCCGAGGGGTGCAGCTGCTTGTCTGCCTGTGAGAAAGCAGCCTTGCTTCCTCAGCCTGAGAAAAGGCTCCATGACACATCCAAGTCTCTTCCAAGGCAGTTTTATTTCTCAGTACTCAAATATAAGCACACCATGAAACAGCACAGTTCCTCAACTCATACTTGACCAATGCTTTTAGAAGCATCTTTCCTTCAATTCCTCCACTTGAGTATGTGGTTGAGCAGCCCACCTCTGTTCAATATCTCACCCTTTCTAGTAGAGAAGGCTAACACTAGGGGGCTGGGTGGTTCCAAGGTCTGTGGCTTTTTTAAAAAAGGCATGGGACCCCGCCTAGGAACAGCTGTAATACAATTTAAACCAAGCATGTTTCTTCTTAGTTCTCTTTTTTTTTTCCTGGTTACAAAGGGTCTGAATTTAACACATCTCTCCTGTCCTTCCTTCTTTCTCTATGCCTAAATTCTGTCTCTTTCATCTGCCCAAAGAGTTAATCTGCACAATGGTGCATTTAGAAGACCTGTGGAGCTCCCCCTGATTTTTAGGAGCCTGTCTGTATTCTGATTTTATTGGTTTGAAACTGAACTCCAAATCCTGTACAGAGAGATTCGCATGCAGAGTGCCTACACCCTTGTTTGTGCCCTGTCGCTGATTTGAGAATTGAACTCCCTAACAGATGTATCCCTGCACCTTCAAGTGCCTGCACAGCTTAAAAAATCTGGACACTGTGTGTCTGCAGCTGTGCTTCAGTATCTATCACACTCTCTTTGGTTGCATTTCTATGATTTGCTCTGGATAGGTAGGTTTTAATGTACTACTATTGCAAGTGTAGGTAAAGGGGAAAAACAAAATACGAACAAAAAACTGTAAAACTCAGAATGTAACTGCAGTGAGCAAACACGCAAATGCTTTTGAAAACTCATATCAGAATTTATTCCATTTAGAAAATGAAATCTTCAATCCTTTAGAAATGCTCTTCCACAGTAAGGAGGAAACACTTAGTTCCTTGTCTATATGCTCACAGATCCTGCATGTCATTACAGGGCATGTGAAGTGGTGCTAGTGAGAGAAGAAAAGCCGAGTACTTCCTCTTTAGCCTCCTGTTAAATGCTATTCTTCCAAGAGAAAATGTGCACAGCTGGCTTGCTTCCCCAGCCCAGAAAGGCTCACCATTCCACCTAAGTCTGTTCACAGCACAGTTTTAGTTTCCAGCATAAATTTCAGATAAAAATGCCAAACAAAACTGTTTCTCTGTACAGCAAGAACTACAGTCCTTGGACTTCATCTCTGCAATTTCACTGGATCCTCTTTGATGGTTTTAAAGGGAACATTCAGCTACTTTTCAGCTAACAAACTGCTAAAGTAAAGCTGACTTATTAACCCTATAACAGTATCATTACCTCCTATTTAAAAGCAGAAATACAAAGTACAAAGGCAGAAAACAACATTTGAGAAAGGCTGTGTGCTCTCTCACTTCCTCACCCATCCTCAGACAGCCTTCCCCAGTGACAGCAAGTCCTTCAGACCACTTCCCCTCTCTCCTCTTCCCTGTAGGCTGACCACAAGACCTTATCAGTGATTGCAGGCACAGAAGTTACACTAGGAAAAGTATTTAAGGTTGTTCAGAAGTTTCAGAGTCAGCTGTCTCCCCAAGGGGCTCTCAATTTGAATTTGTGCTATAAATAAGAAAATCAATCAAATCCACAGGACCAGATGCTCCTGTGCTGTCTACTAGTAACGGGCATATTGAGCTTGCTTGAAAATTTTTGCTCTGCATCACTGCTGGAATTTGTATTCTATGGCTACATATAGTAATATATTTAAACTTATCCTGTATCTCAAATACATGCCAGAATGTAGCACACAAACAAGGAAACCAAATATCTTGTATTGTGTATGCATTTAATTTTTAGTTACAAATTTCCTTTCCAAATGTGGTAGCTTAGCTTCAAGTACCTTCAAATGAAGCTTCTAAAACAGCTTTTTAAGAACAAGATTTGACTATAACTTTATCAGCTTGAGAGCTTTCAGCAGAAAATAACAATTCAGAAACGATCTACAGAAATGTTGCCATTTCAGTGAGTTTCTTATGTGACCCAGTGAGCTAAATCCAATGGATTGCTGTCCAGCCAAATTTTCAGGATCATGTAGTCTGCTCTAGTATAAGGCATCTTAGGACCTCCAGGTTCTTGCTACAAAACAGATGGGCAGACCTAGAAGTTTCAGCACTACCTGAGATTCAGGACACAGGCTCTGAAAATGACTGAATTCTCCTCCAAGGCCACCAGCACTTGCAGCGTCCCTGCCATTGCTGTTGCTGTTGCCTGGCAGTTTCTGCTGCCAAGGTCTGAAGCTCACTCTTCAGCTGCACTTCCATACTCTTAATTAAGTACAATAACTTTGACAGGGACTTGGGAGTTAAGAAGCAAGGAATCTATGCAAATGACTGGAAATGCTAATTTTTAAGTTCTCAGATGCAAAATCACTCAGAAATTATGGAGCAAAAAAGTGTTCTGGTTATTTTGAAAACTTTTTTTCAGATTGCCTGCTCCAAAATTCACTATTTTTACATGCCCAGGAGTAAAATAATCCTGCTCTCACTTCTCAGCTCGGGGTCAGAATGACAATCAGTCAGGGAACTCCAGTTTTCAAAGAAGTCTGGGGGTAACTGTATAATAGAGAGTATTTCTTAGTTGTTTTGAGCAAGGTAAAAAAACTATGGTAAAGTTAAAAAACTAAGCTAGACTTCCCAGATACCTTGTTTTTAATCACACAGCTAAGTAAAATCCACCATGCTGTAACCTTGCTCATTTGAAGCTAATTTGGTGCTAATAACATGGAAACCCACAGCAAATTATTGCTACCTGAATAATAGCCACAAGTAAGCACAACAGAAAAATAAAACCTTTGCATTCCATTCTTTCATTCATTGGCAGAGCATAATTTAGTTTAAATTCTAAGCATGTTTATATTTTTGTAGTACACTTTAAAACAAGGATTTTTTAACACCGTAAGACTTCATTAAACCTAATCTTTGGCGATTAATGCATGTTGTGAAGTGAGGAGTGAGAGATATTTGTGAAATATATATCTTGGTGAAATACCAGCTAGTTAAACTCTATAGTGTTTTGAAACTGTCAACTAAAATAATTTTACTATCTGGGTACTTAACCATCACCTTAGTGTCTAAGAGCCTTAATTTAGCTTCCTAGAAAGAGAGAAAACATTATAGTTGCCTGTGTTTGGAGGGAACACAAGCTGGCAAACATACCACTGTTTTGAATTCAGACACTTGCCACAGCAGCCAGTCTTCGTTAAGTGTGTACAGGGCTTTGCAAGTTATTGCATCAACAGGTCCTTTGTTTATCCTCTGATTGAGGGTTGTCACTAGCAAATAGAAAGGTTCACCAATTGTTTCCTAGGATACAAAAAGAAGGCAAGAAACATGTTTATTTTTGTAATCATTAAATGAGCATGAATAACTAGAAAGAAATCAAGTGTAACAAATAGTGTTATTTCCTTTTAACTAACTTATTACCTTGTAATTAGAAAAAAAAATACCTCTGAGCAGATTTATCCAGTTATTTGTTTAACCTCCATCCTTTGCTTTTCAGGGTGAAAGTCTCATGCAAATAGCAAGGGACAGCCGGAATGTGTGGCAAGATAGCTCACCATCCCTTGCTGTGCACAAGCACACTACAGACAAGCTGCTCCTACTGCACCTGGCAGACACTTCCTAGTTCCACCAAAGAGTGGGTGGGAGGTGAGGCATGCATGTGTTCACATGCATACTTGAGCTATTTATTCCATTTTCTGTCCTGTGAGAAAACAAGCTGACAATTAATACTCCTTTTGAATTAGTGTCTCCCCTTGTTGTCCCTGAAAAAAAGCCTTGGGACCAAAATAGTGGGACATACACTGGTATATCAACAAAGGAAAAAATGAAACTGGGCCTTTCCTGCCTAAACCCGTCTTCAGGACAGCACCCAAGAAGGAAGCATGTATCTTTGTTTCCACCTGACACCATTCCTGCAGCCTGGCTAAGGCACCTCACTAACACAGCTCTCAAAGATGACTGGTGTATTGAGAATGTATCTCTGACAGTTCCTTGGCACTCTCCTGGGGTTTCAAGAATCTGGTGTAAGCTGCTGAGCCCAATTCTGCTGCTGTATGAATGCAAGGACCGATGAGAGTGATACCATCAGTGCAATATCATCACATTAATAAGAGAGACAGGAAGTGTAACCAAGCGCTGAAAACAAGAACAAAGTGCTACCAAGTGGACTTGAATAAACAAACAGTAAAATGAAACAAAATGCTTATTTTGTTTCCATTTGAAGTAATTTGGTTGCTGAAATCTGCAATACTGTTTGGACGTTGAAAAGTTTGGAAAGTTCAGTTTTTCAAAGGACAGTATTCCTTAAATCTCCTTTACATGGTAGCTTTCCAACAAGTTGCATAAAAAGGTACATTTAAACAAGTGTGTCAGTCTTTTAGTATGAAAACAGTACATCCCACTGGGCTGAAATAATGTCTGACATGAAAAAAGGATATGCTAAAATTACAAAATTACCCAAATCTTGGCCAAATAAATGACACAATCATTGCTTAGAGATGCACTCCTTTCCTGCATCGTATTGATGATAATCAGCTAAGTCACTTAAAACTAGAAGTGCACACACCAATAATGTTAAATGTTAGATTAATGCTTTACATTGATCCCTCAAACAGTTCATATGGAAAAAAAACAACTAAAGAAATTGTTTGCATATCTTAAGTAGTGAAGAGATGTATACCTACCCGGAGAAAACCAGAAAGGCAAACAGACATCCAGTTTGTCAGCAATTTTTCTACCACAGATTCGGTTCGTCTCAGCAGGAGCTTAGGCTGTACATTGCTTGATTGCTCCATTAAGTCCCTTGTCAACACTTCCAAAATATGGGTCAGATAAACTAGTTTAGTTTGTAGTGCAATTGTCAAGAAGGATGCAAACAAGCACCTGTCAAAATAAATAAAAGAATAAAAAGTAAAAAGCTGTAGTTTTGGAATATCTGTTTCCAGTCATATTTAATAAATGAAACACACTTTAGTGCAGTTCATCTCTTAAGTTTTCCCTCCTAAGGCACAGAAATTGTCCACTGTTCTCTACAAAAGTATAAAAAATGCAAGTCCATCTGCTCTTGTGATTATTTTTTAAACACAGAATTTGTGCCTCTAAAGCTAATTCTGCAGAACAACACCTGCTCCAGTGACAGAACATTTATAAACTGTAGAACTGTTGATCTAACTGCAGAAAGTGTTTACACTTTTGAAGTGATATTTCCTGGTCTTTTGCTTCTTTGTTTACAGGTACTAACATTCCAATTTCTCTTTAATGGCTTGTTTCAATGGCAATGTTTTTTCTTCCTCAGCGTGTGCAGATGGAGAAGAAGGAAAAATGCTCTGTAGTACTGCTACTTGTTTTGCAAGTAGTAGAAATTACATTTGTGTGCTACAATCCATGTTGGTTTTTCCTGCTAATTCTTTGTCTTGAAGATGATAAGCATAATCATACTATACCTGTCTTTCACAGAGAAATTTTTCTGCTTTTCAAGGGTGTGAATGAGAGTAACAAGAAAGTTCTTGTTACAAATTAAAGCATGCAACATGTTGAAGCTTTCATCCTTGCTCGTTTGGTCTCTGCTCTGGAATAGTTAAACAAAAATAAGCAAACTGTAGATTTGCTATGATGGATTCTTAATGCTCAGAAAAATGGCAAGAAACATATGGGATAAGATCCTGGCCTCATTCAAATAAGTGGGAATTTTGCATTTATTTCATAGGTCTCAGGAGTTTACCAAAAATGCATTTGTGTTTGTGTACAACAGAGAGTACACACATAGAGAGCATATATTTACTGCCATATATACAAACTAATGCCAATAGTGCCAACTGTTAAGTTTCCCTGTTATTTCCCATTACTAGAGTCTCTTTATTTTGTTTAAGTAGGCCAAAAAATACATTAGGTAACAGCATCTTACATTTCAAATTCTTTTTTATATATAAATCCATGTAACCCTCTTCATGGAGGGTAGGGACCATATTGAAAATACAAGCTGATGTGTTCTAGGACAACAATGGGAGAAGGGATACAATCACTCTTGAAAACAAAAAATTATTAATTAAGGTGTATCACACTAGATCAACTTACCTGTGGCATTTCTTCACTGAAGATGGATGCAAAGCCTCCTGACTAAAATATAAGCGGATATTTATCATTCTTAAGTATACCAAAAGTTTCTAACACATGTATGTTAAACATGCCAAGCATGTTCCTGATACTATTTGAAATAAAACAGCAGAAATGCCAGATTCTAAAGCAGAGAAGGTACAAAAACTTTACAGAGTAACTTCTGCAAAGGTGCTGCCAGAGCTCACTGAAAAGTGAACTCTCAAGATGACCTGCTATTGACTTCAGTGTTCCTGAGTGTGTTACTGATGCTGCTGAGCTGCACTAGCACAGCAGTCAACTAATGCTCTGCAGGAAGAACTGTTTATTACCCTCATCCTCAAATGTGGTGGTGTGCAAGGAGTGCTGCAAGCTGCATCCTTCTTGGATGGCAACAACAGCCTTCAGTATACATGGTTTCCATAACAGTGACACTTGAGCTCATCTGCCTCCATTCATTTCAAGGCACTTTATGAATGTTCACTAATGAACTCCCCAGGAGGTCCATGCTGTCAGTCTCCAGAGAGGCACAGGTGCCTCCACACATCCAGTCCTAGCAAAAGCTCTCATACAAAGGCAAGACCCCAGTTCTCAAATACCTTGTCAATGCCTCTTGAACACCAAATTCATACTAGTAACGATTATTGTCACCTGCTTTATCTGTGATGCTGGCAGCCTCTAGTTGCCTTTAGAATCACAGAATGGTTGGGTTAGAAGGGACCTAAATGATAATCTAGTTCCAATCCACTACCATGGGCAGGACAACTTTCCACTGGACCAGGTTGCTTAAATTCCCATCCAACCTGGCCTTAAACACTTCAAGGGATGGTGCATCTACAACTGCTCTGGGCAACCAGTTCCAGTGTCTCATCACCCTCATCATAAAAAATTTCTTCCTTCTGTCCAATTCAAATTTATCCTCTTTCAGTTTAAAACCACTTCCCCTTGTCCTGTCACAAGAGGCCCTGGTAAAAGTCTGTTTCCATCTTTCTTATCAGCCTCTTTATTGAAAGGCTGCAACAAGGTCTCCCTTTTCTAAAGGTTGAACAACCCCAACTTGCTCAGACTTTCTTCACAGGAGAGGTGCCTCAACCTTCTGACCATTTTCATGACTCTCCTCTGGACCTGCTCTAACAGGTCCATATCTTTCTTATGCTGGGGAGCCCACAATCAGACACAGTACTCCTGCTGGGGTCTCACAGGGGCAGGGAGGGAGAATCACCTCCCTTTACCACTAGCCACACTTCTTTTTGACACAGATCAGAGTACAACTGACTTTCTGGGTTGTGACTGCACATTGCCATCTTACATCTAATTTTTCATCTACGTATCTGATTTTTCATCCCTCCCTTTCCTCATTCTTTCTGTTCTTTTCTTCCCTACCATATTCTTCTTCCTCCACTGACTATTCCCATTTTCCCAGAACTTCTTCAGCAATATTTACACCAACTACCAATAAAACACACATACAGAGTGAAAAAACCACAACCATATTAAAGGTTAAAAATGCTTGGGAATAGGGAACAAGTATCATAGCATTAAACCAAACTATGTGTGAAACTGATGGAAAACAGAAATAATAATACAAATTTAACAAGTAAAGCAAGAATCAGGCTGAACATCAAGAGCATTTTAAGAATACATATAATATCCACTTAACATCCACAAACATTAAGCAAAAATAAAAAAAATAAATATAAATTAAGTTAATATAGATTAAATTAATATAGATTCAATATAGAAAATTGAAGCAGTGGGAACCAAGACTCTCAAAACAAAAATGGGGTCCATAACTCTTAATCTGAGGTATCTGACTCCCTCTTTAAGCTTAAACTTGTCCCATCCTGAGAGATATGTCTCAGGCAAATGGGATTAATCGCTTTCTTGAGCTGTCCGTCTCTGCACTGACTACAGAAGATGCTCAGTGAACAGCTTTGATCTCCATGTTTAAACAGCTTCAGTTCGATGTGACAAAGCTCATTAAACACACTGGAAGGCAGAAAGGGTACAACAGAGACATGATTCAAACACATGAGGTTAGTGAAGGAAGTGGTGGTTTTTCACTTCGACCCTTGTGTCAACCCTTCTGACACTCAGTTGCAACCTCTACACCATTGGTCTTTCTGCTCATCTCTAATGTTTGTTTAGTGTAACACTGCTTTCCTAACACATTCATACAGCAGGAGGCATGTTTGGACACTCCTGCAATGTAAACAATAAGTACTTAGAAGAGAAAATTGGTACACAATGCCTTAAATAACTTGACTGACACCACATGTTTGTAGAGAGCTAATAGTAGCAAGTGTACCTTTGTGGTATCACTATTCCAAATTGAGACAAAATCCAATTGGAATAATTTTCAGGATGTGTAGTGGCATGAGACTTGTCAAGGCAAAACAGAAGTCCTTCCCATTCTGACTTTACAGAATGCTGCAGTGGCAGACTTTGTGCCTCTTTTTCTTCACTTTTTATTTACATAAAGCACAGCATTTCCACTCAGACAGCTGCTACAGATTATTACTATCTTGATAGGGGACTACCACTAGGAAAAGATATATTCTTAAAAATAAAATACTATTTTAATCTTAGTATGTCTAAACAAAACAAACAGAAAGGAAGGAAATGCAGAAAGTAACATTGCCTTAGTCTACTTTCTTCAATCCACCTGGTGACCCCTTATAAATTAGACTGGAGGCATCACAGTAGTACCAAAAGGCATATTCATAGTGTCCTTTGGTGTGAGAACTGGACTCAAAAGTATACCAGGATATTGCATATGTAATGGCTAAATATTATTCTGCCTTAGTATCTGGTATTTGGTGTTCTACAAAAAAAAAAAGGCCCTGATTCTGCACTATCCCATATGCTTAACTTTATCACAATGAGCTTTTACTGGGATCACAAATGGCCATAAAGTGAAGCAGGGTGCAGACAAGACCACAGGACTTGGCCACAGCAGTGATGAGTAACACATGAAGACTAGTAGACAACACACATACGTAAGTTAAGCCCTAAACTATGCAAGGGTTTCTACTCACTGGTGTCAGTTATACAGAAAAATATCACCAGCTGAGATCACAGCTTCTGTCAGTTGGGTAAATGCTGGTAAGCACTGGTTAACATAATGGAATTATTTTGAAAACTGTGGCAAAGGTAGTTGTCAGCATTGTAAAGTGCCACATATAAAAAAAAAAAGTAGCAAGAAACAAAATATTCAAAAGAAGGCATCTGGTCCTCTGACACAGTAGCACAAACTGCTCCAATGAACACTGAAAATATCCACCTCTAAACTGGACAACACAAGTACTTATGGAATGTTTAAGCATTTGACCTTCATCCCTTTGAATCAACACCTTACCATTTCTGTCATCACTTTGGTGTAGAAAGTCAGCACCATTACCTCATCAGTCTAATTAGGAAGTGTCATGATGTCAGCTAGCATGTTAGCTAGCCTGACTGTTACTCTAATTAGCCATAGCATGGGAAGTGAAAGCATGGGAGTGAAAAGAGCAATGGATAAATTATAGCTTAGTTAGGATGGCCTAAAAGGTAAGCAGCTGAGTGAGGCTGGACGAAAAGAAATGGATACACACACAACCCTTGAAAATTCAAGAATGTTGCTTTATCTACAGCAGAAAGGCTTGCTTAAATATAGAGATGTACAGCCTTAAGTGTTCTTTGGGAATTTTTAAGAAAAGTTTCTTGTGAAAACAATGTACAATTACTGTTTAGTATTTTCTTTAGTTATTTGATCCTGAGCTTCCTAGACTTTTTAATATTAGTCAGGGCTGACAACTGAAAGACTTGTAAACATTTACCTCTGGAAAGAAAGTTCTAAGAGCAAAGTGTTTGTAGTCAAGGAAGGGGACGGTTCCAAAACTATCCACCACATCTAATTCATCCATCTGCAGTTCAGCAAACCCTGAAAAAGCACCCCCCGGCCCCACCCAGAGAGTTAGTTTAGTTGACACAAAATCATCTTCACAAATATAACTTGGTCCCAGTAGATGTGCCTTATAAAACGGTTTTCAGGGAAGAGGGGTTGTTTTTATAGCTGAAGCTCTTATGAGCAGAAAGCAGCAATCCATATTTATTCCCATTTTTGCAGAAGGAAATACTACATGCAATCCTATTAGCTCAGTGCTATCTGCTACTGCAGTGCACACAATATTAAAGAGGAACACTGATCCAGTACAAAAATACTCTAACAGCTACAAAATGAAAATGTTTATATAATGTGAGCTCCTTGACAGGTTCGGTTCAGAAATTATGCTTTACTTAAGCTCTGTAAAGCTCTTTAGACCTACCCTCGCGTATTTCCTTACGAATCTCATATTCCAGCAGTTCCAGTTGCTGACTCTGTTTACGAGTTAACTCTTTGGATTTGTATCTAGTAACTATGAACGCCGCTAAAAAGGAAGAAAAAGAAAAAGATTATGAGTACAGAAAATGCAGAACAAAAACTCCCCATAGAAGACATGATTTCAAAAAACAGAAAGATTAATGTACACTTGCACTCTCCAGGAGGATTAGTGTTTTACTGTTGTCAGTGAGGTAGTACCCATGAGCCCCAGATATCTGGATCTATACCCCAATGTTTAGTAAAAATCATTCCTTTCAACAGGGTCTTAGAATTGTCAATTCAACTTTATTTGAAAGTACAACACTGCTATATAGAACCTGCACAGTGAGACAAAGAATCTAAGAACCGTTTCTACTAATAGCAACCTACTTAAGATAACACTGATTAACAGCAAAAAAGAAGTTTTGAACATGAAATCCACTTCTAAATTGTTAACTTCTCTAAAGAATATTTTGAGAGCATACAAGCATGAGATATAGTTCCTTTTAAAAATTACCTTTTTTAAAAAAAATAATTAGCCAACCAAAAGAACAAACTCCTAATCTTATCAAAATAAATGGAAACTTATAAAATAGATAATTAGGTAAAAATATATATAAAAAAAAGGGAGCACCAAACCCAGGAACTATTTACCTCCCTCGTCTAGTAATGATTCATAAGTTTACGAATGATCTAAATGAGACTGAGCAGAAACACCACAAACGCTGCCTGAGGATAAGCAGTTTGTTAGGGAACGTCTGCCCTGGTGACAGGAGGGTAGCCCAGCTCTGACAGCTAGAAGGGACTAAGTTGTGACACAGGAGCAGTGAATAATTCCAGCAGAACAGACAGAACTACTGTGCTGTAATGTGCTGCAGTCCGACAAGATGCACTTCACAACCAGAACAGTTAACTTTGTCTACTCTTATTGGGAACTGGGTAAAACCACTAGAATATTTGTGACAGTTCCAGACATGTATGTATATGTGTTTGTGCCATGATTATACTCTTCATCAAATCAAAACCTGAAAATACATAACTGCACTTACCTATAATGACACCCACTACAATAGGCAGCAAAATAAGAACATATAAATATATGTATGATGATGTTGGTTTGACTTCATGCTCAAAATTTCCTAATTTGACCTGAAGAAAAGTAATGGCTGTGTTAATAGAGGACAGTGCTTAAAATGACATTTAGTTTTCAAAAAAAAAAAGTATTTAAAAATAAGTATTTAAGGCACATAAGGACCATGGTGGATTATTGGGAAGAGAGCAGCAATTCAGGAAAACATGTGAACCAACACAAAATTAACTTTTACTGTAGTTGATGTTTAAGCAGGATAACAGAGTGATGACAAAAATCTGGAGGTCCTTATACAGCACCAAATTTTGTCACACTCTTGTCACAAACTAGAGCCCTCAAATGGCAAGAACTGGCCTCCAGCTGGCCAAGTGGCTCATACACTTCAAAATCGCTGCTAAACATTAAGGCATTTTGAAGTTAATGTGTTAATAGTTAAAAACATTCCTTTGCACTCAGTGTTAACTCTGCTGAGCAGAAAAGACTCATGCTAAGAATGAGGGAAGTAAAATTTTTTGTAAGACACCTAGCCCACAGCCCTCTTCTCTATTTCTTTGCAGAAGTTTCAACCTCTTTCTGTAAGGTGCATAGTGTTCCTGAAGGTCCTTAAAAAAAACACAGCATACAATACATGTACAACATCCCCCAACAGCCAGTTGTCTTGTCAAAGGCAGGAGAGGCATTAATTCTTGGGAGTACATGAAAGTGCTGAACCCTGCCAGATGCCAAACTGAGGCATTCACCACTGATAATTATGGCAGAAGAAATTTCACAAAGGAGGATCTCAAAGAGGACTGTGAAAGCACATAAATAAAGGGTAGCTAAGACCATAAACAGACTAGACATAAAAATATGCTTTGACACATAAAAAGAATACCACCAAGTGCCAAGGATAGAAATGAGCTTGAGATAATTGAAAAGGAGGGTTGAGTTGAAATTATTTTGGGTTACAACAGGGAAGGCAGAGATCTGGTGATTGCAATCACTGGCTCATCACAGGAGGTGAGCAGCCAGGGCAGCTGCAGCCTGTCAACTGGATAGTCACATCGCAGCTACATAGACACAAACAAGCAAAAAAACCCCACAGGGCTGGAAGGACTCAGCATTCATATTTCTGGGGCCACAAAGAACAGAAGACAAAGCAGATCTATTTCCTTCAGCAAATGTTACTTTTCCTCTGATGTTTGCATGTTTTCACAGTTCCTATAAAAAGTTCTTTGGTCTGAGCCTTCCTAGGATTCCATTGGCCTTTTCCAAGGCTGAAATGCATTGGTGGATAAATACACTAACCATCCTGTAACTAATACACCTGCTTTTCTCCACTCACATCCAACCAAAGGATTGCTAAAGCAGAAATTTCTGTTACTCATCTTTGTTTATTGAAAACTGAGACAAAGAATTCATTTAGTTTTTTGCTCATATTTAGATTATCTTTCATCTTGACCATAATCTTCCTATCCAGTGGCCCCATTTCGTTCCTTACTTTTTATCTTTCTTATGAATCACAGACTAAATAAAATACACCTGAATTAATCCAATTTCTATTTCTAAATTAACTTCATTTTTCCGCATGACATTATAAAACCTCCTCTGGACTGGTAATGCCTCTGAGCTTTATTCATCAGCAAATGTTATTTGTGCATGTCTTACTTTTGTTTTCAAGTTGTTAGTGATATTAAATAATACGTGTATGAGCATCAATACTGCCCAGAGTCAGCTTCCCATATACAGCATCTGGTTTTAATAACACCTACCATCTTCATAATCACCATATTAAGTAGTTTACTGAGTGACTTCCAGGTACATGTGATTTACTTCTTTTTTGTTGCTGAGGAAGTCACTCATGTCATGAAATAGATATCTAGCATGATCGGTTTTCATTAAAAAGAAGCCAACAGTTATCCTATTTCCACTTACCTCCAGGTCTTTCATTAGTCTCTCAGTCAAAATACATTATGAAGTTTTACACAGAGCTAGGATTAAATCAGCAAGCCTGCATTTACCCAGATTTTGGTGTTTGTTTTTTTTAATTTAAAATACTGGTTTTGTATTTGCTGCTCTCCAGTCATACAGTATGTCTCCTGACTGCAGTTTTATTTAAAGTCTTTTCTACTTAGCCTACAATACCATGTGTCAGTTCCTCCTCAGTGCTGTGATAGGAATGATCCTGTTCCTGCTGTCTTGAGTGCCTTGATCTATCTGAATCTTGCTTCTGTCACAAGAATGGCACTTTATTCTCTGACAACTCCACTCAGACTGATCATTCTGTCTTTGAATTCACACTCAATATCTTTTTTCTTCCAGAAAACTAAGGCTAGACATACATTTATTCTTGAGCCAAACTTATCTTTTATACCCATCTTATCCTTTCTTCAGTGGCCCCACTTCTATGATCGTCTATTTACAATATTTAAAAAAAACCAAGTGATGATTTACTACTTCTAAATTTTTCTTGATGTTGGAAAAAATAATTTTTAAGGTACTAAAAGTGAAATGTTACATTTGATTTGCCTTAGTGAAGTAGTGACCTTTCTATGACAGTCACTCCTATGAAATTTGCAGGATGAACATGTGATATTGCAAGGTGACATTAATATTCAAATGCAACACCAAACTCAGAAAGGCTTTTCCATGCCATAACTGGCTCAGACGGCAGGATCCACAGATGGGGGATCAGTTAACAGTGATACAAAATCAAGAATAGCTTTGTTAATCTTTACTATAAGCCATATGCCTTGAAGTCAATAGAGTTATTTCAGTTTTATACCACCACACGCTGCAATAAGAGTCTGGCATAATTTTTCTCCCTCATAAATGGTGATGATTGCATTTAAAAAAATTCCTATCTTCATCTTATTCATGGAACAAATATCTTAAGCTGCAATTTAGCTTTGACATCCATGCTAACATTCTTATATTTGGGCTTGGCTTTGTGCCATATGCTCAAAGCATTTTAGCTTTCCCCGTGTACATTGAATTTCACCTCCTTCATCCAGAAATGCCTTCTTTTCTGTTTCAGTGGTGATCCCTGAGAAAGATTCTTGTATACTTCAGTAGGAAAAAGTGACTGGGAGGACACAGTCCTTTTGCTCATGGCCACATTGCAGAAGCAGGTTTCTTAAAGATCTAAGATGATGGATTCTCCTGGAGACAGGGATGCTGTTCTGATGAAGTCTGTGCTGCAGATAGAGCTCAGCAGCAGTGAGCTGAGCTTGGACTGCAAAGCCTACCTCTGACACTACCACAGTAACCAGACAGAAAATGAACTTTATACTGCCAGTGGTACCTAAGCTAGGCAGGCATTCTTAGATAGGAGGAAGAAAACTGTACTACCTAGTATCAAGAGAGAAGAAAATACATCCAGTTCCTCCTCCATAAAGAATATTCATGATGAGAGCATTAATGACACATTTTACTTCACATATATAAACATTCAAACACTCTTGAATTGCAACAAAATGGAATTCTACTTACAAAAACTTTCACTGTGGAAAAGTCAATCTTGTCTGTTCCTTCCCTTTTGAATTTGCACAGTATGGTGCTACGGTCTGGCTTTTTGGTAATATTCTGGACACTGAACCATATCTTTTTGGTCTGTGCACCACTTATATATGACAGATAGACCTCTACCTCAGTTTTAGAAATATTCAAGTTATCATTTTCTTTCTAGAGAGAAAAAAAATTAATAAACAGTCACTAAATACAGTAGGAAAGAAATTATCCCCAAACACTATTTAAAATATGGAATTGTAGATTAATACTTTCAAACTTACATATATTTTTAATTCCAGATCAGGATCTAGTTCAGTGTGCAGCTGGTAGTTAATGAACACTGGGTCAGGGTGATAGTGTAATTTGACACACGGTATAAAGGTGGTATCCACTTTTAACATCATATCAACAACTTTACCCTCTGTTGCATGGCTCAGGCTTGGTGTTAAGTAATGATATTCAGAGGCATTGCCAGGACACCTAGAAACCTAGAAATGCAATAGCAAAGTTGTAACAGTCACTAAGTATGCAACAATGGGTACAATTAATTCCAAACAGAGGCACTCAATACTCATTTTAATGTCTTCCTGACTTCACACAGATACCTGCTAAACCTCTTCTCTGCAATCAGGGCTGCGTGAGTAGCACCCAGGAAAATGTCTGTGTTGAGCCTGTGTCTACCTTCAAACACATTTACACACACTCTGCACACTGCTTTAAAGCTGACTGCACAGCGTTAAGGTAACTATTTCCTGCAGTGAGTGAGATAGGAATTGTGACAGCCATTTCTCCTTCCTTCCCCTTAGTGCAGGTGACAAGAATAAGAGAAGCTCTCCAGCAGGCCTGGGCACTCACTCTTTCTGACTTAACTCCAGTGAGAGTGGGGTTGCTACAGTCATTGTAGCATTGGGTCATTGTTTACTCTGCTGGGTGATATTGCTGTGTTCTGGTCTCCATGCTGCAGGGCCAACAAGATGCCTACCTCCTTACATACCTGGAGATGTCTCATCCCAGCATCAGCTCCAGTCTGCTGCCCCTTGCTGAGGCAGTGGCACCATTAGGGTTCTCAGCACAGAGCCAGAGAGAAGTATAGCACTCTCTTCCAACAGACCCATACGTGGAGATTGGGGCAACTCAAAAAGGACAGATTTGGATCAACTCTCTAGACCCTAAAAAAAAAGGCTCAGGGAATTATGCAGAGAGTATGCATATGTGTATCTGTACTAAGAATTTGTGCAACTGTAATCCTACAAGTGGTCATATTTTTTCAGTAGGGTGACTGACATGTGCCTGCAAGGGTTTGGAAATTGCTGAGATCTTCACAGACCTTAGGAACAAAATCTAATCCATCAAGAGACTTCCATTTGGTATTATAAAGGAGATTTGGACTTACTGTGAGGTTTGATCTCTGGTCATCTGAAATAATCACACTGTCCACCACATTAAAATTTCTCCCAGTTGTAGTAATTTTGCGACCACCACTGAGAAAGAATAAAAAAAGAAAAAAAAGAAGATGTGAAGGAAGGGAAGTTAATATTACTGTGTTCCCACAGACAACTCCTGCATTAAGTCTTCAGTTACGAATAAACTACTCGTGTGCCTCTTGCTTGGGTAGCAGACGATAAAATCAAACTGCAGGACAAGATAATTCAAGCTATAAAGTGTACCTCCACTTTTTCTTCATAATCTAATGGTAAATACTTTTGCTACCTCAAAGCCAAGTGACTTGATTGCATATACATCTATACTCCTTTTCAGGGACTCTTCACCTTGTTTCCTAATCATGTAGCCAAAGAACTAGACCATGACTTAATATTCTTGAAGAAAGAGCATCATGGCATTTCACTGCTCCATGCTTAATTCTTGTCTTCTTCAGGACAACCAGATTGTGCCAGGCACCTCACAGGAAACATTCTTGGCAGTGTTCAGACCATCTGTCTCAGCACACACAACAGTGCTTGTGTCTGAGGGCTCTAGCTCACAATCTCTGCTGAACACAGTTGGAGTGGTTTAAGGTATTATTAATTTCCAGCTGCCTGAGCTGCCTCTCACCTGGAGATGAGGGCATGCATCCCAGCTGCTCAGCTGCTGCAGCTGCCAGCCCAACTCATTACCTCAAATCCACACTTGATGACAAGATATCAGATTAAGAACCTGAAAGCGGGTAAAAACTGTGAAGGCAGAGGGAGAGGTGGAAAGCTGTGCCAAAAATATCTTAAAAACCACCCTGTAAGTCTTTCACCAGATATGAGTCTCTCACAGAACACAGCACAGGCTTGAAAAGGGCTCTTTTGGCTTTAGAGAGCCCCATCATAGTCTGCACATATCACTGCAGGAGTGATTATTTTCACTTTATTTCACTGAAACTTTATACTGTTTTGCAGGTGTCAAGAAATCAAAGTTAATCAGAATTAATTCATCCATGCTACCCATATTTTGGATTCAGTTTTAGTCTGAATAGAATATTTTTGACTTCTATAAAGGAGGCCTGGGGTGGGCAGGAAGAAGTTCACAAAATCCTGCAAACACAGAATCCATCTTTCAGTTATCAAGTTAAATTATCTGTTAAACCAGTTCATGGGTGTAAATTAATCCTCCACAACAACAGGCTACAGCAGTCTTCCAAAGTTGCATCACCTGCATCTGTCCAAGGAAGAAGGCTCATATTGGCTCAGTGCAACTGCATTCGAATAAATAAATAAAAAGTATAGAAAGACAAAATTTACCTGATCCAGGAGGTATTTGGTGTGATTTTAGAACATGATGGCAGTGAAACATAATGCAGGGTCATTGGTGGTGAACACTTTTTCTCATTAGCCTGTATGCATATACTTTTAGCCTCTTTACGTGTTGGTGGGAGAGCAAATGTCATTTGCGTATCATTTAGCACATTTCTAACTTTAATGCTGGAGGACAAAGGAAACAGACAAACACTGAAATACAGATGTTAATCATTAGTGTTACTACACAAAGTCTATGACCTACAACAAATGACAAGGAGAAAAGAGAACTGAATCTCTTTCTGAGCAGCCAGATGGAGGTGGAAAGAGAGAGCAGAGAGTTGAAAAGACAAAGTAGGACATCTTTTGAATGAGGTTTCTATGTGACACAATAATCATAGAAGTCAGTATAGATATTGGCCTTGGGACTAGGCTTTGTAATGCAATGTCTGATTTTGCTGTTTACTGTGTACTTCTCTGTGCTACATGGCCCATGAGCTACTCAAGAATGAGGATCTTAATCTTCTTTTTCTTTCTCTCTTTTCTCCCTCCTCTTTCTCTCTACTTTCTGTCTTTCCCTCTGTCTCTCCTTTTGTTTTCTGTGGTCCCCCAGAAATTCATGGTTGAAGTAAAAATTGAACACTACTTTTTCAAGTGCTAGCTATGCAAAATGGCCTTGGTAATCACAGGCAGCCAGTGCAGCTGCACCTGAAAATAACTGATTCAGACTAAGATAGCCTAATTATCTAGGGGGTTACACTGTGCAATCACCAACAGAGGAAAGCAGGAGCTGTTGCATGAGATATTTCCTTCACTGGCATGGTGTCTGTGCTTTCACAAGCAGAATCCTAGAATATATGGGGAACCTTTTGAAGCAGAAGACAGTCAAACAAAAGCTGAGGCTTTCCTGTGACCTAACTTCTGGCTTGCTAAAAGTCACAGAGGACCACAGGTACAGAACTGTCCTACTGCTACCGAGGGAACTGATCACCTACCCTTCCATCCCTTGTATTGTACCCAAACACCAAATTCATTTCCATCCTTTGGGAATTTAAAGTGCAAGCAGAACTAGAGAGGTGTAGAGCATCTCCTGCCCTGCTGAGGAAAGGTCCATGACAACTTGTCATCCAAGTATTTTGCTAGAGCAAAATGGGCATAATTTTCAGCATGCAAAGTAAATGGTATTATTTTTCATCTTAACTCACACGTCTGGTTTACAGCCAGTGATTCCAGTCAGTATCAGTTTTATGCCTGATGCACGTGTAAAGTTTTCTCCTTTGACTGTTATTTCACTTTTGCCTAATGTAGAAATCCACAAAGGTTCAATGGATTGAATGCTGATATGCTATCAGGAAACAAAGCAAAACAAAATCTGGTTATAAATAGACTAGGCAGATAAGCAACAGCTGCAAAAACAATTATCATTCAGGAATGCAGACTTTATGGTAGTGGGATACATTGTTATTAATAATTTCAAATATTGTTAAATTTAATCCTGGGAAGTACTATCAATCACGATTTCTTTACAAGCCAACTATTTTTACCTTCGTATTCTGTATTTCAATTTATCTCATAACAAAGTTTCCCAAAGAAATCACAGTCTGACAAACTGGAAGGTAAGTATCATAAAAACCCAGCTTGAAATTATACGTTTTGTGTGACCCCTGAAGAACTAAGAAACAACGCAAGACAAACCCTATGGTGCTGTCACTATGAGAGATCAGAGGAACAAATGAAGGCATCTTTCATGACCTGAAAAGGGGAAGCGGGGTCAAATCCTCGAACGGAAAGTTGAGAAAGAGCCCCAGAATTAGCTTTACTAGAAAGCCTTTTCAAAGTCACGCATAGAGCTAAAGGTACAACACAACTGCAGGGGAATTTTTTGGCATTTCATTTTGATGCTAAGTTCTCCAGCATTTAAGAATAATTCTAGTTTGCTCTGATGCTGTCACAGTCTTACAGAAATATGGCCAATGTTTAAACTGTGCTTTTCTTTGTCTATATTTAATTGTTCTAACTTATTAACACTATTGAGCAAGAAGAGCTATTTTTTTTCCCTAGTGGATTTACTTGATACATTTGACAGCATCTCATGTTTAATCAGTTTTGCTGCTTCCCCAGTTTTATAATCACACAGACGATTGCCTCTGTCTGTCTTTCAGACAACAAACCGAAACATTCAAAAAAAACCCAGGAAAATACGCATGTGAAACCACAAACTGTTTGGGACCTTCTCAGGCAAATGATTTCTAGCTTGATTTTAGACTGCCTATGTTACTAATTTAAATTGAGCTTCTAGAGTATTGTGATTATCCTGATTTTTGCTGCGCACCTGTGGATACATCCACTGGGCAGTTCATTCTTCCTGACCCTGTGAAGGGTACTGGTGAAAAAGCTCTAGGAAAGTCCATCCCACAGGTTTTTCTCACCACTAATCCTGTCATGTACCCAGAGCAGCACTAAGATTTCAGGCTGGTGGCCTGAGGGGACTATCAGGGCCACAATACCATCCTCTGCAAACACAGATTATGCCCATTTCAGCACAATGTCCCACATGCTACTATGGCTCACTGAACACCAGAGCACTCCAGAGCAAATGTCACCTGTCACCACTGATTTAAAGTTGCAACTTGTGCATTAGAAAATGGCAAGAGAGTGCAAAGGCTGAGGCCAGAGGGCTTGCAAAAGGGCCTCCAAGATGACCTCTGGTACGGATAATGGAGGAGGGCAAAGGAAATCTCTCACAAACAGCCTAGGGGGAAAATTTACTCCCACGATGACCTGGGAATCAGTTTAATCCTTGGGACAGGACGACTGAAGCAGAAATCTAAGAGATTAAAGGCAGCAAACCACCATTGCTTTCCTTCACCTTCCCTGGCCTTCTGCTTGTGTTCAATCTTCAGCCCAACAGGGACAGTCAGTATCTTCACACAAATTCAGAACCAAAATACTACAGAAAGGAGTAAAACACTGCTTTGGGCCTCTCACTGGTAACCAGCAGGGTGCCCTGGAGCACTGGAATACTGTGGGATCACACAAACACACAGAGATCTTCCAGAGCTGCATCAGGGCTGTGAACCGCAGTGAGGGAAACACGAGGCATCCCTTGCCCAGGAGTGCAGCGGGATGCTGTGGTGCTTCAGGGCTCCCACCAGTCCCTCCGCCAAGCACCACACACCACAGGTAACTCAGCTCAGCTTGCCTTACTTCTTTTCTTACACCAAGAAGAAAACATGGGAAGAACTGTTCACTCTGGCAGTTTCAGTCCCCTCTGAAATCATGCCTTCCCTGTGGCTGCACAGTACAGGCTCCCTCGCAGCATCCTGCCTTGGACTCACGGAGTCAGTGCAGTCATGGCACTGAGGTAACCTGGCCTCAGCTACTCGAGAGTCTGCTTCCCACCTGGCTTGACTGTGACACTTTCCTGAGCAGCAAAAGAAACCATGAATTTCCTCACTGAATGCAGGATGGACCTAGCATCCTCGCTAGGGTCTGCAGTGCTTGTTTTCCCAGTGCCAGAGAGTTGCTGACCTTCCAGTTACTATGTGGCAGGGGGAGAGATGCCCAGTAGCAAGAGAGGAAGACAGCAGAGAGGCAGAAGGATGTTTATAAAAATCACTAGTTGTGAGGCATGTGATGAAAGTGTAAACATGCAGAGACATACAGCAAGCGTGCACCAGGTCCTCAGGTGATGGAAATCAGCACAGCCCTGTCAATTTCAATAGTGCTCCATATTTCTGAGCTGCAGCCCCTTCCCCAGTCCCCTGACAGTCTAACACTTCCCTGGGGCTGTGTAAACAGTGGCACCCACATCCTCAGAGGTGTGGTTAGCATGGCTGCAGGTCTCAGAGAGATATCTGGCAGCAGCCCAGGTTAAGCAGCCTCTGCCACCCTAGGGAGTTCCTCTCTGGCATGGACCCTCCTGCATTGCTAGCACCAATGCAGGCCCCCAAGAACCGCATCAGGGAACTGGCCCAGATGAAGAATAACCTGCTGAAAGACAACGGTTATTTCCAGCCAAATCAGTTCCCTAGCCAAGCATACTCAATCCAACCACTTCAACTGCTGCTCTGGTGCAGGGAGGGGGAAGGTGAATGCATGAAAACCAGCAGCTGGAGTCAGGAGGAGGGCTGGGGCTGCCACTGAAAGAAAGTATATTAATCTAAATGCTCAGCTGGGGTTGTGGGAAAACACAAATCCTCTTTCTCCACTCTCCAGTATGTTCTCCTTAAAGCACCAGCAGTCAAAGGAGAGCAGGATTTCAAATGCAATTTCAAGCCCTCTGAATGGATCAATCACTTCTAAATAAACATCTGCCTTTGCACTGCCTCTGGTGCTTTCACTGCCTTGTCCATCACTGTCTTTCCACGATAAGGCTTGTGGAAGAAAGCCATCTCCCAGGCAATTCCAACTATTTACCAATGTCAAATTAATGCACTTGGAAGCAGAGCAAAGAATTTCTTCTGTTCTTTCACGAGACATAATGCTTTAAAATGCAGACCAAATTCAGAATATTAATGCTCAGAAGCACAAGTATTACAATCCTACTTGTCTCTATGAAAAACAAAATGTATTTTGCGATTTCATTTAAGAAACATGAGATGAATAGCTGAATTTAAGAGGCAATTTTTGCCTTCAGAGGTAAAATTTTGGGTACATCTCATGAAACATTTAGAGGTAAGAATACAGTCACTATTTATAACAACTGTGCATCACTCACAGAGAAGCAGAAACCAAAAAGTGTAGGAAGAAAATCTCTAGGTACTTACTCATAAGTCAAATTTCTCTTCACTACTCATTTCTTTCCTAACACCTGCATGTCATAAGCAACCACTGATAAAAAGATCACTCAGTTTTATGAGAAAATAAAAACATTTTGGTTCCATAAAGAATGAAGGGATAACCTTGTGGTTAAAGGGCTGAGCTATGAAACAGAAGGTTAAAGGGCTGGTCTATAAGACAAATAATTGAGATTGTATTCACACATATAGTCTATATGATTACTATAGAGAACTCAGCAACCACATTCAGCAGCCACCAGCGACACTTCTTCCTTTCCAGTGATCTAGCTCATGTGGGACAGATGGAGAGTAGCTCCGTCTCCAGTTTTGTCTACAGCCTAGAAACAAGGACATTTTTCTGGAAGTGTGAACTAGAGTTTACTAACACCCAGGGATTTCAGGTCCTGGACTTATCCTCTAGCCACTTCTCTGTTACGCAGAAACTGGGCGGCACGTGCTCCACTTCCTTCTGCTCCCCTGGAAGATATGTTTCAGGAGAAACTGTGATCTGGCTGCATAAAATGAGGAAGAGGTTTCACAGAGTTGTCTGTGACAGAAGAATTCAAATATGCTTTTAAGTCTAGGTAAGACATTAAGTCTGAAATGTTCTCCTTTGTGTTTTTTTCTCCTTATTGGTCAGCTTACATGTCCCAGCCCTCAGCGTGCTGGCTACTGTGGAGTGCCTAAATACAGCATACAGGGACTTTGGCATTTAAAGCAATATTGTAAATACGGCATGACAATTGCAGTGCTCACTGTCTTAATGTCTGGATCTGAAACACAAGGGTTTGTTGGTACCATTTAACACTACAAAGCACTAAGAAAAAATAGTACCGGCCCAGGTTCTGCCTACCAGCTGACTCCCTTTTCATCCACATCTGTATTCTTTCTGCAAAGTCCTCTCACTTTAAACAAACTCCTCCCGCAACCCTCAGAACCTCTATAATGCCAATCTTAAAATGCTAACTAACCTCTGTTTTCTGTGCAGTGGTGATCCCCTTGGAAGCAGCTGCATTACAATTATCCTGAAAAAAAAAAATCAGTATTTCTCCACGTCAGGACAAAAAAGAGACAGATTGCTGCTGAGCCGTAAAAAAACACAAGGAAAAGGCACCACAGGGGATTCCAGTTCTCCCCAACAAACTTCACCTGGCAGGTGGTGGCAGGAGAGACACGATTCCATTTACAGCTGGCACATTCACCCTTGTGTATACACCGTGAGCAGCTGGTAACACAGAAAAAGAGTTTTTGTAAGGCAGAGGAACTCAATCTAGATTCAGTCATGAATGTGAAATTTCAAGTGACAGCAAAAAAGCATAAACCCAAGAGAACAACCTGGCAAACATGTAATGAAATGGATAAAATACATAACCTGTGTTTACCCTCCAAGCCTATTGTTCTGTTGTGTTTATTCTGAGGAGGAATTTGGTACGAAATGCAATCTGTGCTGAGATGCTGAAAGTCATAAATTAAAAAAAAAAACCAAACAAAAACCAGGAAGCAGGCGGAACATTTTTGGTTTCATTTGGCTTTGATTTACTCCAGTACATGAGTGGCCAGTTAGTACTTTTTAACCAGAAAAGGGCAGAAAATCATCACTGATTCTTTAGCAGCTTGTCTGAACTTCTGTTATGTGTGTGTAGTGCTAGCAAGTATTGCCAGCTTGCTATTGCCTTCTCCTAGCAAAAAATATGTTCGCTGGAGACTACTTTGTCCCTATCTTGCTTTGCAATGCCTCTGTAAGCATGGAAGAGAGCCAAGGGCAACACAGTCCCTCTCCACACATGCTGAGAAATGCTCTGATTTAGAGAAAGACAACTCCTTCCCTGTGTTGCTCCAGGGATAGAAAAGTGATGTACCACTTCCGAAAAAGCAAGAGTTAATTTCATTGCAAGTGCCTGTGGATTAGCCTTTTTGTATAGGGGAGGAGTGTTCTGAATGGGAACACTGGAGTTATCTACAGAATATATTAGTCAGATCTTTCTAAATATTAACAACCACCTATCATAAAGGATTAGGCTGTGTACTGGGCACGAGTGCTTCCTCTGCCAGCTCTCAAAAGAAGTGCGGCTCTGAAAAATGATGTGTTCAGAAGAATAGTTATTCATTACTCATATTAACAGATTAGATGTTACTTTCTCGTTCAATTGTATTCATTAGCCACGGACCATATTTAAATGGCATCTGGGTGTAATAGAAAGCAGCTCCACAAAGTGATTTTTACAGAATCTCTTGACTCGTCTAAACTGGGCCTTATCCTGAGTGCTAGGGATCCACCTTTTTTCCAAGGACAAAAACGATTTTAATGTCATTGTGACATCCTTTATTAGCTCTTCAGGCACTTGTCATAGATTCAGTCATTGTAATGACTCTCCTGCAGTTATCTGCCAGAGTCCCATTAAATAAGAGAGTCATCAGAAGAAGTAGCTTTCTAAGAACAAAAAGAGAAGGAGGAGAAAGTGGGCCAAGAAAAGAGATTTTACTATCTTTAGTGAAATGTAGTTCTTTCATAAATACCAAAATTATGATGAATTACTTCAGTCCCACTCACCCCACACACATCAACCCCTCAATGAACTTTAGTAAGAACCAGACTCTTACTTTTTTGACTGAAACGTTTGTGTGATATTCCAAGAGCTTGAGGACAGTGATGCTTCGACAATTAGACAATCTGGAAAAATGTGCATGTTAGATATATGCTGGATATTACAAGAAATAGCTGTTCAAAATAATAAAGTTGAGAGCTCATGTGCCTTCAGCCACTCTTTCCTTGGTAAGCACCTTCTCTCATGCATTAACTCCCACTTTTGATTGATAAAAATAACTGGATTTTGTCCTTCTATAGCTGAGCTGTGCCAAGGCTTTAAATACACTCAATAATTAAGCTTGATGCCACTATTGCATGACAAACAAAAGTAATATTGTCAGGATACAAACAAGGAAATGCTACCACGAATCATCTCCTGAAAAGCACACAGTGATATGTACTGTGGCACAGCCAGACCCTAATTCAAGTCTTCTAACACAACAGACTGTTCTAATGTGAGAGACCCCAACATATCATACTTCTCTATGTGTCTCAGAGACTTGGTTTCAAGAGTCTCCTTTTGTAATCTACGCAGTAGCAATTTTCATCCTATTTAAATCTTTTATGATTGCATGAGTCAATTTGCCATTATTTCAGCTAGCAATTACTATACTGACAATTCACTGGCAGCTGTGGTATGAAAGAGTATCTTCTCTTATGAGCAGAATACCACATCGAAAAGTAGAGTTAGATATATAGCACTTAAGCCATGCTCTCTTTCATCTGTGCGCCTGCAGATGTGTACATCTGTGAAATGAATGACTGCCTGAGATCAAATGCAACCCATATGTGCAGACTTTTCTGACTTCTCTGTTCTAGGAAGTAGCTAGCTTTTTAATCCAGGAAAGTTACACATATTTTAAGTATATCTACCTTGCAAAGGTAGAGAAACCTTGTCTTTATTGCAGCCTGGCTTGTTCAGATGAAAACCAGCTACATCTACAATTGTTAAACCAGAAGCATCTCCCAGCTCCACACATCAGCATGGCACTTGGGTGCTCACTGCAAAGGTCACCTGAACTGCTTGTTAGAAATAGCCCTTGGGGACCATCCATATGATTAAATACCTTACTAAATGGATATCAAAGAGTCTGATTTTAATGGTATTTTAATGCTTAAAGATGTGGATAAGTACACACAGACATTCTGAAATCCTTCATCAAGCACCTATTTGCATCTCCATAAATCTACTTATCTGCAGAAATCTCAAATGTTGGCACACAAGTGCCTAAATCATTTGCCTACATTAATCTATGAGAAAGGTCTCAAGCCATGAGCTACAAAAAATAGTATTTTGCTATGAGTAGTAAATAAAAGTAAGGAATTTACCTCCTTCTGGCAAAGCTTGGCTTTTCTTTTAAGTTTGTATAAATACTTTTAAAACAACACTGTCAAATACAGTTTCCTGATTCTGTCTGTGTTGAAATTAATGCAATCTCTTATTTTCTGTATAGTCTGGCCTGACCTTTTAAAATGGACTAGACTGCACTGAGAAGCAGGTATTTTCAACATGTTTTTTTTTCTGAGAAATGATACCTAAAGGAGTATTGCAAGTGCATCCTCTTGTGAGACTGAGGCCACTTTACAAGAGGTACCATAAATAGTCAATGTAACTTCACACTTGCATTATCCACTGTTACATCTCAACTCATAGGAGCATGTGAGTGACAGTAATACTGGCAGGGACAAGCTAATCTCACAGTCTTCTAGTTAGCACTGTAAAAGGGCTCATTTTTGGCACAAAGCAAAGGCAGGACATGCTGGCTTCCATTACATAGTACTCTGAAATACTGTTAATGGACTTAAGAGAAAGCCTTAGTCCAAAAAGACAAAGAACCAAAACTATACATTCCATAATTACAAGAAAACTGACTTTCGTGACTGGGTCAATAAAGGACATTTTCTTCTTCTTCTCTAATGTCTCTTTCCCTCTTAAAAATCCATTAATAGTGTTTACTAAAGACAGCTTACTTAATAGACTAGAATACTCATGGATATCACTCTAGCTGTTGCCTCCTAGTGACAGTCTTTCCTCATCAATTCCCAAATTAGTGTTGGACAGAAACTTAACACCACTTGTATGATGCCAGAGGAGCTTTTCCCATACAAAGGTCAAAGACTCCTGAGATCCAAATATTCCAAGGAACCTCCTTCAGGGGCAAGGGTTTCCTGAGAGAGAGAGAGCTCTTTGTAGTACTGAACCCTTCAGAACAACAGGTCCTTGTAAGTCATGGATAATATTTCATTCCTCTTTTTACACAAAGGTTTTGTAAGAGAATCCAATTCATGCAGAGTATTCCATGTTTTTTGGGCTATGTTATTGAGGAAAAGATAGAGGCAGACATTTATCTGAATTTTCTGTTTCCTCTTCAAGTCATGTAAGAGCACATGGTATCCCTTGAGCTTGCTCTCTGTCCCTCTCTTTTGCATTCTAACTTAAGCAACTTTAAGAAGTTACATGGTAAGTCTGTATTAAAAAAATCTTTGTGCTTCTATATAGACTCTTGAAGAAATGCAAGGGGGATGTTTCCCTGCTGTCAGTCAAATAAGACTCCACTGTGAAGGATTATTGTCTGATCTCTTAGACCAAAGTCTAAAGAACAGCTCAAAAGTCTAGACATTCAGTAATTTACCACCTCATTCTAGAACTTGTGGTTGTCCGTAAGATACACAAATCAGATCACAAGCATCACACATCCAATACAAACCACTTGGGTCTCTCATTCTGAGACCTACTGGTGAAGAAAGTAGTATTGGAATTATTGCAAAATGATTCAACGAATAATTCAGAAAGATGAATGAAATCAAGTCAAAAAGATGTGCCCACCAAATTGCCCCTGAATCATATATTTTTCTACTAATCCTCTACACTGGACAATCACTTTCTCACAGTGTTTAAGTTAGGTTGAAACAGTTAATTAAATGTTAAGATTATTTACTGTGTAGGCATTCATAATTATCTTTTTATTTATGCTACTAGAGTGTCTTGCAAAAACAAATTCTATTTACAGATGAGAGAAGAGTTAAGATGAATTTGTCAAGGCAGAGCACTAGACCAACATTGCTGCAGCCAGCTTGACTGTCATTGCAGTTATCTTAAGTTTCCTTAGACAGTTATTAATGGCACCGTGTAAATAAATATACTGCTAATGCTAAAACACTGCATTGCCACAGGATGAACTGGAGAAATTGCTTCCAGCCATAGGGTGACATGAGTTCTAGAAAGGATTCCATATTAACAAAATTTTAATCATCAACAACAGTGTGAGAAAAATAATTCATGTTTTGTCAAGTGATTTGAGTGTGAACTCAAACACTTGACAAAACAGGAATTATTTTTCTTCAATGACATTTAATAAAACGCATTACGTACTCTCATACTCATTAGGCCTATATTTATGCAGTACTCCCCAGTAATAAAGGACAGTGAATAAGCATTAAATACATGCAGTAGTATGTGATAGTAAAACATACCATTATCAGATACCATCGGAGTGGTTAGATTGCAGAAGCAGGATGAATTTTTCAGCACTACATTTTCATAAAATATTTCAATAGATGTTACAATTTTTATCATACAGAAAGTAAGGATTTTGCTTACATTTGCAGTCACAACAACCTATAAAACAATAAAAACAAGAATACAGCAGGTTTTTTGTAATATTTGCTAAGTCATCATCTTGTCTGTACAGCAAATTACAAACTAGACATGTACAAAATGAAAATTTTTGTGGTGGAAGCAGACAATTCACTAGGTAGACTCTCAAAGGAGTGTGACTCTCCCAGGTGAACAAAACAATACAGAAGGAGTTCTGAAAGAAAGAGCATTGCTTACTTCCAGAAATTAAATGGATCTCTACAGTATGTTAGGAGAGCAATCTGAAATAATTTTGGATTTTAAAACTAGAATTTTGCTATAACAGTGTTATATGCTGCTATATTCCTTTAAGAATATTCAAGTAAAATGCACAAATCCTCACAGAGAGACATCATTTGCATACATAACCAAAGTGCACTTAATTATGAAACAGAATTTGTATTATAATGAATTATCCTTTGTTTTTGGCTGAGAGTGCTTTACAAATATGATCATATTAGTGTATTCAATCAAGAAATCAGAAACAATAGTGTGCAGATTAAGTGGCCAGTCACAAGAGTTGATTATCAAATACTCAAGGCTGTGGGTGCTGTGAACAGATACAGAGTAAATACTAATATCAAGCACTTAAAGATGTATTTGTGTTAGCATATGTATCCCAGTGAATGTTTTCTAACTTGTTACAAAGCTCAGAACTTACATAATGCACTTGATATATAGCTACTGAAATATTTAACATAGCTGCTACAGTGACAACAGAAACGTTGCCTTTGTCAGCACAGTGAATATTTGAGTTTTTGACTCCACATCATGCACTATAGCTTCAGGACACATTTCATAGGAGAGGAAGAGAATATTTATATAATTGACACATTAAGCTCACTGAGATTTCCAAGACATTTGCCAATTGTTGAAGTAAGAGGAACTAATATATGGATCATGGTGATGAAAGAAGAGAAGCTGCAATAAGCAACAAAATCACACATTTTAAGTCACGATAAACAAACATACATAAAACTGGGTGTACATACCTGATTTTTGGCAGGGAAACTTAGCAGGATTTCCAGATCTTTATTGGGTGCATGTGAAATGTTATACCAACCATTTATGCTGTTTGAATGTGTACAGTTTTCTTTTAATGTGCACCTAAAAGTATACATAAAATTATACTAGCCTCCTTATCATGGCTTTGACTTCAGACACTGTACTTCAATTTATTTAAAGGTATTGATTTTTTTACAGGAATACCATTGATTTTTTTACAGGAATATGGTTACAACTGCAAAAAGCTTCAGGAAAACAATCAGTAAAATCTTCTGCTTATCAAAATAAATTACAATGCATTGATATATGCTCGAGGGTCTTGTTTAAATCCATGGGACTCAAGCAAGTATTAGATGCTCGGCCAGTAACAGTGGAATTGGTAGACTGGGATGGAATTCATCATCCCCAACTTGATTGGTCAATTGTACAGCTCTAGATCTGACTCCCTTCCTCCAATGCACCCCCACCTCCATTCCCACCAGTTCCCTCCACACTGTGTGGTGAGAAATACATTCTTTTAGGGTGCAGTTCACCTAACCTATTTCAGACATTCATACAAAGATGAAATAAACTACACTATGGAAGCTTCTCATTTTCTCCAAAGAGTGTAAGAGGAGATGGAGGTGAAGTTTGAACGTAGAGCTGTGCTACAAATCTGTACAGCTGATGAGATGCATCCTCCTTCCTAAAAATATGAATGATAATCCTTTCATTTTATGTCAGTGCACTTGGTTAAAATCACTAGATTTGAAAAGGAAGTTCAAAATATATTTCTCTGTCTTCAAGCACAAAATCCATTTCAGAAGCGGGGTAGCACAAAGTATATACAAATGTTATAGATGCCAAACTGTAAGGAACAGATACTATGCCATAAAAAATTAAGGAAGACTGAGGAAACACTGGGATATACAAGTACTATTAAGATTACATCTTCTAACATGTGATAAGAAGAAGAGAACATAGGCATACAAATTAAATGAACAATCACTGAGTTTGAAAGGCGAATCCTTAAAATACTGTCTGCTGCCAACAGTTAATGAACAATTCATAGATTAACTCCAAGTAATTTCATATAGTTAGTAAAGACAAGTAAATGCTAATTGAATATATCTTAATATGTTGATATTAAGATTGAATATGTATAAATAAATGTAACATCTAACATTGTTTTAATCCTACTTTGCTGCCAAACATAGATGATATATAGCTTCAATCATATGATAAGTGACACATGCATTATGAATCATTCCTTTGCTATCAACTAGAAATGAGTACACAGTTGCAAAGCATGAGGAGTTCACTGCATAAACATATTTCACAAACAATGTGGTTTCTCTCTGGAAGCAGTAACACAGAATGACTTTCCACAAAAATAACCACCACTTTCCAGAATGCCTAAAATAATGTCACAAACCATGGTAACCATATAGTCATCTTCTCTGTAGATCAAGGTGTTGGCAGCTCAAATGCAGTTGAGCACAAGGTCACTTCCTTTGTGGCCTAACTCAGGAAGCTGAGTTGCACAAGCACCTGGTGGGGCTTTCCATCTGAATATATTCAGATCATATTGATAATGTAATAAATTGGAACTATATGCCTGACATATTTCAAACTGTCTGAATTAGGACAAATTTCAGGCTTGTTTATATCTCTCTTCACTTTACTGAGATCACAAAAGTCCATTAGCACCACAGTTTTAGAACCACAGAGGTTGGGATCTGTCATTAACAGATGTGCATAAACCAGGTTCTCAGATAGCTATGGGCAGGTAACTCACACTGGCAATGATGCATGGAAGAAAGACATTCTACAGCTTCTGACAGGCTGAGGATTATAAAGGTAAATTTGCAAGGCAACACATTATGCAATACATCGCACTAAATAAGTGTATGCATTTCAAGGACACTAATATTAAAATATTTAAAAAGAAAACTGTCTGTCAAGCTGATATTTACAACTGTCCAAGGACAAAGTTATTTGCTTTCTTAGACTGCCTGAGGAACACAAGCAGTGAACTTCATCTGCAATGAAGAATCTGAGAGTTTAACAGCAAAACCAATAATGCCACCCAGGACCCAGGGGTGTGTTTGTCTTTATGTCAGGAAAAAAATGCATCTTTTGTCGCTTTAAAAGCTGACCTTTAACACTCAAACAATGTGCTATGGAGAACAGTCATTTTCATAGGAAGCAGTCACATCTGATGGCCCTCAGCATAAATTCTCACAATTGCTCTGCATGGACCAAGAGTAACATGAATTCCACTCATCTAAAAAGGAAATTATTTTGTAATATCCCTATTTTTAGAAAATTGATATTGATTTCAAACATATTGGAATGAATGCAACAGATAAATATTAATTGTGAACCACATGGTTCTGAAAATTAACATACAGATTCAGACAACTACCAAGTCTGGCTTTCTTGGAAAGGTGAAGTGGACCCTATACAAAGTATGATGCCATAAGATATGAAACCCTTGGATCAGATTTCAGACATGCATAGATAACTGTACAGAGAAAAGCAGAGTGAAGATTTTTAAAAAATCTTTCAAAGCAAGTGAAATCTTTCTCACTAGTTCTTTATACTACTAAAGACTCCTCTACACAATTGAAATTGCGTTTCTCTTATTTCATTACGACAAAACAGTATCTATGCATACTGGTTCCTTCATGTTTACTGAAGTCTCTGCTTCACAGATCTTGAATTAACTGCAGGTCCTGCCACATTTGCCCTCTCCACCTTGCTAAAACATAGTGATTTCCTCATGGAATGAGAACATGCTTGCAGAGAAAATTTTGGCTTCCTTCTTTCTCCAAGGTACCAAACTCTGAATGAAGTCCACACATGTCCCACACACTGACCAAATTCAAAAGTAAGTCTGCTCCTGTCAGATAACATACTGTGTCATTTCCATATAGAAAATACATGTAAAAAATTAGTGCCTTGTGCTAGAATTGTATTTCAGCATAATTCAGGAAAATCTGATTCATCTATAGAAAATGTATAAACATTAAGAGAAATCACACAGTGCTGCAATTAATTATTTTGAATGATTGCAAGTGAAAAGAAGAATGCACATAGTTGTCACTATGGAAGAAAGGGTAGAAATAGGAACAGTAGAAACATTCTGTTTCATTTTGTTTTCACTTGTAATGAGATGCGCAGATTTTTTCATCAAAACACTGGATTTGAGTTCACATTGTCTTTAAGATGACGCACTAGCATTCCTGGGAAGTTTTACTTAAAAATGAAGTGTGCATTTTACATGAAGTTTATTTCCCTGTAAGAGTATAAAATGTATCATTGATCTCAAAATTATTATGGAATATATTGCTTTAAAGGGCACATATGGGCTTCAACTAAAATATTGGCTAAAAACATGTCTTCCTATTTTTCTAAAGTTTTGCTCAGAGCTCTCCACAAAACCAAATATTTCACGATGCAAAGTGTTTAACAGTAACAAAATTATGTGGGTGTTGAAAAGGAGTCATCTTACATTTATTTTGCCAAAAGAGTAAATTATTTCTGTTTCAACCAGACGGAAACTTTCGGTGATTCCCCTCCTAAGCAGGGGATTTACTGACTAATAACTGTTATTCACAAACCCTTTATAAGGTACCTAAAAGCCTGAAAAGCTTAGCACTGTTACACACACAGTTTCTAACAAGGTAACAAAAGAGAGCTTGAAGAAAATACATTACAGAAAAAACACCTACTCTCTTCCAATAACTACCTTTGCAAACACAGTAGCAGGTCTTCAGCAAAGTTATGTTTACACTGAAACAAACAAAAATGGGTAATACTAACCTTCTAAAAGAAGGTTACTAGTAGAATTCCTCAAAAATCCAACTTATAGCTTTTGTTTAAGGTTTTAATCACTGAATAAACTGGCATAAAAGAAGGTTTATGCTGTTGACATCTGATGATGGTGCAAAGTTTGGAACATTAGCATGCACAGGAAGATAAGAATATCACACAAAAAAACTTGGATAACCTTGAAATGGGATGACATTTTAAAGCATAAAGTACAGGAATATGTACCTAGAGGAGTACAAATCTCACAACCCAAGTGTTATAGACTGGAAACTCATCAGCTGGAACAAAAACAAAGAAAGAGAAGGACCGGGGGGCACTGTTTGATCATGGATGATTGTGGCCCATCAGTGTGATGCTATCATGAAAAAGACATTCATGATTCCAGAACACACTAAGATGCTTCCTGGACGGACTGATTAAACAACATTAGGGAAGGCACAGCTGAAATTTCTTCTGGAACACTGTGACAGTCCTGCCCATCCTTATTTTAAAAGGATGCATAAATTTCCCAGAAGGGTTAAAGGAGTGGAGGTAGGAAAAGAATATCTTATGTGAGACAATCTTAGTGATTTTTGCTGTTTTAGCACACCAAAATGAAAGCAAAGAGAAAAACTGTTTTCACAAAAAATATCTAAGAGGGAAGTGTGAGGGAGGGAGAAAACCTATTTAGGCCCAGATGATGTGTGCACCAGAACAAGTAAGTATAACCTGTCCATAAACACACATTTGATGACAAGGAGCAGACATAATTTAACCAGTAAAAAAATGAGACTGTTAGGTAGCCACACAACCAGAGCAGGGAGGACAAAAAGCCAATCTAAATTTATGATGCCCTTTGATAATTTTTTTTTAGTTTTACATGATGTGGTTGATTGCAATTGACAAGACTGGGCCTAATGACCAAGGAATTTCTCCAGCTTAGGCCACAGATAGCTTTCAAATCTGCTTCAAATGAGTGAACGAAGTATTTAGAAAGAAATCCTCCCCTGGCCTAAACCAACGGCAGGGGATCCAAAGCAAGGAACTATCAATACTGAAGCACATCTGAGTACTCATTTCTCATTCTCACATACAAGATGCTCCCAACTATTGAGATGCTTCAAGCACAAGTATACAATTTCATTTCTCAGTCAACCTGCAAAGCAAAAATATCTGTTCTAAATGCAAAATAATTTAATATTCTTAGCCCAACATATATTTTATAGGTAGATCTCAAAATTCTGAGGGTTACATAGTCTTTAGAAGGTGCAAGTTCCCTTTCACATGACAAAAAAGTGTCTCATATTTATGGCTATGACTGATTCCACAAAAATTCAATAGATAAAATCTTCATGCTGAATAGGCTCAAGCCAGTCAAAATGTACACTGACTAATAATGCTGTGCTTTTAAATGACAGTCTAAAATACTAAAAAATACCTTTGACTCAAAGAGCACCACCCACAGTAGGGATCCTTTGCAGATAAGCACTCTTGCTCAGAAGTGTATCTACCACAGTTTGCAACTGGTACTCTTCTCACCTGAAACCAAAGAATGCAGTAACATGCTGAATTAAAACAGTCTCCATCAACAGTGAATTTAACCATTACCGTTAAAAATCTGACAGCAACCAAGCACAAATCCTTTGGGGAAGTCTCCTTATGGATTCCCCTCTGCCAGAAGACCTTTGGATAGAAATATGCAGCCTATTTTGCACACGCTGTATTTTGCCATCAGATAATGAAACACCTCTGATAATAACAATTTGGTTCTACTACTCAAAGGCCAGCATGGGCAGATTAATGCAAGAAAGACTGATTAGCATAGTGAATTATAGATAATAACAGAAAGGAGATATATTTTACAAATAATGCTCTGCTTAGCAGAACACAATTTTCCTCTCCTCAGAACTGAGATATTTAAATGATTGATGAAGGTGCATCCAAAAATGCATGCGCATAACAAAATGCATCTGTGTTTGCATCACCATGTCAGGTTACTGCATGTGCACACTAGAACAAACGCATGCAACTGCTTAGCATGCATGAAAATGCCATTTCAATAAGTAAATGTAGATAATTGTGGCTATATGGTATGTATCTATACTTGTACATTCAGCTTGAATATCCTAGCCAGCCATTTTCAGAAAAGGAAAGGAAAAAGAAAAAGAGAAAGCTGATTACAAATACTGAATACAGATACAAATAATGTTATTAATAAAAATGTGAATTAATGATCTTAGTAAGAAAAACTAATACGAATCATTCTTTTTACAAATTTGCTAGAATTAGAAGTTTCTATATTTTGTGAACAGAAACAAGGTTATATGGCTTTCTGCAAAATTATATTTACTTTTTTCCCATCCATATATAGCAAAATTCAATTTATCTGAAGCTGTGTGAGATAATCAGTTCAGAAACCAGTCAAAAGCCTAGATTATAGTAGCAAGTTAAAAAAGACAGTGTAGAAGGCTTAGTTCAGTTCCAAGAGATGATCAGAGAGGCATATTTATTCCTAAAAGCTGTTGTTTCTCTGTAATAACTTGCTCTTTTACCAAAACCAAAAAAAAAATCTTACTTTGAATACCTACATATACTTTTGACAGAAATTTTGTTTCTTTATGCATTTGTGATAGATGGTTTATATCAGTCAGGGGTTCTCCTACCAATTTACCTCCACTCTGAGACAGCCGGCTAAAATGTTATGTTCACTGCTGGAAAAGTCATTTTATTGTAAATGAAGGTAATTAAGTGCTGCGTGAAATCCTGTCCAGCAAAGGTGGACAGCCAGCCCTTGTGTTTTGAATGCCATCTTCCCCACTGCTGGTGAGACAAAGGGATTTTCCGAGTTGCTGCGCAGTAGCCCTGCTGCAAGATGTGCTGCAAGAACTGCACTGGCTCCTGGGAGCCACTCACTGCTTGACATGCAGCTCCAACACGTTTGCTCACGTGCAGGAGCTCTCAGCAACTGCTGAACTCCTTGGCCTCACTATGCATACACATTGCTCACTTCTCATGGTGCTTTTTGTTTGTTCTGTTCTTTTAAAGTCTGTGCCTAACTGAAGACAATGGGAATTTTATCACTGATTTCAGTTTTATCACTGATTTCGTAACAACTAAGACTTCAAAGTCATCTCTCAAATTAAGAGATTTCCCCACATTAAAAACTCCTTAATGGACTGGCAAACCCTGAGCTTTCAACATCTGAATTGCTAATTCAGAGGAACTCAGCCTCCAAAGAGTGTACAACTTCTCTTTGCTACCTCCAAGTTTGATTTTGCATGATGCCTCCCAGAAAACCAGAAACACTCTCTGCACAGAATGGCGTAAAATAAGCATGGGATTAAAGGTATTGCTGGATCCTAGCAACACTGGGCAGTACCATGACAGTGGAAGCTCTGTGGAGCCCAAATTTAGACAACATAACCAGACACAAGATGTAAACTTGGATACTAAAAGTCTAATTCTGACTCAAACTGATGCTTCACTTATAAAATGGTAGAAATCCTCAAAGCAGTAGTTTACATGAATTTATTATTTTATTAAATATTGTACTTACCTTATTGGCAGAGGACATATAGATGTAGTTATTATTCACTGGATCAAGTCGAAGTTTGTGGAAAACAGACGTTTCTTCCTCAATTTCGTACAAAACCTCTGGACAATTAGATTCCATATCCTCATTAAGAATAGCCTAAAACACATGGAATTTCATTTTTCACAAGTCCTTTCATTAATCAGTCAACATTTTAATCAAAAGCCTCATTTCAGCTACATCAAAACTTCTGAGATCAATTGCTGTGCCCTGATTCAATTCCCCTACTGTACTGGTTCTCGTACTGGAGAAAGATAAATGAAAAAACCACTACAACAGAATTTCAACAAAATCCATGCCAGACACATTTTGCACTGACTCTGGCACTGGTTCAGCACATGAAACATGCTTTCCATGAAGCCTGTTCCTGATTGATGCAGAAACTAAATGTGGAAGAGCTGCCTATATCCCAAAATCATAATGCATTATGTACTCTTACGAATGGAGAAGAAAGTATTGGCCTTCAGAAAACAAATTAATGTAAAAACGAACTTACACAAGTTTCTCCACAGCTTCTGTAAATATACGTCTGTGATGGCATTTCTTTGTCTTACCTTGCCCAGCTCTACCATTTTCCACCACCCTTTGCATGGAATTCAAGGGACCCGAACTTTACTTTGCAAGTTAATAAGCACACCAACATTGCTTTTTCATGGTTAAATAAGGGAGATGTGTTCATGGTCTCCATTGTGTTAAGGAGATAGGGAGCACTTCAATTTCATTTTTCATTATCAAAAGCACAATGAAATCAAACAGGCAAAAGCTTTTCAAGGTCTCTGCTATATTCCTCTCCAAATGTCTGCTTAATAAAGACAAAGAATGAGAGTCATCCTTTGCTGTTTAGACAGGAAATGCACATTCTTGCAAAACCCAGAAAAAAAATAAAGCATAAAACACATCTGACTGGATGGTTGAAATGTTTGATAATGAGATAAGGTGACTTTCATTTCCAGGTGGTTGATTTAAGTTAGCAAAGGTCAACTATTAAAAAGCTAAGGCAAAATGAATCTTGACTTTGCTGTCTAACAGACAGATATTCACATCAAGCAGATAGGCTAACAAACAAATAAATATGCTCCCAAAATCTAACAATCTACTGAAAAATCAAAGCAAGCAAGGAAACAAAAGACAGAATAACTGAAAACTCTGCAGTCCATAAATTAATACTGTGGGCATTAGCAGTCTAATGAAATGTTTCCTTGAATTTTAGGCAGGGTACCTTATTCCTTTTGAAAGTTACCTTGCTGTCCAGGTGACAATACAGCAGATATTTCACAAACAGACAAACAAGAAATAGAGGAAAAAAAAGAAATAGAGGGGAAAAAAAGAAATAGGAAATCATAACTGTTTATAATACAGTGCCTAAACAAGGAAACGTTTACTCACTTGAACACACCAGCAGCAGCTGGTAGAAAAGAGCAGAACTGCCACACTCCGCTTACCTTCAGTAGCTGTCCATCATCTGTTCCCAAAAAGAGAACTATCCTATTCAAAACAACTGTGCCATAAACAGCCACTAATCCAGAGTGAATCAATGTAGGTAATTTCTTGATTGATCGTGCCTCCTGAAAATCAGATACAACAAAAACGTATCACAAAATCATTCATCTATGTTCCAAAACTTTAAGAAGAATCCCTGAAAAGATTCTCAGAGAGACCAACTTAAGACAATACTTTGGGTAACAACCTAATTCTGACACAATTTCAGAGCAACACATCATTGGAAATGGCACCCAAAACTAATTTTTTATACATGGCAACTGGCCACATCTGTGACAAAGATTACATCTACCGAAGCTAAATCACTTACTTCAGTGGGATATGAACTCAGCCTAGCAGCTGTAAATTACTTTGCAATAGAATCTCTCTTTTTTGGTACATAATGTCCTGGGCTTATTCTGAATTGCCAGTTCTTCTCAATGAAGCCTTGCTTTGCCACCACCTGACTGCACCTACCATAAAAGCTACAGATACACTCAGCAACCACTTTTAAAGGCATGCAAATATTCTGCCGAAAGGAGACACTTCAAACAGACTCTGCGTGTGTCTGTGTGTGTCAAAAACGCAAAGCTTCATCCTCCTTGACACTAAAGGAAGTTGAGACTTAAGTAGTGTATAAATAAAAATTATATAAAGCAGTATTAGGTTCATGTCAGGGAGAACTAAATGTAACCGTGCGAACTTTAAAACCAACATGTTACCCTCAGTTCTCCATCCAAGTTGGAGGAATTTAAGTGCCAAACACTTAAGCAGCTCATGAAAGAAAACATCATGCAGGAAATCTCTGTATCTTGTGGAAGGAAAAACCAAACCAAACAACCCCGATTGCAGATGACTGAGTGCCAAAAGGAAATCTACATGGGTGATAATAGACCACTCTGCGGCTGAACCCTCTAGAAGCCCAAGTATCTCCCTAGCAAGCAGTACCTCAGTTTTAAAGTCCTCTAACTGCTTTAAGTCAACCTCAGTGGCAAATGCTGCCAAAGGTGGCATCCCACCTGCTCTCCAAACAGGTCCTGCCCCAGTCTCACAGTCTCTTTCCCTTCCCCTCTATTAGTGTAGTGTTCTCCAGTGAGCTTAGTTAAGGAAATGATGCGCCTATAGAATGGCTTGTAAATCCACCTACCCACCTACCTAAATCTTCCTTTGAGTAATTCTCATCACATGAACATGTGGCTGCACAGACACCAGTGCTGGCACAAAGAATGGCAGGCACAGAGATGTAGAGGACAAGAGCCTAGGTAGGACCAGGTCCTTGGAAACAAGCTGTAGAGCAGCTTACAAAGCCCAAAATTTCAGCCTCAAGGACAGATTCCTAAACCTACAGGAAAACCCTCTGAACAAATGAACATATTTCACTTTAATGCACAAAACAAAGTTTGAGAATGGACCATCAAAACTGGCATTCAGAAGAAAGGTGAAGACATTTCTCAAAGTTATGAAGCGAACACATAACACACTAACAGCTGAATTCAACTCTCTTACATGCTAGGATGTTGGCTTAACCCCAAAAAGTCTTTCCACTAGAAATATTTTTTTTCAGAATTTTTTTTTCAGAATCCTAAGTCAATTAAAAGTTGTTTTCAGTCTTCTGAATTATTTTAATTAGCTTGAAACAACAACCACTTGGAGTAAAAGAAGACTTGATTAACTTTCATATTTAGAGATACCTTTTTTTTTTTCCCAGCATCAATCAGAAGACAGAAACTGTCATGCACTGGCACAAAACTTCAGTAAAACCCACTTGGGCTTGAAAATCCAGCACCATGGAGGTGTGTGTTAGATAGGGAGGGTGGGGCAGGGTGTGACTGCAAGCATTTTAAGGTGGAAAAAGTTAACTCACTTTTTTAATAGACCAGAAGATAACAAAACTCCGGGACTGGTGCACACAATGAGTCTTCACTTAGGCTAAGGAGAGAGGAAGTGGAGCTTCCAGGCTTTCATTTCCACCAAAATTAGGACTTTGGATTTTTTTTTCTGCAGTGCACCATGTAGTAAATAGTGTAAAGAAGACAAATCACCCTAGGTTTCTTGCAGAAACCTTGTTTCTTTCTGTACAACAAGATCACAGAAAAGAGGAGTACTCACCCGTTTTCTGGAAAAGCTTTGCTGTCAGATTTTATTTTGACCCACATAGTAGTAAAATAACCAGTGTCATATCAGTGCATCCTCCTCATCTGACTGAAGAACCAATACTGACAAGTGTGGAAGTCTCCTCCCCTCCCTATATCTGCTAGAGGGAGGGTCAATGCGACATTGAGCTAATACAGATAAGAAAAAGGGGGAATTCAGACAGTGGGCAGTCACAAAAAAATTGCCTTCTCTCTTTTGCAACCTATTTCTCCAGCTTGCCTGTTCCCTCCAGGGTGCAGCTGCTGCTTTCATTCTTCTGTCACCCCTTTTCCATGTTCATTTATTGTTTTAACAAGCCCTTTTACCTCTTCCACTGTGACTAATGGGGCTACAGCACTGTAGGGCCTTCCCAAGCTGCTTCTTTCACAGCTAAATCCATTCTTAAAAATGCATTTACAGTCTAAACTCCCTTTATATTTGAAGAGTCACTCATGTCCATGATTATTTGTTTGTCTATCCTGTAATATTTTCAGGCTCATACAAAATGAAGAAAGCAAAAGAAAAGACAATACTACTTTATAAGACCTGTCTTTTTTTTTTTTAATTCTTCAATCTCATCCTCTATTCTGTTCTGTAGTCTCCCAAAATACTCACATGAACAGGTAAGCTTAGAGATCTCCTGAATTTTGCTTTTAAATTCACTGCACCATGCTGTTTGGTTATTGGCATGGAAGGTATTTATACTAATTTTCTATTTTGCATTTCATTTTCAGATTTATCTCTGTATGATTCCAGCTGCGGCAACCATATTTACACTTCTGCTTTGTCTGGATTCCCTCCTGATTATTTTACATTGTGTGTCTCAGAGGAAAGGGCAGCATTTTTAGTTAATGCAGCACTCATCATATTGCAGCTGTCCAAAAAGTAAAAATAAAGGGTTTGAGCATCAAAGTGAAAGAACAGATGCAGCTATACAAAGGGACATGAGACTTTGTAAGTAGTATATAGCCATAGTCAACACTGGAACAATATATAAGATCTTTTTCCCAGGGGGAAAAAATACTTTCAGAACCTCATTCTTCTTCCTTAACTTCACCATCCTTTAACCCCCTGCACGAATTTTTACTATATCAGAGGGTAAAAAACTTATATATTGGTGCATGCAATGAGTCTCTATTAGGGTTAAGGAGAGAGGAGATTAACTATTCCAAAATTTTATTTCCAGGAGGTTTTTTAATTTGTGCATTGCATAGATAGCAGTGTTCGGTGGACAAACCTTCCCAACTGAACTAACTGCAACAAATCAAGGAGGATGACTGGGAAATCAGAGTCTTCAGAGGGACCTTGCAGAGGCAAGATCCTGAGGCTCATGACGCAGGGCAGGAGGGACAGTCAGAGGCTATGCTTGAGCAAGATGCTGATGGAGACTCCTGAGATGGGAAAGCTAGAAATTTGTGGCTTCTCACACTAGGAGAGGGTCCTTTTCTGCCCTCAGATCTAAGTTCATGGAATTGGTAAAGTGTCCTAATAACCAATGAGGGAAAACAAGCTTTGCTAAGGCAGGCTTTGAAACCAATGGAGCTTGAACAAAGCATCAGCATAGAGCAAGAGGAAGTGCTGGGTGACCGTAGCTGGAGATTCCCTCCCATGAGAGATGAAGGCAGACACTTGCTAAACAGTCATGCTGTTACAACAGGTTTACTGGTTTTTTTGGGATCCTTCTCACTACATTGCAGAGAGACTGCCAGTAATTTTCCATTCCTTGGACCACTGTCCATTATTGCACATCCATGTGGACACCAAAGACGTTGCCTAGTGCAGATCAGGACTACCAAGCTTTGGGGGCAAAGTGGATGCGATGGGATCCCAGGCTTTGTTAACCCTATGGGGTCAGTGAAGAGTGGATTTGCTACTCACAAATAAGTGAAAACTGACTGGAGATGTGATAATGAAATGACTGCATTTGTGATCATGAGGACCATGAGGAAAGAACAACAGAGTACAACACTGGACACCAGACTTCAGCTTGTTCAGGGAAATCAGCTGTGGGATCCTCTGAGAGGCAGCTTTGAAGGGAAACGGAGCTCAGAAAGCTAGCAGGTCTTTCAGGACAATCTCCTCCAAGCACAAAACTCAGGAAAACAAGCAGACATATCAGGAGATGGCCACTAGCTAAGTAGGAAAGTCATGACTGAATTACACTGCAGAACAACAGAATAAAAGGAGGCAGAAGCAGAAACAAGTGACTAAGGAGGAACTGCCTGAACACACAGGGATGGTACTAGAAAAACCCAAGCTCACCTGATTTTGAAACCGGCAAGGTATGTTATGAGCAACAAGAACTTCCACCACCACAGGAGCAAATACAGAATAAACAATGAAAATGCACACCAGCTGCTAAATAGTTTAGGAGAGTTACTGACAGTGGATGCAGATATAGTTCTAGACTTCACCACCAACATCTTGTGGTCCTTTGGACATATTGAATTCAAGCAGGAGAGAAACCACCAGTATTGGAAGAGGATTAAGCCAGGGATCTCTCAAGAAATTTCAGCTTTTAGAAGTTTTAGGGAAGACAGATGGGATCTGTAGGAAGATGCTGAGAGACTGTCTGATGAGGCTGAAAGGTTATTCTCTCATATTTCAAAAGTTGTGGAGATCAGGGGAAGTCTCCAACTGAATAGATGCAAATACTGTACCCATCTTCAAAAAACACAAGAATTACCTAGGGAACTGCATATTGATCAGTCTCACTCTTCCCTGGGAAAATCATGGACAAAATCCCCTTTGAAACCATGTCTGGACACAAGAAGAAGAACAAAGTGACTGGGAAAAGCCAGCATAAATTCACCAAGGATAAATCATGCCTGACCAACCTGAGGTGCTAAGAAGACTTGTAAATGTGGTACTTGGTGTCATGGTTTAGTGGTGGACTTTGCAGTGCTGGGTTAGCGGTTGGACTCAATGACCTAAAAGGTCTTTTCCAAAACTGGGCTGGTTCAGCCTACAGAAAAGACAATTTTAGAGGGACTAGTGAAACAGAGCCAGGCTCTTGACTGAGGTGTATGTAAGATAACAAGAGATAAAGACACAGGCTCAAACAGCAGAGGTTTCCAGTGAACAGGAGATTAAAAAACAATAGTATGAGGACAATCGGGCAGAACAGGTTGTCCAAAGAGGTTGTGCAGTCTCCATCCCTGGAGTGTGAGAGCTGACAAGTCTCCCCCATGGCTTACTTCCCACACTGGACAGGCATGAACTGAAAACTCATTGAAACCAGAGAGAAATACTCACTTCAGAAACGCTAACTCTAGAAATCATCAAACATGAGATGGAGTACTAGCAGTCTGTAATACACAGGAGATTGACTTTACTACTAGAAAATTAATTACAGGATCAATTTTGATACAAAATTATATTTAGAAGCCTGTGATTCTTTCCTTAAATAAAAGACCATGAATCACTTTGGAATGAGTTACCACACAAATTCAAATGTCATTCCTGCAAATTAATGGCCGTGATTAAATTGATGTGACTCTGTTGACTTCAGAATCTCATTTCGGTAGAGCTTAAACTAGCTAAGATACGTCCTAGGATTCCAAACTATGCTTGATAAATTAAGGAGAATATACCAACCTTGATATTTATGAACTACCAAAAAAAATGAAAAAGTTCACACTGTTATATATGCTTGCTTGCATTAAATAGCAGATGAAAATCCACAAAAAATAGCTTACCATTTAATAACTATCACAACTACTTGGCCTTCACACATCATAAAATAAATATCTTAATATAAACTACAACAACTTCTCTCTGTCTTATATGCCTAACACTTTTTTTGATTTTTCTCCTGGAAAAATTGTGGATCCTTTTCTTCCCATGCACCTTTTTTAATGGCAAAACCAATTTCCAGATTAGTCATTGCCACTGCAGTTAGGCAATGCTCTGCATCTCTCTCCTGTTGGTGTTCTCCAGTTTGAGCACTTCTCCTACTAATTGACTTGGCTGTGATCCACAAGATCCTAGGATCTCTGTGAGAGATCCTAGTAGCTCCTGTTCAGCCACAGAACAAGAGAAGAAAAGCCTTTCTTAAAGTTCTACCTTTTGCTATTGCAGCAAGTTTGTGACAATTCCAGCATTCCTCCTATGTTTTTTAGTACTCAGTCAGGTTTCTGAAAAGAAGTGGAGAATGAGATTCGGCAAATTTACATTTATTCACTAAGGAAAATATGAAGAAGTGCACTTACGTACATGCAGGTTATGACAGAGGGTCTGTTAACACATACACCTTGACAGTGCATATAAGTAGATATATTCAAAGACAAGAGATGTGTGGATCAAAACAAAAAAAGCTAAATGTAAAACTGCAAAATGTTTTCAGAGCAGTTTCTTCTAAAACACCACTTGCCTCTTGCTACTTTGGGATCATGTCTCTGGCAATTCAATACTGTGTATGTCCAGAATAAACACATCCAAATAGGACAAACTGCTTTGTGCATACTACTGCACAAAGCATAAACGGGATTAACTAATTCTCATAAGGAGCAATTCCACAGAATTTGTAGCAGGCACATACTTTTCGATAAAGTGGCTAAGCAAGGATCTTAAAAATTACTAATTTCAAACGACAGACTCAAAGCCAGCATTAAAGCTCAATGCAAATGTGAACTTTGGGCTAAGAGGCAATGCAAGACTAAAGAGAATACACCTACAGTGAGTTCCTACAGGATGCAGAGCAATTTGGTTCCAACCCAGTAAAGTACTCAAGCTCATGCTTAGCTTAAAATACACAGGCATGAGGATGATGGAACTACTTATGCACTTAACATTAAATATGTCCTTAAGTGCTTTACTGGGTTAGGGCCAGAAAGCTCAGTACCTTACAGGAATGAGTTCAGAGCAGAACATGAAGCAATAGCATAGCAGGGAATTCAGGACCACAAATACCCCAGCCTAAGTCCCTCTTGCAGTGTCCTATTGAGAAACACAGTGTCAACACAGCGCAAATGCATGCAGCTGTCTGAGTGTAGAAGGGTAAGAGGATGTCTTGCCTGAAGGTAATCAGAACAATTACAGAAATCTGAAGGATGACAAGATCAGAAGGAAAACAAACTGCCACTACTCCCTAATGAATATGTCAACTATAAATTGTATTCCTGTAGTGAAAAAAGCCTTGCATTTTCAACTCCTACATAAACTGACAGTCTCTGTCTGGGATCTGTGTACCCCATCACATCACCCCCAAGCTCCAGCATTCCAGTGTTCCCAGTAAAGAAGGTTAAGACCCACAGCACCCTACAACACATGGCATCTGCAATGCAAAAGCCAGACTGACATTCAGCATGGTCCATTCATCACAAGCACCATACAGGTCTTACACTCCAAGCACTCATAATACTGCAACACATTCTTTTGCCCAGGATCAACACTGTCTTTAAAGGACTGGCACGTGCTAAGTACTGTTGCTTGCTGCCATTCCTACACATCATAGTACAATGTGCTCGTGACTGCTCCATGCTACAAGACACTCCTTTCTGCTAGCTGTTGCACACACTTCCACAAGCTGCACACTGACGGATGCGCCACACTTCATCTTCCTGTCAGCTCTGAAGCCCACGTGCTTCTGAGCCCAAGAAGAGTGTATTCCATGCTTGAAGAGACTCCCATAATTGGTGAGAGACAGGAGAAGGATCTGGTCTAAAACAACTCAGAAGCAGCAGCATATGGGCCTGTCATCTCCACACTTACTCTGCAACAGCCTAGATTAACCTTCTGTAGTATAAAAACATTAAAGCTGAACTACATGCATTTATTTCTATGTTTACACACCATAAGCACATATAATTAGCTTAAAAAGGAAACTAATTAGCCATGTAATGTTATAGGTCATATTATTTCACAGGACCCAGATGTCCTATCTCACAAAATATTAAAATACCACTTTTCACTCAGTAGTATACAGTATTTATTTTGCCAAACTATCATGATTAATAACATCATCATAGTTAGGGACATGAGGTTAAGTAACCTATCCTTTTAATTACTGTTAAAGTTGGTAGTCTTCAACATTGTACCCAAATACAAACTCAATTTCGAGGGTGGATGAGCCTTTTGGGACACAAAAGTACCTCTGGAGTTAAGGGAGTCTGATCTGAATCAGACGACTCCTGAAACAAGTAGATCATTGATTTTTTTCACATTCAGGCCTTGAGAGGCAATGGGGATGTGGAATAGCCCTGTGCACAGAAATATGTGCCACATCTTATCGGCAGTATGCTACTCTATGAAATCCATGAGACTCTTCTGAAATTTCTTGCATGGGGCTTTGTAAAGGGTTTATAAAGGATCTACTGCCCAGGGAGGTTTCTTTTCCTGTTTTGTTTTGCGGGCTCAGAAGGCACCTCACAAATAAACTTCACAAGTAATTAGGAACAAACGATACAAATTATAATTCCAACAAGCACATAGGTATTTTGGGATCAGGAGGAGTCTTCAAATTCATTCAGGAGTTTTGCTTTGTGAGAGCAGAGAAATCGTGCTGTAAGATGTAAGCTAGCACTGGAAATCAAAGGATTGGCTCTGGCTCCATACTGAGCTTCACTATTTACTTCAGCACAGTTGTCTCACCCACATGTGGGGTTCTCATTCACAACTATGTCCTCTAACACTGGCATAGTCTTGCAGCTCCGTAGGGAGATGAGCAGACCGAATCACACGTGCTCTCCAGTAATTTGGAAAAATCTCAGCATTGCACTCTGCTATGAGTTAGATTTGGGAAGTCAAGGAGTGACAGTAAATCTACCGCACTTCTTTCAAGGACTTTCCAACAACTTCCCATCGTAACACAGCAAGGATTCAGGGGTTAAGCTGCAAAGTCCCTGGATGGTGGGGGAGCTGCAGAAAGCTTAGGGCTTGCTTTATGACGGCTTGCTTGATCCCCTACGATTCTCCTTGATACTTTTCAATGTTCCTTTTGCCACAGCTCTGAAAAGACCTCGGAGTGTAACTTAAAAGCACGGACAAGCCTTGCAAAAGCACCTTCTTCACCTTCACATTTTTACCTTCTTGAATTTAATTTTTAGTTAATTTCTTTTCTACTGAGGCCACAGCAAAGCCAGTAGCCTTATTTATCCCACCCTCCACGCGCCCAGCTCACCCTCAAAAGGAGGAAGGAGCTGAAGGGAGAGTGTTACTGAAGTAGGTGACCAGGGGATCTCCACGGGATACTGCTGCCTGTGAAAATGTAACCACTGCAACAACAAACAGGTATTGCCTGTTGCTGTCTGCTGCACATATGGGTTTGGGGGGGTGTCTGTGAGCCCTCCCAAGCAAGGCCAGTCCTGGTAGGCTTGCAAAACACCCACCACTGAAGAAGCAACCACAGATAACTAGTGAACAATAGGGATAACAACACACACAACCCAGTGCACAGGAGTCAATTTGATGGGTCTTTTTTCATTTTTGATGTAGCTGCAATGACATGAGATGTAAATGCACAGAATAAGGTAGGAGATACTGTATGGAAAATGAAGTACAACTAATCCTAGGTAGAAAAGGCCACATTGAGCGAGAAGCCTGCCTCAGGATGCCCTGAGGTGCTCCCTCAGACACATCTTTCTCAACAGATAGGTGCAACGTATATTGAAGGATCTGGTAAGGGATCCACTTTTTTAGAAACTGGAGGAGCTGGAGAAATCACTAGGGCTGACAGATCCAGGGCTGATGTGCAAAGCCTGATGTGGCTCTGAAGTTCCCCACAAACTTCATGTGCCTTCAGGTCAGGGACACTCAATGAGTCATGCACAGGGACACCAGCCACAACAACAACAGTGTCAACAAGGGCGTGCAGGACGAAAGCTTAGCAAAATGATGCCCAGACTTACACAACTCTTCCCGTTCATATTGAAGTGTGTGGATGCACACGCTTGCTCCTTCATCTCCTCCATCCCAAAGATGCAGACAGCAGTGGTGTTCCATGCCTTGGCACTGTGGCTGTGGCGGAAAACGCCCACCCACCAGCCCCGCTCACCCTGGCGTACAAGGCTGGAGGAAACAATGAGGCTCCTGCAGCCACAGTCCAAATAGACGTGCCCCTGCAAAGTAAGGCCACCCTCAGAGGGACGCAGCTGGCGCAGGACAGCCATGCTGGGTGGTTCCGTGTTATTGCCCAACCTGGCCTTCAAGGTGTAGTAGGGAAAGAAGAGGTGATCCCCCCACTGGAGTGCGTCAACGAAGTGCAAAGGCTCCTCCTTGCGCTTGATGATGCCCAGCTCCTCCTTGGACTTCAGGTTGACCATGCTGCGCACCGTGATGACTGTCTCCTTGTCCGACTTGGAGGGCTCGCAGCGTAGGTGGTTGGTGTCGGCGCTGGTTGAGTAGGTGGCCGCCACAGCCAGGTACCAGGCGCCGGCCTGCTGGAAGACGACGCCGGCGGTGGAGCCGTCGGGCAGGCAGCTGACCACCTCTCTTTCGTTCAGGCGCTGGCGGTAGGACGGCTGCTCCCACACCTGGCAGGCACCGTCCTCCTGGGTCCAGCCGGTCAGCAGGACGCCCACCCCGCCCGCCTCCTCGTAGTACAGCAGCAGGTTGCTGCGCATGCCGGGGGGCTCCCCGCAGCTCTGCCCCGCCGCGGGCACCACGCGGCGCCGGGGCCGCAGCTCGGGCCGCAGTTCGTAGAGGCAGCTGCCGCCCGCCACCAGCACGGCGCCGCCGCTCACCTCGATGTTGTCGATGGGGGCCCCCGGCAGCTCGAAGCTCTGGGGTCCGGTGGCGCCCGCCAGCGCCGCCAGCAGGGGCAGCGCCC
>WBMV01000121.1:554036-664678 GCA_013396655.1 Campylorhamphus procurvoides
CCGCGCTCCCGACCCGGCTGGAGCCGCGGGCGGGCACGGGGAAGGTGCTAAGCGGGGCAGCCGGGGATGCCGGCCCGCTGGCGGGGGCCGGGTGTGGGCGTAGGGTCGGGCTCTGCTGGGCGCCCGCAGTGCCCGCTGCCAGCTTGGAAACCCGCCTTGTCCCCATCCAAAGGCTCCGCTGAGGCGCCCTGCTAAACAGCACCCCTGCCGCCCAGCCGGTCGCTGCCACCGGGAGCAGGGAAGGTTGAGGTGTCAGATCTCTGGTGAGAAACCTCATGGTCTTGCCTGAGGTAGAACAAAGGCTCTCGGCGCTCCCGAGTCCCGCTGGGCTGAAAAAAAGCCCGGCCGTCCCCAGCTGTGCTTCTGCGAGATGGACGCCCATCCAACCCGCGCTGGGGACAGGATGGACCATGTTGAATGGCACAACCGATTTACTTCATTTCCCACTGTGTCACTCCTGGTTCAGGCTCAACACAATGTGAAGCAGAGGTTGTATGCTCAGCTTACAGTAAATTATTTTTTTGCTGAATTTTAAATGAAAAATGGATTTACGAAAGGTAGCAAAGATGCATTTTAGTGTTCTCTCTTGGGTGCCTCTGGAAACTGGGTGAGGATGGCATGGGGCCCATTGCGCTACTGCGGAGAGAACATAATGTTCAAAACCAAGAGGTCATTTGACCCTTCATTTACGCTTTTATCTTAAAGTAGCTTGATAGCTGGAATAAGTGGAACCGTAAAAATTGAAACAGAAGTAACCTCTGCATGAATCAGTCAAGTGCAACATTTTCAAGTAGGAAGTGCAACAAAGTTAGCAAATTTTTACTATCTTTCTCCATTACTGTACCCAGGAACAGCTATTGTGTAAATACTGATGTTACTCTGGTCAGCAAAAATATTTGACCATCTCGCAGTAATCAGTGTCTAGGACAAAATTACCGTGAAATTCAGAGCCCTCCACAACCCATCTGCTTATCTCTTACATAGTGACTCCAAAATGCATCAAAAATCTGCAAAATGTAGCAGAGGATGTGGAACACAATCATTGCACAATTTTTCTTCTTGCCAGATGCAAGGAAACGCTCTGTGTGCTAACAAACACTGCCTGCAACTCCTCGTGGAGGACTGAACTTCTAGTCAACACATAGGTTAAGTAAATCCTCATGCCCATATCACCAAAATAGATTGTGTACAGAAATGCCCTTTACACAGCCCTGCAAAGGAGGCTGAACGTGTCAGGCTGAAGTGCATTACACACTACCTTACCATCTAGTTTCTTTTTAGTGCAAATACAAAGCTGTCAGTGTTCTTCATCTTGCTCACAACCAATGAGGCTAACCAGGAAAGCACATCAACATCCTAGCTGCAAGACATCTTTGACTCTGACCACAGAGCATATCCAGCAACTATCATCTTCTGCGGACATCCCTCCTTGTGTGAAATCACTGAGCTCTGCATTTGTTGTTTTTCAGGACTGACCAAACACAGTTTCTCAGGCTTTACTTTTAGAATAAGCCACATGTACTTTTACCAAATGCCTGATTTGTTTAAATGGGTGAGGCCAGGCTTGTTCTAGTCCTAGAGAACAGCAATGACTCATAAGGCTGCAGGCTTCTCTGACTGCTAAAACTGCCAAAAAGCAGTGGTCTACTTCAACTTTTGCTTATTCTAGTATCTGGGAAGACTGAACTGTGTACAACTTCTGCCACATGAAAACAGTCCACCTGTGTGGGGTAGTAGGTGCTATCAGGATGGGATGGGATGGGATGGGATGGGATAGGATAGGATAAGATAGGTTAGGGAGTTGTATCCGTATTGTCACCAGGACAGCCATCAGATCACAGTTCTGCAGACTCTTTCCTGACTAAATCACTTTTCTATTTCTGAGTTTTTTTCCTGCCTCTTCCCAGGGAAGCAGAAGCTCAGACCAGAGCCTTGTCTTGCAACATTTATTCTGTATATACTTCTGAGAGCCACTGAAACAGCTTTGCCCTGAGAATTAGTGCATGAAGTTTTGCTCATGAGTGACCCAGTTCTTGAAGAAGCAAAGTATTCCCAATTCCTTTCAAAGCCCCTGAAATAAACAGGAGCATCTATCTTCAACGTGTTCTACCACAGATACCCATCAGGATACAAAAAAAATTGATCTTCTCCTGATGTTATGGAAATAGAAAGGGAGGCTACAGGTTTATTTTGTACTGGTGCAGAATATAATATTTGTTACTAACACAGCAGACCAGAAAACAGTATAATCAGTTCATGATTGAACTGATTCAGCATGAACTGATGTTCCCAACCCAAACTGTTTTATAATACTTTTGTAAAAACTACACAGACAACTGCAAATCACCTTACTGTATTTCCTTGGCTGTCAGTTCCATAGTTGGTGTTTTTATCCTGTTGTTGCACTGTTTTATTTTCAGGCACTGAATGAAGGACAAACAAGGTAGACTGCCTGTTAATATTAGACTTTACAAAGCATTGCTGCCTGACTCTGGCACTCCAATCAAAATTTCTAAAAAAGCCAGGGAACCAAACTGAGCATCCTTTGCTACCCTAAGCAAAATTTATGTATTTCAGCATGGCATGTGAGATCTGAAGTTAAAATGTAAATCACACCAGGACTTGGCTCTACATCTACAGTTCAAAGAGTTCTCATTTAGATCTTCAACAGTGTTAGACAGAACACATCCTGAATTAACTTGAGATTGCTTTCCTACTACAGTTCATCTACCTGTTTCCCTCCTCCTTATTTCATATCTTCATGCTAAATTTCTTTGAATTTATGACTCCACAGACAAGCTTACAAGGTATTACTAGTAAATAAGCTGTACTTTTTATGTTTATGTAGCCTAACTGTGATATTTCCTCTGTTTTGGTGTTCCAGACCCAATTAAGGTTTTATTTGATTTTTTTCATTAAATCTATGTGGTTACCTTAGCTTGGTTCTGAAATGTTTTTGGTTTTTTGTTTGTTTGGTTTTTTTTGAAAGGTGCTTACAAAGTAATAATAAGTAGCATTAATGTTAACAAGAATTTTATCTTTAGTATAAACCTTGAAATAACTGTTTTTCTCATATAATTAAACCAATTTTGTACTGTAGCTCAATGTTGACAAAATAGAAAGGAAATGCTGGGCAGTTTTTCAAACAGCTTTGCTGAGAAGGGTTCTCTTCCTGGCAAAGTACATTTGAATACTGAAACTGAGTTTGCAGATTTGGAATTTAGTTCTGCTTTTCAGTTTCGTTTCTTTATGTTGAGGGTGGGCTTTTTTTTGTTTTTTTGTTTTTGTTTGTTTGTTTTCTGTTTTAGACTAACCTTTTGTTTAATCTTAAAGTTACAGACAGTTTTACACTTTTTTGATGGTCTTCACAATGAAGAAATGGCAGATTCAAGCACAGGACTATGTTGTTATAACTCCTTGGGTATCTGTGTTGCAGTGGTGTCAGTTGTGGCCAGCAGTGATATGTACTCCATGGGCTCCAGGAAAAATGTTCCTTTGCTGGAGTTTCCCTAATACATCAGAGCCACTTGCCCAGGGAGATGCTCCCTTCTGATGGAATGCCGGAGCTGTACACATCTCCTGGACATCTCTGACATGGCAAAGTGCTCTGGAGGCTGGTTAATGCTTCCCATCATAGAATGAGCATGTAATAACTAAAAGACTCAACCTACAGCTAATGGGCTGGAAATTTAGGAATGGATTCTGACTATTAGAATGTGGTCCTTGCAGAAATTTTTACAAGAGTGAGGAGAGCAGTAATGCTTTTATAGCAGAACTTCACGAAATTATGGTGGGAGTATATGGCATGGAAGTCTGTAGGAATTTGTGACCCAGGAGGCTCCTTCCAGTGCTTGCATGTCAAACTGTCTAGAAAAGGTGGTGCCTGATGTTACTCAAATGCTTTTAAAGGTGACCCAAGCTCTTGACCTAGGTGCATCCTCAGTCAGATAATAATCACACAGGGGAGGTACCTAAGACCTAGGGCAAGGTGTGAGCAAGAGCGATTGATGTGGCCTTTCCTGTATGAGCCAAAATACAAGCTACAAGTCAATTCCAGTCAGTTCCTCAGCATTAGACAAACACACCATGAGTAAATCAAGGACAAATTTGATCTGCAGCATCTAACCATGTCAATAGAGAAGGAAAATTATCCAGAACCTGTTCTAAATTCCTCTTTATTTTTCTCCTTTGCATCTTTGCACCTGCACCTACTCATCTGAAGGCTTATTAAATGGTTTCAAACAAATTCTGTTGGGTCAACATGGTTTCTATTTAAGCTGTCTAAGCCAGCCTATCCAATTTGAATGAGTCAGCTTTACCAGACCATGTGTAGCTTTTCCTGCTGACAGTTCTGAAGGGATGATAAATTCAAGTAGAGGGTTGTGGTAGTAAATAGCTGGGTATTGTCCAAGAAGTGGTAAAAGAAATGGTGGATGAACCCCCAAGAGTATGGGTATATCTCTGTTAAGGTGTTACTGATGTGAACTGAGGTTCTGAGATGCATACATCCCTTTCACAGATGCCTTGAGTGCTTTTTAGTTGACCTTTTTGTCAGACTCATCATCTGTCATTAAGGGCTTCTAGCACAAAAACACCGTAGTAGTGCCTTGCATCAGCACAAGAACAGCATAGTACTGCCTTGCATCAACTTAGCCTTTTGCAGAGTCACCATTTGCCTATATCCTTAGTATTTCCCAATCTCTGGCATCTTTCTCTTACTCAGTTTTCTCCTCAGCCTATTCATTTCTAACAAATAAAACATTTCATGGATATATGAAGAATTTTAAACAGAGAAGTTTAGCAAGACCTTTTAAAACATTTTGCAACTGAATTCAATGAACTTTCACCTCGTAGTATTTGAAAAGTCTGTTTCATTCCACTAACAAGAACCATCAAGTCATAGAAAAATTAAAATGCATCCTAAAATATCTTCACGGAATTTAATTCAAATTAATAAGTTTGGAGTACTCACTTAGAATTGGAAAAACCAAGTGCTCAGTGTTGGGGAATCAGATGCTGTAATCTTCCTCAGGGATAAGCTAAATGACTGACTGCTTTAAAGACTAATCATCTCAGCTTCAATTACAGAACTGGTGCAAGAGCCATCCACTGTAGAATTATCAAATACTATTTATTTCCACCATTATTTTCTCTGATTTCTCCAAATGTTATCTATTTTGTGCACACCCACTGCAGATGTGAGTAAACACACTTACTGTTATTCATAACTCTGCCTTTTGTTTGTGGTTGTTAGTCTGGTCACAGTCAGAGTTCCATAACATGAAACAAGGATATCACCTGGGAATTGAATCACTTTACAGGTATATGTCACTCAGCAAATGAATAGGAATATTTGTTATCTTTAAGAGAAAGGTACTAAAGGCTATTATATACAGAGGAACAAGCTTGAATTATATATAGTTTCCAAAGTATTAAAATACTCTTCCACTAATCCTCACAGTCTCTTACAATGTTGAAGTGTTACTTTTGCTTGCTGTTAGAACCACTAGCTTCAGTTGGATCTACACTCAGATAACATTCCAAGTCCACCCTTCAACACTATAAAACTGATGTGGTGTCCTTTATTTTCCAGTATGTGGCTATAAGACAACAGTTTACCAAACCTGCTTCACCAGGGCAATTTAGGAAAAGGATCCTTCACAATCTCTCATGTGCCAGAAATTCCAGTTTCCACTATGTGCCTTTTCTCCTAGAGCCCAGAAGCTAACTGTAGAGAGATCCTGTCTGAAACACTGACCGTGGCATTCAGTTGTTATCAAGTATACAAGCCTCCACATACCCAGATCAACAAATCAAAACACATGTCTATGTTAGAGAAAGGTCAGATCTGCCTGCAGAAGAGCATCTTGTTTTTTCCTTTCACAAGTAAAGATGGTGCTAGATAGGTTAACACAAAGATTCATGGAATTGGTGAGAGAAAAATAACTGCATTGTTTTCCAAAGTTAAAGATCTATGCAATTCGGCTGTGAAATGAACTGCTTATCAGGAAAAAAAATCAACGTTGCAATTTTCTATATTAGGAAGACAATTAAAGAGGTTAGCTCAACTCAGGGGGTAACCTGAAAGCTATTCTGGTGTTCAGACCGGTTTTGATCTCTCACTGCTGATGTTTGACCTTCCCTCCCTAACTCCGTGGCTGATTTCCACTACCAAGTCTTCAAGGAACCATAAAAGCTGACCCTTTAACTCCTTATTCATCATTCTGGCAATTTTACTTTTTTTTTGTGTATCTCAGGCTCACCTTCCCCCCACCCCACGACTTTTTTTTTTTTTTTTCTGAAGAGAATTTCGCATGGAAACAGCACATTAGAGGCAGAGAAGCTAGCCCAAGCTGCAGATTTTTCAGGCTGTGAGCTGCAAGCTGATACTTTTTTTTCTTCTAAAGTCATCTAAGAAAAATCAGAAAGGTAACAAAGTGAAAGACAAACTGGCGCAAAAAACAGCTCATGTTCCATGGAGAATATTTTTCAAAGTTGTCTGGGGAGGAACAACCTTTTAATGAGCATAATTTAAAAAAATCCTTATTAACACAAAAGCACTACTTAGTTTCTTTTTTATTGGTTTTGAAGAAAATCTAATTAATTAAGTTGGCCAAATTAATTAAACTAATGAAATTAACCAAGAGATCATTCAATTTTATATCCAGAGGCTACAAAGATATCTTTTGCCAGATAATCTTTTTAGTGTTTCCACTCTGAGCTAATAGAAGGACCCAAGATATACACTACCTTTGCCACCAGAGAGCAGTGGAGTTAAATATTTTAATTACAACTGTAATTGTTTTTAATTAGTAACATGCACTATAATGCAAGAGCTTGCCTTCCTTTGAATGCTGTTGAATAGTGGTGTCTCTGATGGAAGCAGGGACAAACCTCTAAATATGATATGAATTTGCTTCTTTCTTTCTTTCCTTTCTTTCTTTCCTTCTTTTTCTTTCTTTCTTTCTTTCTTTCTTTCTTTCTTTCTTTCTTTCTTTCTTTCTTTCTTTCTTTCTTTCTTTCTTTCTTTCTTTCTTTCTTTCTTTCTTTCTTTCTTTCTTTCTTTCTTTCTTTCTTTCTTTCTTTCTCTCTTTCTTTCTCTCTTTCTTTCTCTCTTTCTTTCTCTCTCTCTTTTCTCTCTCTCTCTCTTTCTTTCTTTCTTTCTTTTCTCTCTCTCTCTCTTTCTCTCTTTCTCTCTCTTTCTCTCTCTCTCTCGCCTTCTCATCTTTTCATTATTCTTTTTCTTTCTCTCCTGCTTGCTCTATTTCTATTTGTCCTATTATTTTTCCCTTCTTAGACACCCCAAATTTCAGGCGTGTTTATCTTCATGTTTATAGAAGTGCTACATGCTCCTTGCAAATTCCCTCTTTTGTGGGAGATGCTTACAGCCCATTATATGACCATGTTTCTACAGATTGCCCCTGTATTCCTCTCCTGTCTAGAGCATTGTTCAGATCTGGGCAACAAACCTGTGTTGCATGCCCTATTTGCCCCCTTTCTCAAGTGCAATTCACATTGTGAATGCAAAGCCAGAGGATTCTGGATTGTCAGAAGAAAACAGGGATGTGGATTGTATACGTGAATGAAGGTTAGTGGAAGTAAGAAGCCTCCATGTATATGAGATCAGTCAGGTTCCCCATTACAAAAGCCATTGAGCTATTTTATTATCATCAACAATGTCTTGTATCTCTTCTCTCTTGTTAGAGATATCTGTGGCTTTTTTCTTAAGGATCCCTTATGTTGTCCATATCCTCTAACTTAAGTATTTCACCAAATAATCTGCCAGAAGAACTCCTACCCAAATAACCTGCTAGGTATTATAATGACACCACTTATATGGAACAAAATGTTTACTGTACAGTCTGAAACTGAAATGGAGCTTAATTTACTGAAGCATACCCTGGTTTAAAACCTTTCATTACTTAGTCTTTGTGAAAGGACACTAGATGTTTTTACTTTTTTGTTGTTTGTTTATTTGGGTTTGGTTTTGTTTTTTTTGATCTGGGTTTTTTTTTTTTGTGAAGAGTATATTGTTTTTAATATTCTAGCTGAAGTATAACAGAGGCAGATCCTCAGCTGGTATAAAATGTCACAAGTCTGTTGTGGTCAATGAAGCAATAGCGGTTTATCCCAAAGGAGGATCTGAAACAAAACAGGATATTTAGTGTGAATTGATGGAACAATAAAATCATAAGTTGTTTGTCTGCAAAATCAATGCCTGAAAGGTGATGGTGTCCTCCGTATCTCCTTATCTCCGTATTCTCTATATACTTTTTTATCTCATAATCTCTATATTCTTTAATTCATCAAATAATCTGTTGTGAGACATCCCATCCAAATAATCATCCAGATAACATGACACTGAAAGGTATACATTTAATAAAATACCACTTTGCGACAGTATAAATTATGTGATAATGAACCAGGAGATAATAGCTCCTTCTGATCCAGAGTATATACTAGTGAGAACTAGTTTTCTGCATAAGCACTTCTATGAAGTATTTCTGTGACCATTCAAATGTACAAAAATCCTTTGAATCATTGTCTTAAAAAAATGAATAGATATACTGCAGTTAGGCCAGGATTCAAAAAGACAGTTCAAGAACTAGATCGGTGACAGAAAAATATGGAGGCCAGACAGCGTCTCAAAGGGCAAAACAAGCTTGTTTTTCATACAGGGAAGAACTGCAAGCAATACAATCTTTGCAGGACTGCTGTATATTGGCAAAGTTTGCCAGCCAGTATGTCCCTTCCTTTAGAAAAGTGGCAGTAAATAAAGTCTCTGAATTTTCAAGGTACCTTAAGTCTCTTAATATAGGCTAAGGAAAATGCTTTGCAAAACTGGCTCACAGGTGAAAGCAAAAAGTCACCTTTTAATAGCTGTGTATTGAAGTCTCCTAGGGCCATTGTTTACAATGAGTGTTGGTGGCTACCATGTTAAGAGGGGCTTCAAACATTTTGAAGGGTGGGATTATAATTCAAAATGATCTTTACAAATTGGAGAAGTGTCTTGGGGAAAAATAGAATGAAATTTAATACAGGAAAAGAAAACCCCACATAATTTTTTTGGCCGTAAAACCTGTGGCTAGAAAGATGATGCAAGTTCCTTGAAAGTCAAAGGTTCCACATGTAACTGAAACAACCAGTGTCACAGGCAAAAGTTTGGGAGAAGCACAGTAACCCACAGTTTTACAGAAAGCAGTCCAGAGGGTAGCCTGTCACAAGCTGGGATGAGTCAACAGCATCATGCTTTTGTGTAAACCCACTTGGAGATAAAAATTCTGTATAAGCAGAAATATTGCCTACAAGAACATGAAGCAACCCTTCTGCTCTGATCAGCAGTGGCAAGGCTGCAGCTGATGTGTTGCCTCAGTTTTTGGGCATCACCCGTTGAAGAGGAGAAAAAACAGATGAAAGCAACAAAAACCAGAATAGATCTTTGAAGACAACACTGGATTAATTAGAGTTGTTTTGAATTAATTTTTCTCCAGGGGGAAAGAGAAAAGGATAAGCTATGAAGGGTTGTGATAATCTTCAACTATGCAATAGAAAAGGAAACTGTTCCTCCAGACTGTGGTTGATTGCATGACAGGAAAATGACAGTGAGTAAGGTTCAGCTTTGACATTAGGAAATGTCAGGAAAGTGAAGTCTCAAAGGGCTGATCACTGAGCAGTATTTAAGAATGTAAACCTTGGTCAGGAATAGCAGGCCGAGTTTGTCTTGCCTGGGTGGTTCCACAGTGTTCCACCAAATTTGCAATTGGTGTTCTGACTCGATCTTGCTTAAAATAACTGGGCCTGGGAAAGGCACAAATAAATGAATAAGTGGAAGAGGGATTATACCATTTATTGGGGAAGATGTTTCATATTTTCCCCTCAAACTCAAGCCAGTAGAATTCTGTATGTCTCTCATTCTCTATCAGTCCCCTGTGTTTATAATTTCTTCTCCCCATTCAAACTGTAGTTTGGGGTTTTTTGAGGGGTGGCGAAGTGGGGAAAAGAGTTCTCACTCTCTCGTCCTATAGCAACCTCCCACATTTTACAGGGATTAGGAAAAAGCTCCTAAAAGCACACCTGGGAATGCTGACCTCTCCATAACCACCACGAAGGATCCCTCATGCTGTGACAGCTGTAGAGGCCGCTAAGCTTGAGCAAGGCAAAAGAAGGTCAAGGTTTTGCAGGTAGAACATTTACAAAGTATTGCCTGGGAAAACTGGTGAGAAAATATTTCACTAATACGTCTGTATTAAAGGTAGAAGAATTATCTCAAATATGAAAGACAACAATTACTGAAACATGAAAAAGGGATGTGGATCTTTTAAGTACAATTTTAAGTGCAACACAAACTTTATGTGTTAATCAGTACTTTTTAAATTGTCCGTGAATTATCATCGAATGTTTTTCTGTATTTAATGGACTTAAGATAGAATAAAACTTGGCTTTCACAACTAGAAAATATCATTGTTCATGGGGTACTGTTTTTTTGTGGTTTTGATTTTGTTTTTGTTTTCATTTGGGTGTTTTTGTTATTTTTCTTTCTTCTTTTTTCTTTTTCTTTTTCCCTTTTCTCAGATAGGATTGTAATCAGTGTAGAAAGTCCCTTCATGTCAATCAGAGAACTTTAGACACTGAACATTTCAGTCACAACTAGAAATCAGCGAAAACAGGGCTGCAGAGTACCTTGAGAGGTCTTCTAATCCATTCTCTCTCATAATGGAGTAACAGCTACAAGTAAATAATCCTCAAGAGATTTTTATCTCTCCTCTTTGTAAGAGTCATCAGTGGTGAAGAATCTTCATGTGTGAGCTGTACCAGGTCTTCTCTGGCTATTTAGGCAACTATCACTACAAGTTTCCTGATCCCTCCTGCTCTTGGAGGTGTCTGCCCAGCAGCTGGAGACTGAAAATAGAGAATCAAGCTCATGATACAGTCTGTGAAACCATCCATGAAGGTGCATGACTGAGATGAATTTGTTTCTGCTGTGTGCAGAGGAAACCCTGGTGAGAGGTAGAGATGGGGATGTTTTCAGCTGTTTGCTTCTTCCTAACTCCAACACCTTCCACTTAAGAAGCGAGTGTTCATATGGCAGTTCTCTCAGCCAGTGGTTCCCAGAGGAGGAACAACTCATGAAACTGAGAATTGCATCTATAACTAGTTTGAGCAGCAGGTGTGTTTGTGTCTAATGCTAAAGTCTGATGTGGTAGGAAGGAGACCTACAACTAGGAGGCACAACTGGAACCAAAACTGTTTTGGAAACTGTCCTCCCAGGCATTTGTCTTGGTGCACAAGGGGCAGAACAACATGGCACTTGCTGGTGTGTGTTTTTAAGGCTCTTTCCGGCATTTGCCTTTAAGCTTCACAGGTGGCTCTGAGAAAGCAGCAATCTATCATTACGACCACAAGCCAGCAAGTGAGATCTGAGCTGTTCTGAGCCCCCAGACAATGTTCACTCTCACTGCATCTCGCATTAGCCAGCTTTTCCAGTTTTCAAACATTGCCTTGCACTTTCTGCTGCTTCTTCCCGACTTTCCACGCACAAAGTTCTCTCTTTGAACTACCAGAGCTGGCCACAGATTTGTAACCACCTGCACCTTACAACACCTGTGTTTATCTTCTGTAAAGGGTGTGTTGATGGTTTTCCTAATAGTACTGATCTTACACTGCCTTGAAAATGTTTTACTTTTATGTGGTGCAGTAAGATTTTTGACTGAGTATTTACAAATACATTTATTATTATAGATAGATATTACCAGCTGTTACTCTCAGAGTAGTTGCCTCTCTATGGACAAGCACTCTGAGGTCTGCCCCAAGGTTCAGCCCTGAGGGTTCCTGAAAGGGTCTTGGGGCTCAAGGCCATGCAGTAAGAAAACCATGTCTTGGGTAAGTCCATGAGAATTTTGCAAGTAGCAGGGATGATATGACAGCAAAAGCCTTCCTACACATGCTTAAGGGATGTGTAGTGCATCTCCAGTTAACATAGGTCACAACCAGCACCATTGCACTCTGCTGCTGCTGTTACCCTGACCAGAGGCAGGAAGCCTCCAAGGGAGTAGGAGCATTGGCTGCCTTCGTGCCTGTGTGGGATGGACGTGTTCAGGGGGCCAATATTTCTTCCACAAACACTGATTCATGAAGTGTTGATACTGTACAACCTTATGTCAGCTCTTAAATTGTAAGCAACATGAACCAGCAGGCCGTGGACTCTCGGTATTGATACTCTGGGTCTGTCTATTTGTTTTCCTACAAAATACGTGTGCGTGCACACACATATAATTATATGTAACATATATATATAATTATATATAACACAGACATACATGGGTAAATAGAAATACATGTAGAGTCAAAGGCAGAGAATATTATAGTGTGCTATAGCATAGACTATATATAGCCAGGAGCTCACTGAAGATATTTTGCTTCCCATGAGGATCACATCCCTTCCCACAAATCATTATATAACCCTCCCATGGCAACTGCAGCAGTTGCACAGGAAAATAATGTTAGGAAAATGTGTATATTTAGCTGTTTCAATGCAAAAGAACGTATTCCAAGGGTAATTACATACCTTAACATCTAACTCTTTTAATACTCGTGAGAGAGGCTGGAAACAGTTTCCCCTTGCTAGGATCTCCCTGAGCTTAGCTGGAAGCTTTTTACCAGATGGACACAAATACACTGGAGTCAGAAAATTTTGGGGCTAGTAAAATTTGCAGTCTGTATTTTAGCCACTGGGTGCCGCTACCAAATCAATTGTCAAAACCAGCTTCTCCATCAAATACAGGATTGTAGTTTTAACAGCATGCCTTGTTCTACGTCTGCCTGTGACACTAAGTTTTGTGGGGCTTCCTGTTATCCAAAGGTTTATACAATAACCCTTTTCTCACAGCTGCCAATGGGCTTCAGTTCAGTTGCAGTCAAGATGTTTCTTCACAAAAGTATCACAGAATCACAGAACGGCTTTTTATTAAAGTGCTCAAGTGAAAGGTGGGCAGGGTTAATAACCAAAAGATCTAAAAGAAAGCTTTAAGCAGTATTTCATAAACATCTTACAGTTATAGAGGGTTAAAAAATCTGATTCTTATTATACAGTTCGAGAGGAATCTGCTGAAAATAAACTGTGCACCTCTGCTGTTACACATACTTATAAAAAGTATTAGTGAAACAAGATAATCAATTAATCCTCTTCCAAAATGTAAACATCATCATTAGAAAAGTGTTGTTTCAGGTATTTTTTAATTAACTGCAGATTTTATTAAACTGGTTCTTCACATTATCCTCACTATTTTAAGTGATCTTCGTTCTGTTGGGAACTGCTGAATATAAATGCAATACTGTCACAGTAGTCTAATGATACATCCAGACCTGAGAACTTTTATTTGCAGTCCTTAGTGGTTATGAAAATGCATATTTCTAACACAGGAAAAGTGTACATCTCAACAGATGCAACTGCTTACTGAAAAGCCCACCAGCATTTTGCAGCATCTTCAGATAGAGGGAGAAACTGTGATGCTGTCAAGTCATCTCTCCAACAACAGCTGGACAGATGCCAGCTGAAGACCAGTGACAGGAGCACTCACTTGGGTCTGCTCTGAGAGGCAATGACAAAAGGAAAGGAGGACCTGGTGGGAATCCTGTGTTGGGTGGCCAGAGATGAAGAGTGGAGTGGTGATAGCAGCAGCACAAGGGATAAGTGACAGGAGGAAAAGCAGTAGGATTTTGGGGGTGGAGGGTAAGGCTCCAATTTCCTGTAGTGAGCCTTTCTTACAGAACAATTGGGAGGCACTAACCTACAATTCATGGCTCTGCAGATGATAAAGACCATGTCTTCATCCTGGAAATCATAAATTTTTTCTTGGAAATCATAATATCTTTAATATTGCCAGCACCTGGCCAAGTCAGATATAGTTTCACTGATCCTCTGTCTAAAATCAATTTGTGATAGTGCAGCATGGTGAGGGCCTGACAAATAACCTCAGAGAGCTGTTCTTGATTGCGGAGGGAAATTCATATTTTAAGCAGAAATTTACCTCTATTCATGGGCAGTTGCTTTCACTTGCCTGATATTAGCTCATGCAAGAGTGAGTTTCAGGCATGCATTTCAATGTCAAGACTTTGAAAAGAATTTCACATTTTTCTGCTGGTTATATATCACCTTGTTTCACTCCCCTGTATTCTGTAACATCCTGGATTTTAAAAAGTAAATAAGAGGAATTAACGGCAACTTCATGCCATTTCTGTGCAAGGTACGGGACTGATTTTCCCACAGGAAAATAGTCTGCTCAATTCCCTAAACGTAAGCTCAATAAAAATCCCCAGATTCTCATTAAATGGCTGGAATGTGTCAGACTGTAGAAATCAAAACACTGCTGAAATCGTTCAGAGAAACCTCTGGCAGTTTCCTGCCTGATGTTCATGTGAATATGTGCATGTATATAGGCATATACGTTCTCCTGCCCTACTCTGTGGCAGCTCAGCTGCTGGACTACTTTTGGATCTGAGCAGTCCATAGTGATTACCTGCTTTCAGAGAACAGGGAATACTTGGATATCTGCTCCCCAACAGGATGAAAATACCTTCCACAATACTAAAATCCTCTTCTAAACACATTCACATTGCTCTGGCAAGTCAAATCACCATCTTAAAACTTTTTTTTCAAGAGAGGTGCTGCAATGAGGTTTTATTTGCATGAGTTATTTACTCACAGGTTAACTAACACCATGTGAAGTCATTATTGCTGTCCATGAACCTGTGTCCTGAGAGGACAGATACTCCACCTAGACATCATATGTGGGGGCAAGCAGCAACTTTTGAAGCTATTTTGACTGCTCCAGGACTGGTTTTGGTGGCAGCTGGCAGAGCATTGACCATTACTGGAAAGGAACAGGCACTCAATTCCATTTACAAATGTAAAGGGTGTTGTGTTTTCCCAGTCTGATGACCATGACCCCTTTTTCTTAATAAAGATCTCTTTGTTTGCATCATTTCTCACCTGCCTGCTTGCAGCAGGTTTAAGAGCAGGCTGGGCCAGTGCCTTTAGATTTTACAGGTCCTAGGATGTGGGCTCAAGTTGCTAAGGCATGTGGCAGATGATTGACAATTGCATTCACAATGGTGGGAAAGAACAATATTTATTTTAAAAATTAAGCTAATGAAGAATATGACAGACGGATGTGGGATAAGGGAGTAGCACAACCCAACTGCCATAGGACCTGCCAGCAGAGAGCTGTAGATAAACCACGGATATTTATGCTAAACAAAGACAACAATTGTTGTCCTTCAGAGTGTTTCTGATTAGAGCAGTGGTCAAACACAACTGTGTATTTTTTAAAAGATCTGACAGGAGCAAAAGTGCAAGTGCATGGAAGGAGGTCTGACTCAGTCAGTCACTTTTTATTGGTGCCCCATGCAGGCAAATTGACAGGAGCAGAAATCTAAGATTGCCTGTAATAATAAAAAAAAAAAGGCAGCATGGTCTTCTGTAGTGGAGACTGGAGAATAAAACAGTGAGATATCTACTAAACTCCTCAGCAGGGGAAGAGCCTGCCCACCTTCACATGTACAGCTGAACAAATACTCTGTCTTTGCTGTGATCCAAAGATACAGTGCCTGAGCCTCCTTCCCACTATTAGCTTTCTAAACATGGCACAACAAGAGCAGGCTTCAGCTGAAGCTTGCACAACTCTTGCAAAAAATCAATGCTGGTGCTTCTTGGCTAAAGCTGGTTTGGATATTCCTGATATACACTGCAGTAGTCATAGTCTGCCTGCCTTCTGGAGATCCTGTTCTGATTTGAAACCAACAAAAGCTGGAGTCTGCAGGATAATCCCTGTGCTTCTAACAGTCTCCCTTACTCCATGTGGATGGTCCCAAAACTGGGGCCTGAATGTAACTGCCATTGCAATTAGTGGCTTCAGGGGAACAAAGAAGGGGCTCTTTTTACTACAGTGAAACTGGTAAGATGATCTCTTTCCCAGACCTAAGCTCCCACTGGTCCAATAATAACCAATAACTGTGATTTCCATCACTTGCATCCTCTGGGAGACACTTTTGTATCACTGATTCATATTGCAAGTTTCCTTGCTATGTGACTGCCATAAGCCTGGCAAATCAAAGAGCGCTGACAGCTTACTGAAGGAACAGATACTGAGCAGAGACGGACAGGAATTTTTCAACAAAACAACATGTCAACACCAAAACATTTAAAGGAAACAATAGGAATGCCAGTGAAAGTTTAATGAAGAAGGTATTTTGGAGAGAGAGCACCCACATCGCAATTGATGGGTACCCAATGGAGAGGATTGTTATCTGCCAAGCAGGAAACTACCACTCATTGCTTCTCCACTTACTTGGGTGTCTCTCTCTGCCGTGACCCACACAATCTGCTTCATGCTAAATATAAAGTGTGGGCATACTCCCTTCAAAGCTGATATGCCAGATGGATCCTCCCTTACCAAATTAGAGATGAAGTGTGTTGGCAGAGACTCCTTGGGAAGCAGGAAATGCCTGCACCACGCTTCCCACTCCATTACCAGCAGATCTCACTGCCTCGTTGCTGCCTCACTTGGCAGCTCCCAGCTCCCACTGGCATCAGAATGCAAAGTTCCTTACTATTCTGAAATTACAGAAACAACTCTGTATTGCTGAGCCTTCCATTCTCGCCATTTTATTTCCAGTGCTTCCAAAACCTGGTTAATTACATGCTACAAAGACAGTAGTATGTATGGAGGTCTAGTTTAATATGATGTAGTTGAATCCTTAAAAGTATACTCTTTTGATGGTATCTAGAAGCAAAAAACCATCACCAACAACTTTCTAAATTTTGAAATATTTGCAATAAGTTTCTACTATGAGGTATTTGGAACCAAAAGTTTGCCTTTGACAAAAAATAGGAGCTAAAGTAGATTGAGCATTTTGGTTATGTGACACTGGTATTATAATCACACTTCTAGCCCAGAACTGCTCACCTGACTTCTATAGCACCATTTGAGAGGAACAGTCAGTCTATTCCCTTGGGAAAGACCAACTTTCATGTATTAACTAAAGCACTCGCAACAGGTGTAAACAACTTTCCATTAGATGTAAAGTTCCTGGTACATTAGACAACATCACACTTTAACCTTCCAAGATCTAATTTAATTCCTAGGATCAAGAGCTCATGTTACTAATACATTTTGCCAAAACCCTGGGATCATGTCCTACATATTACAGTAATTCTTTCCAGAAGAATTTCAATTTGTAAATAATGACGAGCTCGTACAACTCCTTCTGTTAGCAGTCCTGCTGGGCCTTTTGCCAGTTTGTAAGCTGAAGAATTTTGGTGTTTAGTGCTCCCATCTGTTAGGAAAGCCTGGGGGTGAGTAGTTATCAAAAGCAATATGTGGGCTTTTTTATTCCATGTCTGAGATTTTATGACATACTTTGTCACAAAACAGGCCACTGGGGAGAAGAGATTTCCCTCCACCCGAGTCTCTCTGCTTGGGGAATGTCTGAAGTCCCACATACTTGATTTTTGCCCAATCTTGATCTAAACAGACCAAAATTCACAGAAATATATAATAATTCTCATCATGATACCTTGGATAGAAATACAACCAAGAGTTTCTGAGTTATGAAAGAATTAAAATCTCAGGCATGTATATACTCAGCGCAGAGGAATTCGATAAACACAGCTCTGTTTGAATGAGGGCTTTTGAAGGCAGGCCTGCTGTCAAGGTATAAGGATCCTTTTGTTCCCCAAATAAACACTTCAGATGTGCCCTTCTGCTGCATCAAGGTTTGGAAGGCGAGGGCTCCTCTCCCCCTGGGGATGGTGGAGAGCACAGGGGACATAGGGCTGCAGTGAACCTACCTGCTCCAGGGGCTGTCTGCCTGGTGAAAGCCTGTCTGATACACCCTGTGAAACGGCATTCTCACTGCCTTTCAGATGGGATACCTCAACCCTCCTTGCTTGAATGCACTCCAAGGTAAAGGCTATTTTTCACAAGTAACCATTTCATTAGAAGCCACCTGAGGGCCAGGAGTTCGGCATCAAGGAGTTCCAGACATGCTGGAGTGTTCACTGGGCACTTTGCTATCTGTCCTCTGTCCCACAGAGAGGATGTGCCCCACACCCCATTCCAAAGGTCATCTCTGCCTCTTTCCCTGGGTCAAGTGGCTGGTACCTGGGTGTGGTTCACATTACATCTCCTGCAGGTTCTGTCTGTAGAGCTTGCACAAGAATAAAGATTGTCAATGAATTCTCCTAATGGCAAGACATGAGACGACCCAGATGTTAACAGCTCCAGGGCTGGTGGAGCCATCCTGCAGAAAGCAGAGGTGGGAAATGTTAGTCTATGTAGAAGCCTCTTCCCGATTCATCAAAACAAGTTACCTCACCCAGTAGACTCCAGTAAGATGCTGGGATTTAGAGGAGTTCCTCCCTCTGCGTTTTATTTCTTCAGGAATGTTTAAATGTATAAATCGAGAAAATGACCTCCTAAAGTGGACAAAATAAGGAAAAAACTCAAAGGGATCTTAGATGACAAGTAGATTTTTAACTGTCGATTAAAGTCTACAGATTATGGACACCAGTTTCATCAGGGTTTGTTTGCTCTTGGCTTACATTAAGTCAGAAGACTTGCTGTCAAGATAATAAGTGGGATCCTAAGTGTTTACTGAAGTCTCTGCTCTGTTTGTTGCAAATGCTAAGTGTTGTAAATGTTGTAAATGTCGATTGTTTTTGTTAGGTTCCTCCACTAAAAGACTGGTGGTTTCATGGAGCTGTGTTTTAGCACAGCAGAAACCAGACAAAATCCAAATGACTTCTATTACTAAAATTAAAAACAGTACAAAGAACTCAGAATTCAAACAAGCTCTGCATTTGGAGAAGACTGGCATGGCAGGCACAAGGTGAAAAAGAAGTGTAAAAACACAAGCCTGAGAAGGAGCTCCACGGAACCAATTTTTAATACCTTTTTGTGTCCAAATCAGCCAGTTTCCGTATTCATTAGAGATAGTCTGTAAGTATAACTCCACAGTTCACTCAGAGTACCACATTTGACTGGTTCTACCTAACTTTGCCTGCATTTATTTTGCAATATCATTACAGTTATGAAGCAACTTTCACTCAATCCTGCACAAGTCTATCAAACATTTTGAAAGTCATGCCAGCTAGTCTTATTGAAAAAAACCCACATCAGTTAAAAGTGTCAGAGCTGCTTTTATTTTCCTTAGTCACAATACATTCCAGAGGTTTATTACAATTTTGCTCGGTTAGGAAACAACAGGAGTCTTCCATGTTAGTGCAGATCTTCTAAAAACCCTTCTGTTTGGTATTTGTTATCAGATCTTCCAATGCACCACAGCTAATTAGGCCTTTGCCTTCCAGACCCCAATTCTTCTCTTACTGCTGCCCTTCAGTTTCAGTTTTAGTTGGCTTATGTACATGGAACTGAATAAGCCTGCTTTTGTTAAATTTCCTGGCTCAAGAGGGTTTGTTTGGAAAGTGATGAGAAGAATCTAAAACCAGTACCTGAATGAGATTTAGGCACTTACTCTTTTCCATGTAAATGAGAGGCCCACATTTGAAATATCCTTGAAATTCAAAGCCTTAAGGGCAGGAAATTGCACATTTAGGGTTTTAGTCTCAAGCTGGTAGAAATTGTTGCAACTCCAGCCTTGTGTCAAGCTGGGATAATGAGGAACACTGGTAGTCAGTGGCCAAGGCATCTCCAGGTGGCTGACGCATCTCCAGGTGTGAGAGGCTGCTGCTGTTCCCTGCTCCAAGGGCAGTGTTTGGCGCCGCTGGGGAGCCTGAGCTCTACCCATTCTGACACTGTGGCAGGTTAAAGAAGCTCGAGAGCTGGCAAGCAAAGGTGGGGTGCAGAGAAGGTCACCACACTCGGTGGAGTTTTGCAGCTCCTGGAGCCCACCATCTGACTGAGGATGGTGGGGAGAGCTCCCATCCTATATATTTTTTTGTGAAGTTATATTCTTACCTTCCACTGTGGTTGCAAAGGGCAGAGTCCAACAGATAAGGCACAGGCTCTGGCTCCTTGCCACCTCTGGGAAAGACGGTGGGAAAGCAATGGATTCAGCTTGCTGCATGGCTGATTTAGCTGACCCTGCTGTGGTGCTGCCAGCAGGCTGCCCAGGAGAGTAAACACACAGCACTACCACGGTGAGGTGTCAAAAGACATTTTATTTGCTTGCTTGTTTTTCTGTTTGTTTTCAAAGGGAACTACCTTTCCCCCTTTTTCCATGGGATTTCAGCATGGACAGAAAGCATGTCTTTAGAGCAGCATGATGTGCCATGAAAGGCCTTACAGAAACATACATCTCTGTGATTGCAGTGATTAGGGATGGGGGCACAGCATGTCCCGTGGGAAAGGGGAGGTCTCTGGAAGCACTGCTTAATGAAGTGAAAGGGTCTCTTTCAGCAGCCAGGAAAGCATATCAGTATCGACTGGAAACATTAAGCTTGTATCAATAGTTGTATGGTTTAGAAAGTTTGACTTCCTAGAAATTAATTGAACATTTCTTTTCCAAGTATGAGCACAGTACTCCCTCATGAAGGATCCAGTGGATGAATTAATTCTTTTGTATACTTTGCAGCATGGTACTTGCCATCTGTGACACTTGCACACACATCCTCTGAGAGACTTGTTGGCATTTTGAAAACTAAAGTTTTTGGTGTGGTCTTTTCCATATGAAGATGAGCTACAGGATCTTCAATTTTACTTAGTTCAATAATAAGTTAAATGCACATGATTTGTTTGTCTTCAGTGCCTAATATGTCAGCTTTAAACTTTGCAGTTAAGAGCTGCAAAGACGCACGAAGCTGGAGTTTGTATTCCCCAGCCATTGCCCAGACAGCTGCAAGCTCAAGATCTGGGGTATCTATTTTCAAGAGGGTTTTTTTGAAATATTGAGATCCAGTCTTTTTGTTTCATCTTAAGTGAATGCCAAGCCATGATGAATGATGCAATGGGCACAGGGAGCTTCTGTATGGAACGGTAAAGTTCCCAGGAGCCACCCTATCCAGAGATGTGAATTATATCTGCTAAGGTGAGTGTGGACTACAGAAATCATATTTAAGTCAAGGTTTTATCTTCAAGACTCCTGGAAAGCTCCAGATTAAATCCCAACTGCAACAAATCTTCTATGCAAGGTGCTACAATTTGCTACAAAAATTTGCTTTTAAAGACCCTAAGGAAAGGGAACTCAACAGACAAAAGAGCAATTAGTGACGCCATTTTAAAACAGATTTTCAAAGTAGCTATTAAAGGGTCACTGGAAATTAAAAAATTACTAGAGGTTTATTAGCAAACTAGAGTAATGTCTTAAAATCACTTTCAGATTTTTGCAGTGGAAGCATCATACTTCCCATTGTTTTAATAGGCAGTTCCCTGAGCAGAAGATTCCAATTAGCTCTGGTTACTTGTGCCTTAGTGACTATTGACATAGTCAATAGTTCTGATAGAAGCATTTCTATGGTTTCTCCTGAGCATCTTCCTTTAATGTCTCTTAATAGTTTTCAAAGCTCACAGTAAAAGTACTATTTTAGGTCTCTCCTATCCACCCAGACACACCAAAAAAATTACAAAACTTGTAAGAATTTGATGAATGTAAGAATTCTACCTCTCTCTTTTGACATAGCTGCAACTAACCAAAAGTCATTGAGGAGGACAGGGAGAAAGACAAATGGATCTCCAAACTCTGTAATCATGTCAGCTGCCAGATATCTGTAGGAAATTCCACTAAAAATAGTTTCTCTGTAAGTTCTTTCCATGTGACTGGCCTACCCAAGCCACAGGATATCCTCATTAAAGGACTACTCTAGGAAACAGGAAAACTGACTTATAAGTTCTGTCAAAGGTCCAAAACACACTATATAACACTTGATTATTTTCCCCAGTGTAGTCATCCTGAGTGTTGCTTGTCAAGGCTCTAAATTTGGAAGATTAACCTTGTAATTGCCATGTCGTCTCCCACTCTGTTGTTTTGCTAAAGTTTCTCTCTCTTGCTTTTCTTCAGGGCTCACACACACATCTATAAAATCTACTGTCTATGTGAATGTTGTGTAGGTGCACACATACTTATTGAAATGTAACATCTATACTAGTAAATTCTTGGTGTTAAGTTTCTACTTCCAGCCCTTCTGACAATTCACACTACATATATGTATATAAATAAATAAACACATAAATATATACACACATAAAAAAGAGGCATATATATGTACATATTTGGTAACTGTTCCTTTAAGGTGCCAAAAGTGAGAGATTGGTTTAGGCAATGTAGTAGGCTGTGTGTAGGCAGTGAGAAGCAGCATGGCTCTGCTTTGATGTAATCTCTACTGAAGTTAGGAGAGTTGCTCTGGATTTACACTGATGTTTATGAGAGTAGAGCCTGGCACAGAGCCCTGTATAATACATAGAAAGGATCATCTAGTTGTACTTGCTTCTACAAGATTAACCCAGCTGGGGAGATCTCTGCATGTAAATAGCAATGAAATACATTGTGTAATCTCCATGACTGATGTTTTTGAACATGTTTTGGGCAGTGCTGTGGTGGCTGTCTACACCAGACTCACTCCTTACTGGAGGGATGACAGCGTCAGCACAAGCACTGGTTTGCAATGTCTCCTGTGTACTCAAATCAAGACAAAATGAACCACTTCAAAGCAAAGATGTGTGGAAGGCAAAAATTTCTGATTCACTCTCCCCCTGAAGGAGGATTCATAATGCTGACATGTGTGTAGCTCTTGTCCTACGTGCCTTCCTTTCCCCACCTTTCCTTATTGATACATTAACAAGCTTCCTAACACGGAGATAGGAATGTATGTAACTGCACAAGTTCAACAGCTCTCACTACTTGTTCCTCAAGTGACTGAGAAGACTCTTTGTAACATCACAGCTACTTGCTGTGAACATGATCAAAGATTGACACGTGAAGAATTATGGCCAAAGCAAAGATGGGTGGTTTTAATGGCAGGATTGACTGTGATCTTAATCTGTGCTCGTTTGTTCCCAGTTAATTTTGCATGGAGACCCCAGCTCACGCGAATTCAGAAATCACAGCTGAAAAAAGAGAAAGCACATAAGACTCTGCCCTCCTCCCTTGGGTCACCCATGTCTTGAAAGCCACAAATTTGACCTCTTTTAGCAAGGAAACCATAGGAAGCATGCTGCAGATGCAAATAAGAGTATGCAAGCCCGTGATGAAAGCTGGGTTTATGACACAGACCCAGCAACAGGTGAGTGCCATAGCAAGCCTGGTTAGAACTGAAAAGTCTAATTAAGCAGCAGCCACACAAAGTACAGATAGCTTTGTACTCTGAGTAAAGAATCCACCCAGATCCTACCAAAATTAAAGACGTATTTATAAACAGAAATGTTTCAAGTGAGAAGACAAATTTCATCTTTGTGTGACTGTCCTGAGGTCAATGGAGAACCCTGAGGGATTAATTAAAATCAGAAAGTCCATAAAAGTATTCTATGATGTGCCAGCTGGTCTTAAACAGGGAAGCACATTAATGGTTTCTCAACCAGCATGTTGCAAGATTAGATTCTTTTAGTCAGCAATTCTTGTGTTCAGAAACTTTCTTTTTTCTTTTTTTTTCAGAAACAATATTCCCCAGTACTCTTGGAAAACAAACAAACAAAACCCCTAAAACTCTTTGAATGGATTATAAATTTTAATTTAAGGCATTGTTCTAGAAGTTGTGAAATCTATTTTATTTTTCTTTTTATTTTATAATTTGCAGGAAAATTCTTGCTCTGTAGAAAATGATAAGAGTGTTTTAAGTTGTTGTTTAAAACACTCATTGTTTTGGTTAACTGTATCTAGTCAAAAAAGTCACCAAAAAACTGTCACAGTCACAATCCACTGAATCTTTCTAGACAGATTTCCAATACAAGCATTTGTGTTTGTAGATTTAAAATTATGTTGAAAAATGCTTTGCAGTTTCAATGGAAATTGCAGTGCTTCTTTAAACAATTCTCTCCAACAAAATTATTTTTACAGTTTCTTTTACTTGAATACAGAACACGTATAACATTGTGGCAGTAGACCTGTGAAGAAAATGAAGAAACCAGCCATAATGCCTTAGAAGCTGAGGCTTTTACTATATTGTAAAATGGATTCCTTGCCTTTTTTCCCCGAGTCACCCTTCTCCTTCCCAAAGCTCCTTGAGAAAATTTATCTCCCTAGTCTAGTATGCAGGAATTTGCCTTGGCAGGACTATGTGAAGTCCCCCTATTGGTCCTTAGTTAACCCCTTCCCCATTGATTGTTATCCCTCCATTGCTATTGGTTGTAACCAAAATTCCCTAAAAGTCTTTAAATACCTCTGACCATGTGAATAAACTCTCTCTCTGCATCCTCCCTGGTGGTCTCTGGGTGTCTCTTTCTTGGGGCATCTCAGGGACCACATGGCCAGGGCGGGGGGGAGAACGGGAAGGGGGGGCATTCCACCACGCTGTCACATAACATCTACAGACATCCACCAAAATAAATTGAGTAAAGAAATTCAGTCTTTAGAAGGAATATTGTCACAGCTTCTCATATTGTTTTAGGAGCTTTAAGAAATAGCTTCTTATATATTATTGTCTATCAATAATCCTATTCCATATGCAATTTTCCTTCCATTTTTCTTTACTTTGCTTACGAGGCCCTTCCAGTTCTCTGAGCTTCCAACAAAAAATAGTTTATGTAAAAACTTTACAAACCTGTTTCCATTTCAATGTGTTATAGTAGCTTGCTATATATTTTAAACGGAGTGAATTGAATTACATTCATTTTTTCTAATAACCTCTCATCCCTAAATCTAAGATTTTTTCAAACGCAAAGTAGAATATGAACATAAAAGAGAGTGATGTTGTATATGCAGGAGCAAAATGGTAGAATAAAAGTATCAGTATAGGGAAACAAAAGCAGCAATGGTAGAGGTGAGATTTTACTTCTCTGAAAACTGGAAACTTGCACTTATTTTTCTATCTCTGTCCTCCATCTTTTTGGAAGGCATGAAGGCATCTTTAAAGAACACAGTTACGGGAAGGCGTGTGCTTGTTGTGTGAAGTGCTGCTGTGATATATGGCAGAGATATATAAGGATTGTAGAGGAGGAACCACCCCACTGTACATTTGTAGACCTCCTTTGTGTCACAACAAAAGCCCTCTACAGAAATATTATATCCCGCAGCACATTTCCTGGAAGTTTAAGAACTGGCTGTAACTATAAGTACTATACTAAGAACTCTAGCTGGTTTATTACATAAAATCATAATGACTTAGCTATTAAACTGTAAGAAGCTCTGTTTTAGGAATGTCTTGACTGAACATCCAGAGGCTTATTTGTACAGACACAATGGAAGCTTTTGAGCTTCAGCCAAATCTAGAACCATCTAAACTACACAAGGGCTTCAGGTCATACTTCTCAAAGCTGAGCATTTTACTTTTCAATAAGTTGGTGGTTGCATTCCTTCTAGCTTGATGCAAATAGCAGTCCATTTTCTCCCAGACAGTGCTCTGCCCATTTTTGGAGTAGCAGAATATGCAAAAAAGCCTTTTTCCAATTGCCAGGGATGTTGAATGGGAATGTTTTATGACACTAATTTCACTTGGATTTGATAAGACCATGCAGGCTTGGCATAACTCTGTCTTTTGCAGTACCTGTCCACAGCTCCAAAAATAATGTGTAAAGGGGTCACTTGAATGAGGAGGAGATTCAGAAGGCAACATTAGGCAATATTCCTCACCTTCTGGAGCAACCTTCTTAGGGTTCCTCAGGCCTTAATCTCATCCCTTCTCTTTCATCCTCTTGCTCCTTACAATTTCTGTATTATCTACCTGAGTCAGATCATCTGTTTCCATTGCTTCTACACTCCCACACCACATAAGAAAAGATTGCGAGCAGCAAAAGAAGAATACAAAGTGAAGTCAAACCTCACTCATCATGTCACAGCATGTCTCCACATTTTGGAGCCAGATATGGTGCAGGAGAGAGCAAGTCAAGGTATCAATGGTCCTCTTCCCTTTATAAACCCTCAAGCTGCAAATCTGAATATGGAGATACACATTAAAGGATTTATATGAGTCCATGAATCCAAAAATAGTTATGTATCTAGTACAATAGCTTCTTCATCAGCAGGGCAGCACCAACACCTTGACAACACCAATGAACCTTAATGATGAGTTTGAACTTCTGCTGCCCTCAGCATCCTTTCAAACTTCAATTTCCATTGATCTAACTCTTATTTTTCCTTCCTAATAGACACTGTCTCAATACCTCTGTCTTGTATTTCAGGGCCAGTTGCAGGTCATGCTCCTTTACCTATTCAACCAATGTTTACCTTGTGCTCATTTAAGGGACACACAAGAAACAACAGCTACCCCATGCTGTCCCACTTCCCCTCCTCCAATCACTTGGTGAATTATATGGGGTTTTTTTTTTTTCGGAAACTCCCTCATTGTTTCCTAATTTTGTGGGGTGATCTGAAGAACAATTCTATTAAGCCACAACACATAAATGCCTTGAAAGTATTCATTTGGAACCTATAACTATGGAGGATTCCTGTGCTGTTGGCAGATAAAATGTAGCTCACATTTCTAATGACAAATTATATGATCATAAGAATCTTTAAGGTGATAGATAACCCAGAACATATGATGCTAAAAGATGAGAAAAATGCCTGTGTAAGGATGGTATGGAGAGGTGTTATTTATATGAACTGGCTGTATATTCAATGGAAAACCTAAATAAAACAGGATAGTCCCGTGATGACATTTTGCAATCAGTAAATACTCACATGACCCGTATGTTTTTCAAATTTTGGTAGTATGTATAGATATTGCCAACACAAGCGCTCCTTGCTGCCCTCTTCCTCTTAACTCCCTGCCTCTCTTGTTGATTGGTAGGTAGGTTTGATCTGATCACTGTTCATCTGCTAAATATGAACAGGAAAAATAATCTCTGACATTCATAATAATTTCAAGTGTGCAGTTACCTTTTATGCCACCTCTGAATTCTTTTTCTTGACATCTTATTCTTCTTTTTGTGATACATATACATGAGGCTCATTCACTTTAGAACAACATCTGAGTGAACGAGTTATGCTGTGGAAATCTTTTAACAGCTTGGATTTTTTTATTCTGTTATAAAATGACCCACTGAAAATGTGTCACCATTTTGAAGAAAGTGGTTTGGATAGTGACTACTCTCAATTTCTTTTACATCAGCTACAGTTTGTCAGCCCTCAGTGTGCATCCCCGATTCTGTTCTATATGGCATTATCAAAATGAACAAGCCTTTTTTAAGTCAGAAACAAAAACTGGTTTTAAAATACAATGAAAAATAGAGTATTTCAGACCAGAGTTTTACAAAACGTGGACAAGTTTATTCTTTTCTTGATAGCAGCTTTGGACTGATTAGAAATTACATCCAAATCATCCCTTCAGAAGTCACACTTCTAAAAACTTGGTTTCAAGATTCTTCTAAAGAAGAGGTTTTCTGCAGATGAATAACCTTTCTTTGAAAAAATGTCACTAAATTCTGTGTCTCTTTCAAGTAGACAAGTCCTTCCACTTGCTTGCTCTCTTGATTTATGCAGTCCACATTGGATATATAATTTTATCTATAATTTTAATAATTTTAAGTGAATGAGTAATGAAGTGAAGACTACAATTTTAATTGAATGGGTGCTTTGGTTATTCAAGGGCACCTAAACTATTTGAGCTTTCCATAAATATTCCCAAGACACTCATTACGTAAACTTCCAGCATGCTTCTACCTTGCATATCCATCAGAGTTATCCCAACAAAAACACTGAATTCAGAGTGGGATGTGGTAGCTTTGGATAACACAGACCACATGCTTAATAGTAGGAAACAATACAGTAACGTAGGTATTCTGTAATATAGATAATAACTTTTTTCCCCCTAAAATTAAAATACAGCTGAAGGGGAGAAATACTATTCATAAAAAGTAAATTCACATTTCATCGTATTTTGCATGGGTCTGTAAATAGTTCTTTTAAGCTATTTCACTTTCAAATCCAGCAAAGCTTTAAAACATGGGCTTATACTAAGCATGTAAGCGAAGTGCTTTAAGGCCAATGGAGATGTTCTTGCATTAAAGGGGTAAAGTAGATGCTTTGTTCAACCCTAAGTTGATATAATTTTTCTGTATCTGAAATTGGGGCATATAATATTTAAAAGAGAAGCACTTTTAACATAAGCAGCACAAGTAGGAAATAGAAGTAGTAACAAAATCTCCGTAGAGTTTTAAGAAGCAATGGGTTTTGAAATCACTGTGAAAAACAACATGGGGATGTTTTGCTGGTCAGTTAAAGGTGAACCAAATGCTTCTACAGTTTGTGTCAAGTATAACTGCAGTAACCCAGAAGGCAGGAGTGCTGCAACTTTCATTAAAATAACTGTTACACCTCACAGTGTCAACCTCTTAAATCTCTGTAATGAGCAGCAGGCATGTCAGTAAAGTCAGAAATAACTGTGACTTTGTAAAGTATTGCTACTTCATGCATATATCCATTTTCAGCAGTTAAAGACACCATCAACAGTTGTTTTTTCTATTTACTGCCTTTGATATACTGGCTGACTTTGTTATTTCCTTTGTGCAGTTTATAGGACATAATTATCTAAAATGGAAAAGGGAGAACTTCTAAGACACATTTTGCTGCAGACAGTTTCTGCTTTATATTTATTTAGTTCACCAGTCTCTCACATCAAGGAAGATGTATTGGCTTGCACAGGGAATAAAAATGGCAGAACTGTGATGAAAACAAGCGATAAATAGTGAAAGATATATTATCGAATCATTCATTATTTCAGCCGTGTAGTTTCTGTACTATAAAATCAAAACAGAAATTAAGCCATCACTTGCAAAATGCATCAAAGGCTCTTGTGACTGCAGGGAGCTAGAACAGGATTTATACTTCTTTTAAAGCAAACAGTCTCTTTGAGAAACAGTGATTCAGCCATATAGCTGCAAAAAGGAGTGCTTTGTTTCATTTTCAGGTTATTTAACCCCATTTTCAAGATGCCTCCATCAATTTCAAAATGAAAATAGTTTTGAAATGAGGAGTCCAGACGTGCTCTGTTGAAAATGTTTAAATTAAGCTACTGCCACTACCAGAATTAGAGTTTTCTTTGCTGTTCGTGTCACATGCATAGAAGATACCATGCTGTACAAAGCCCAATTTGAAAATTGACTCAACCTCATTTACATACTACATAGGCCCATTTTACAATTCAAGTGCATATTATTTGCCAGCACTAAATTAGAAAGGATGTGTGTCTAAACATGAGTTACTGCATCTTGATTCTTCTTTTGATGAGGCAGTTCAGTAGCAACATTAAAAGCAGAGTGAGGAGGATGAAAGAGAAATTGTCCCAGATTTTTGTTTGGAAGATGAGCACCAGAGAGCAGCAGTTCCCAGGAGTTGGAGAGCCATCAGCCAGCAGAGCAGCTTCCACTGTACTCTGTGGGAAACAGAGCTGCAATTTGTGTTCCTCTAACAAGCTCTTTTAGTTTCAAAAATGAGATTTTGTGTTATTAACAATGACTGTGATTGCTTTAGAGACTAATACTTTTTATGGGTACTAGACCCAGCTCATCATGCCTTTCCTCTCTTCCTATTTTAAGGATTTCTGAGTCTGTGAAATTTCAATGGTTGGAAAGGAAAACGCTAATCCATGTATCAGATATGGCGCAAGGGAATCCCCAAATGTCTGGTGAATGTCCCTGGCACTTATCTTTTAACGCCATTATGGCTTCATCAGTAACAGCTTGGACTTTGTTATTAATTTTTCTCCTTTCAATTACAGCTTACTCTTACTTTCTACTCAAACCTGCTACCTGGGCAGTATTCTGGGTTGAGGGATTACTATCTTTTAACATGACAGACTTCAGCCTTGGAGAATTCTCAAGGATTTTGAGCTGTTTGGAAGTATGAGAGAATCTTGCTCTTTTCCTCCAAACTTTTCTGTGCACCTGAGCATCATCACAACCATCAGGCCATCTCACTCTTGCCTCAGTGCTGGCAGACAGCAAGTTACTAAAGCGAACAAAAGCATACAGAGAATTGAAAGGTTATATGTTGGGTCAGAACAAGGGTCCATCTATCCTATTTGGCTGCAGCATCTGGAGAGAGACTCCATGAGAAATGGCAGAGTATAATCCTTACATTGTTATATTTTCCCAGTTTCTAGAAATCAGAGATTAGGGACTTGCTGCACAGAGTGGCTGTTTAACAGCCACAAATCTCACTCCATGGAGGCACCCGATTTTATTTTCAAACTCTTCAGATGCTAAACCTCCATGGCATCCTATGGCACTTCCATGATTTTATGTGTGCTATGTTTACAATTATTTAACTTTGTATGGTTTAGGTGTGCAGTTAAAGCTTTCTGCTGGATGCTCCTAGTTCTTGTATTGGGAAAAGCAGAATTGTTCCCTTCTCCTCTTCTCCATATCATTCAGGATTTTTATGCATCTTAAGTGTGTCCTGTTTGGACACACTTTTTCCCACGCTAGCAGTCTTCATATAGACGCCTCTGCTTACTTTTGCTACCTCTCTGTCTGAAGTTTTCCAATTCTTCTACGTCCTTTATGAGACAGAGGCTGAGACACAAGCCAGACCTGTCTCTAAGCTGTGACAGCATTATTAAAACGATACTGTTTTCTCTTATTCCATCTCTAATGTTGTTCACATTTTTGAAAACGAAAGGTTATCAAGCAAATGTCTTTCGAGCACTGTCCTAAGTTGTCCCTCATCTCCAAAAGAAAACCAGCTAAATTTGGATCTGACCAAATTGTGGTTAGGGCTTCATTCCCACAGTATATTACTTGACATTTATCAAGGATTAATTTTATCTTCCATTTTATCGCCCATTCAGCATGATGTAAACTTTTGAAATGCTCCAGTCTGCTTTGGTTTTGATTGTCCCAACTACTTCCAAAACACCAGCAAACTTTCCCCTCACTGTTCTTCAACTTTTCTAGGTGATTTGTGGCCATTCCCAGCCACATCCCCCTGGGATTCCCTGAGTAACTGCTCCAGGAAGAATAGCAACCATTTATTCCTGCCTGCTGCTCCCTCTCCTCTGAGCAGTTATTAATGCACAGCAATCTCCCCCTGACGTTAGGTTTCTGTAAGATTGTTTAGGAAGGGATATTTTAGAAAGGTTTAGGAATCCAAAGGTAATTTTTTTTCTCAAGTTGCCCTTGTCTACAAGGGCAATGATCCTTTCAAAGAATTGTACAGGATTTGTGAGGCATAATTTCTTTATTTATGAACCCTGTCCACTATCTCCAGTAAGCTGTATATATTCATGTCTACTAATTCTGCTCATTATTATAACTTCCATCAGTCTGCCTCAGCAGGAAGTCAAATTTACCATTCTCTGGTTTCCTGGCTCCCCTCCGGAGATTATTTTAAAAATTGAGGCCACATTTGCCACCTTCCATTACTCTGGAACCTGGGCCAATGTAAGCGATAGGTTACACACTACTGTGAAAAGTTCAGCAATTTTATATTTGAATTCCCTTAGATCCCTCGAGTGATTGTTACCTGCTCCTGGCAATGTGTTGCTGCTCACTTTATTGATTTGCTCTAAAACCTCTCTACTGACAGTTCAATTTGACATAACCCCTCAGCCTCACCCCTGTAAATAAAAACCTGTTGTGCAAACTTCCTTAAGCCTCTCTGTGCTGAATCCTGACACAAAGAATCCTTTTCCCTTTTTCTCTTTCTTTTTCCCTTTATCTTTTTCTTTTCCCTTTTTCTTTTTCTTTTTCTTTTTCTTTTTCTTTTTCTTTTTCTTTTTCTTTTTCTTTTTCTTTTTTTTTCTTTTTCTTTCCCTTTTCCTAACAAGCTTCTCTGATTTTCTTAGCCACCCTTCTTAAAGTGCTGTGATAACATAATTCACTTTTTAATATTTTTCTCCTTCTAGAGCATTAAACTTTGGTAGCTTGGACACTACAGTGTGTCTTTAGTATTATTCTGTCTTGAACTATATCTTGTGCAACACTTTTTTCCTATACATGTCTAGTATTCATCTAGACCAGTCTGGGGGCTTTTCACTTTTCTTGAGAAAACAGTCATTTACGACGTCTACAACTTTTGTCTCTGTATAATGCCTGCACTGACATTCCCCCATTGTCATGGGGATAAGTGATGACTGAAATTTTCCATTGCTGCTCTGTTTCTGATCCTGGAAGCTGTGGTCACCACTGTGCTCCAATGATGTGGACTGTTGCCCCAGTATTAACCTGTAACCCACAATTTCAATCCATAGTGATACCCTAGGACTTGTTGATGTGGATGACTTAATCGTATCATTTGCCTGCCAAGGCTTTCTTTAAAGCAGACACTGTTTCTCCACCAACAGACAGCTCTGCTTTCTCCTATAATTTTTACCTTTGTGTTACACTAATTTTCTTTCCTTCCTCCTATTTCAGATACAATCTCTTATAAAAAATCTTCATTTAGACTTAAGTTTTTCTGTTCATGTGACTCTGATCTTTGACCATTACCATTTGCCTAAAGGCATTGTACATTTTTGCTCTTATTCTCATTGTATGCTCTGTTTGATTGCAGCTTTATTTGTTCTTCAATATCGCTCAGTGGTTTTACTGACTTATTTTGCATATTCTTTTACCAGAAAAGAGACATTTTTTCTCCTGCCCTATGGAAGATGAATCATCCTAGTGTGACCATTGATTTTTCATCTTTCTTTTGCTCTTACACATCTATAATCTTTTAAAGCAAAGTTAGTGAAACTTCTTTTCACTTGCAAAACAAAGAATTACATTGGGCTGATACTAATGAGACTTTATATACAAACAGATCTGTTCAAATAAAGGCAGAATTTGTGTTCTGTGATAAAGTATCCTTGTTCTTTTCTGATTTATTTGATTGCTAACACTAATCTGGTAACAATTCAAATGTTCTCCATGACCACTCTATAACCTTATTAAATAAAATCTGAACTGCTTATATAAGACAACCCAATTAACTGCAATAGCAGAGCTGAACTCCATTGGAAATGTGTGCATCTTTTAGAAATTTTGGGAAAGACCAATGGCAATACATCACGGAAGCACAAGCTAATGTAAGTTATACCTGATATGGCTTTCATTTGGACACTGCAATCACCTGCTTTTCTTTTTTTTAACCCCAGAGGAGCATGCTACCTTGTAGAACTCCTTTTATCTTAAGAGATTGTCTTGAAAGCTTCAGTAACTTCATCAGAGTAATTCCTCCTTGCTTTGATCCTGTTGAGTGGTTTGGTTCAGAGAAAGGAGAATCTGTGCCAGGATGGAGTCCTGCTTGGCCCTGGGCTCCTGGGAGAAGGTGGGCTCCCTGCTGGAGTCGGAGGTCTTGCAGTGTACCAGTAAGAGCTCATCTGTTAATTTTCCCATTGAAATAGTTTCTCATGTTCTTATCGAAGTTCCTCAGTTCAGAAACATAAAAAATATACACAACTGCTATTTCACTGTTATTTTCAGTTGTAGAGTAGTTTTAATGACAAACAACATTTAAAATGTCTATTTGTGTATACCGATATATACATATTCCCACATGCATTTGTGGATGTAAAGCATATACGAACACACATATATACATGTGCTGGCCCTCACGCACAGAAAACCACTAATTATACCTTGGAAAAGGAGAATAGAAAAGAAAATAAACTTTTTCCAGGCGCTTCGTACTGAGTCTGAGGAAAAGTCTCCAGATGTCGATTTGCTTACAGCAATTTATTTAATCTGTTCCTGGATTTAGCTCATTTTTGGCTCATCGTGCACAAGTCGTGGGTGTCTATACGTATATATATATATGTATATATTTATTTAACAAGTATTTAGCCATATATATATTAATTTATCCATGTATCTTTGAGCTCAACACTTTTTCATGGGCAATATGCCTTTATAATGCAAAGGTAAATCAAACCTAGCATATATTTAAAGAGCTGAAAGAATTTGTTTTGTTTTAAAGGAAAAAGGTATTTTTCAGGGCAATATCTTAAACACAAATGTTGAAGCTTGTGGTATGTAAGCCTAGTTGTTGAATACATCAGGAAGAAAGAAAAGTGTTCCAAAATTCTGCATGAAAGCAGAGCTAGCATGGTAAGAAGGAGGGGAGAAGGGAAGTATAACTCCCCGAATCTGTGAGATTAAACTTGTAGGTGCTTTGAAGTTAAAGAGAGATTCTTGCCTTGCTCAACTTGCATTTGTTTAGTTGTCCTTACGTGATCCAAGTGCAGAAGTGAGTCACAAGGTTGTGATAAGGCTGAGAAGTTTGCATAGAATCGTTGTCAGCAACAGACAGGCAAAAAGCTTCTCAAGATCCTCAGGGTATTTGAATATAACAACAGGCAGTGAGATGACAAAAGCCTATATAAATTAAAAAAATGATATTTTCCTTATTAAAAATAGTTCAAATTCATTTAAAGAACCATCATGGCTTATAATAGCTTCTCATATTACAGTACTGAAAAACTTTAGATTATATAAGGAACTCTGTCTAGCCAGTATATTTCCTTAATTGAAATTTATGTAAAAGTCAAATTGCTCATGAAATCACTATCTGAGCTCTGGAAACAGATTTTGCTAAAGCATGAAATTTCTTTTTGGCCATCTGTAGTCTCTTCTGCTTAAAGGATATTTTCTTCCTATCAGATGTGTTCAATCCAATAGTTATTTCAATAATGAAATAGAACATGGGAAACCAGTTGAGATTTGATAAAAAGCCAGGTTTCTCCTTCCAATTTATTAAAATGAGATGTGAGAGGGTGGCATCTATTAGTCCTAAAACGCTGCAAAACCTATTGTTCAGAAGCCACTAATTTGACTTAATTTTTATGAATAACACTTTCTTTGTCTAAGGTATCATTTTGTCATAAATGTCTAGCAAGTTCCAATTAAAACTTTTCTTGTTCATTCGGCACAAGAATTGTATTTTTAAGCTATATCTATAGTATATCTTCTTGGCTACCAAAAAGGAAATACCAGTTGTAGTTATAGGCTACTTTTAGTAACAAACCAACCAGTGAGAATCAGTTTTTGTGTAGGAAAATAAATCTAAAATCCAAATATGAGTACAAAGTCAAAAACAAATTAAAGAGGAGTATTTTATTTATGATTAAAATTAGGTTTTTTCAAGTCATCCTGTGGTGTCCTGGCATGGACAGCACAAGAGGTGTCCTGTCAGCCAGGAACTCATACCCAGACAGGTCGAGACAGAAGTGGTGTGCCCTGTAATAGGCTGAGCACTGGAGAGCCTGTGTGGGAGTGTGGTTTCCCTGCTTGATGTGCTGACCAGCACAACTTTTGACTTTTTCTGAAATAACCAGAAAATAGATGGCCAAGCCAAGAACTGAGTAAAAGATTGTGTAGCCTTTAAGACCCTAAGGTATTAGAAAAGTTTGTTTGGGACTTAAATTTAGTACCAATACAAAGACACTAATTGTATTTTATGGGGTTATTGGATTCTATATTGATTTCAAGGGGTAAGTTGGTGAGATTTGTTATAGACGGCTAACTTGACAGAGTTACAGGGTGACTTGTAAGCAGTTACCTAATTCTATTCCCTAGTCCATCTCCAATCCTTTCATTCTGGCCTGCCAATCATTTTTGGGGAGTTTCTTCAGTTAGCACTTGATTAAAACACACCTTCTTCAATGTTCTGATATTAAGACATCGAGATGAGAACTTCACCACATGTCCATGGTCCACTGTTAAATAACCTCATTGGTCAAAATCTAAATTTTATATCTCAAATGAGTTTATATGGCTTTGTCTTCCAGCCACTAAACTATTTTTATCTCCTGAAAGCATTTATATGCTATAATAAATTATTTACACATGCTTTCCTGACTAACTGACTCTGCTAATAACAACTCTGTTACAGCAGTCAGGACAGACACCAATATGTTTATACCTTGTATGGCGAAGCAAACACCATGCTCACGTATGTAGATGAGAAGGCAGAGTGTTGTTCATGGTAAAAGAACAAGTCTTCACTATATTAAATAGCACAACTTTTTATTACTGCTTTCTCTATTCAAATAGAAGGATTAATCAACTGGCACTACCAGGGAAGGTGCAGCTCCCTGGACATATATTTCCACTGCCTCAGCCCCAGACTTGCTGCTTTCCCTCTATTTTCTGAAGCTGTAGATAAGAAACTTGTTCAAAGTGGATTGCCAGAGTTTATTTATTGTACTTTACTAAACTTCCCCCTTTTAAGCTCTTTAAACAAAGAGGCACTTCATAGCAGACTTCTGATGGTTCCTCAGTCAAATACTTTGACCTTTTGCAGCTCAGCTGTGATTGAAGAGTATTTTTTGAGCCTGAAAAGCTCCTAAGGGATCTCAGTCACTGACCCACATATCACAGGGAATAACTCAGGCAGCCCTTGTCTCTCCACTCTGCATCCTGGTTTAGTTTAGGGTGGTTTGGTTGCTTTCTTCTGCAGAGTATAGATCCCTCTGCAAAGCCACCTGAATTGGCAACAAGCACGTGCACCACATGGCATTGCAGTCTTTTAGGAAAGTGTATTTTAGGGCATTGAGGGGTCAGGTTGAGACCCTATTGGGTGGGAGACCAAGATGCAAGAGAAGCAGTGCAGGAGGAAGAGAGATCCCTGCTGGCCTCGTTATGGTGCTGGCTGCTGGAAGTTGTTGCCCCTTGTCTTTTACTGAAGGCTCTGCTCTTCCCACTGGAAACTTTCACAACTTTGGCTCCCAGATGCCTAGTTGGCATAGGATTATCATCCTGTGCCCTGTGGGATTATCATCCCAGGACAATCCTTCTGAGGGATAGTCAGGAGGAGACATTGCTTTGAAATAGGAAAGGACATGCCCCAGTTTCCCAGAATACTAACTGTGTTGCTTCTGTTCAGTTCAAGGGTTGTTTTTAAACATCATAAAAGTGCAGGAAAAATGGTTCTGGTGTTGTCATTGCAGGACTCACTGCTACCTGGCCTTCTGCCAGGGCACTGCTGGGTGTTCTATTCAGACTCTCCCTCTGGTACCATGTTTGTCTATTTTTCGTTCTTCGGAGAATCCTCTCACGTATCTCCATTCTTGTTCCCCATAATCATTTGATTTCTCCCTGTATTTCTCCCCTTCTCTGAGGGAAATAGGGTGGAGAGAAGTAATGAAGATGCTATTTAGGGAGAGTGTGCAGTCCTCAGTGGTCCATTTGCTGGTGCTCCCCAGGATTCCCAATTGTAGCATACTACTAAGGCCACTACAGGGTACTTCCCTGCTTATTAGCTTTGGTGATGTTTTATGACTGCTCCATAAACCACTTTAACCATTTAAATTGCCCTTTTCTGAATCCATTAGGTTCTTTTGCATGGGGGATGTTTTCAAGTCTATTAAAGAAAGTGTCTTACTACACTTTCTTTGACATCTGCCAGAGATGTTTTTAGTTTTCCTTATGGATAGCTATTTGCTTGGAAATGAATAGGGTACTCCTTATGCCATGCACTTTCAAATTACTGTTTTTTATTTCCCTGCAGCATCTCCTTGGCTCTAGCCAAGTCTATAATCTTATCTACAGTATTGATTTTTGTAGCATCCCAGTGTGTCCAAACTAAGCAGAGGGATAAGTAGCACACAGAACTTTCAACATGAAGTTACCAAATAAAAAAATTGTCCTGGTCACTGCATTATCAAGTTAGTGACAGTTCTGCCTTTTTTCAATGCAGGCCACAGAGATCTGCCTTGTCCAGTGTGTGTCTAATTGCTCAGGGTCCTGGACAATCTATTAATGCCCCTTGGGTGGAAAGGCTAGCCAGTGTTCAGGGTTTGCAAGGAGAACTGATTATAGAAGTCAGTTACTAGCTTCTGCTACTGTACTGATTATTTATGAAGAATCCAATATTTTACACAAAATCTGTTTCTGTGAATGCAGTAAAAACAAATACGTGGCAGATTCCTTGCTCACCATTTCCAAGATGACTCTTTCAGGGAATACACTTTCTGCATGTGCTTTCTTTTCAGGACATGACAACATTGGTCCCCGTTTCCTGGCTTTCTCTTGCTTACTGCATCTTTTTGCTTGTTCTTTAAATTGAATAAGAACTGAGGTCTGCGACCTGCTGTGACATTCTCATCTAATATTAATCTATTTTTTATCACTTAAAATGCCATTGTCACTGTATCTCTTAAAAGATGAAGCCTGAAGGTGGCCCAGTTTCCAAACCCCGTTATCACCAAGGAGGGATTTGTACATCTCTTGTCTTGACAACCAAAATGCAGTCATGCAGCTACAGTCAGTAATTACAGCTCCTGGCTGGAAGCAGGAAGATGTTATGTACTACAGATGCTATCTGCATGAGAAAGAACTTCTGTCTGTGATTTAAACATTTTCCAGGAAACTGAGGCAGGGCACTGTGCTTCAAATGCAGTTAACACTTGGAAGTTTACTGAAGTATGGAAAGACTTGTTAGAGTTCACCTTGCCTACTTTAGATACCTCTGGCGCAGACATCCACATCTGAGAGCTGCTTGAGAAAATAATGCTTGCGAAAGCATGATTCATCTGGTGTCCTTGAGACATAGCTCTAGCATGAGATGAGTATGGGCTAGAAGCTCATGTAAAACCTTTTACACCATTTTCCATAGCTTGAACAGGTACACCCTCTGCCATGTTAAAAACTGGCTGGATGTGGTGGTGAATGGTGCTATATCCAGCTGGTGGCTGGTCACTAGTGATGTTACCCAGGGCTCAGTATTGGGGTCAATTCTGTTCAATGTCTTTGTCAATGACGTGCATGCGGGAATCGAGGGCACCCTTAGGCAGTTTGAAGACAACACCAAGTTGGGTGGGAGCGTGAATCTGCTGGGTGCTCAGAAGGCTCTGCAGAGTGATCTGGACAGCCTGGATCCATGGACTGAGGCCAATAGCATGAGGTTCAAAATGGCCAAGTGACAGTCCTGCTCTTGCGTCACAAGAACCTCATGCAGAGCTACAGGCTGGGGGAAGAGTGTCTCAGAAGAACAGCTGCTTGGCAGAAAAGGACTTGGAGTTGCTGATTGGCAGCCAGCTGAACATGAGCCAGCAGTGTGCCCAGATGGAGAAGAAGGCTAGTAGTATCCTGGCCTGTATCAGAAACAGTGTGGCCAGCAGGACTAATGCAGGGATTGTCCCCCTGTACTCAGCACTGGTGATGCCACATCTCAAGTGCTGTGTCAGTTCTGAGCCCCTCGCTACAATAAAGACATTTTGAGAGGCTGGAGTGTGTCCAGAGAAGGGCAATGGAGTTGGTGAAGGGTCTGGAGCACAGGTCTGATGAGGAGCAGCTGAGGGAGCTGGGGATGTTTAGCCTGGAGGAACAGGGGCTGAGGGTGGACCTTATCACTTTTGAATGGAGGTTGTAGCCATACAAGTAAGAGGCAATCAGGCAAGTGAAAATGGCCTCAAGATCTGACAGGGTAGGTTGAGATTGGGTGTTAAGAAAAATTTCTTCACCTAAAGGATTGTCAACCATGGGAACAGGCTGCCTGGGAAAGTTGTGGAATCATCATCTCTGGAAGTGTTCAAAAAAAGGCATGTAGATGTGGCACTTTGGGATAGGATTTTGTGGTGAACACAGTGATGCTGGGTTAAAGGCTGGACTCAATAATCTTAGAGGTCTTTTCTAGCCTTAACAAGTCTCTGATCTCATGATTCATCAGCTGTAAAGGGAGGGCAGGTTCTGGTGTCAGCTGTTGGTGTCCACATCAGAGACATCCACATTTGGTCAGACAAACCCCACTCTGTCCAGCTGACCTTCCATATTAGTCTCACCAAAGCTTCTCCAGCAATGGTTTAAAAGGAGGAAGATCGAGACATTTTCCATTTCATCTAATGGAAGGTAAAGAAGTGTGAGGGGAATTAGATATGAATAATCTCTAAACTCTGATTTCAGCTACCAGAAGGACGGGTTTGCTGCTGTTCAGGCCCAGGCTCTTGAACACAGTCTGGAGAAGCAGGAATGAGTGAGAAAATGAGTCATAGTAATGCTAAGATGTGTCTTTTGTCCTTGGGAAGTTGGTTTGAGAGATGACATTATGGAAGCCTGGAAGAAACAGAGTTGTCCTTTGCTCAGGAGTGGTCTTGGGACATGGCAAGGCAGTGGTGAGTAGTTCTGAGCCCTGAGGGCTGCAAAAGGAGTTTTCTGGGGCTCTCTGTAAATGAGATCTCAGCCTGTTGTGCACCACTCTACTCCATTATGCTTCTTTTATTACAACCTCATTACATGGAAATTGAGCATTAAACTAGCACAAAACCACTGTAATGGAGTGAGGAATTGGGATCCTCCCATTTTTATGCATATAGTTATGCCACGAGCCAAAGTGTGGGTTCAGGTTCTGAAGCTCTTGGCCTTAGGATTTATGCATGCATTGCTGTGGCATAACTGTAGGCTTGATGCTGTCTCACTAAGTGGCATACTGGCAAAACAGAGCAAAATCATCTGACTCTGGGAAGAGCCTACGGCACAAGTAGACAAAAAAAAAAAAATTACACAGCACACAGTGTTCCTGTCTGACAACTCCCCTTACTGCTGAAGGGGGTCCACCTTGTTTCATGGCAGGTTGCCACCCTCTGTCCAAAGGAAGGGAAGAGAGGAGAAAAAGAAAACACAAAAGCAAGGAGGGGTGCAACAGTCCAAGGTATGACCACAGCGTTAGTACCTGGGTGTCCCACAGCCATTCCCTGGGAGGATCAGGGATGTGGGTCATGGGGCCATTCCCATGGGAGAGGACTGACATTGCCTCCTGTTTTCTCTGAGCCTCCCTGGAGCCCAAGCACTAGGGGCCTTCTCTTCCTTCACAACCTGAGAGCAATTGCTCCTCCCTGAGCACAGGGGATTTGCAATTTTGCAATATGAAAAAGGAAGATTATGGTTTGGGTGGTGTTGCAGGAACATGCCTCCAAGGTGCCATTGCAGCAATGAAGAGGGTGGTGGGAAGGGCCAAGAGAAGTTGCCTGGTTTGCTGGTGCCCAAGGCCAGGCATTGATGGACAGACACCAAAGCAATACTTCATGGACAAGCATAGGCAGAAATATTTGGTCATTTTGCTTTCTGAGGCAAGGAGTGTCTTTCTCAGGATGTGCTGCCAGCTTCTAAGAATGGTGTTACATGCCACCATGATTGCCTCGAGGCAGAAGAGTATCATTGTGCTCTAGGTTAATTATAATTGACACTTGAATAAAAAATCCTCCATTCCTCACTCTACTGATCCCTTTGCTATTTGATTCCAGTGTGTGTGTCTAAAATTAGGCCTTTGGAAGTACTTCATGGCAGGGGTTGTAAATGGTATATTTTCCTAAGCCTGCTGCTCTCGAGGCTTATGTTTTGCCATCTTATGACTTGGCTCATGGTCAGAATTGCATCTGTGTAAATTTGGGACATGAAGGCTCAGTAATACACTGTGAGTTCAATAATAAAAGAGTTGAAAAAATTCCACTGAAGCATATCAAGTTCATTTAAACAAAGAGCATTGTTATTTAACCCTTACACTAGTACTAGTAGGAACGTGGGAAATAAATCCTCAGCAGCCAGCAGTCTACCAGGGGTTCAGTGTAGTATTATCCCCTCCCAAGATTTCCTTGCAACACCTATGTGGACATTTTGACACACGTCATGGAATCTCAGTTCAGCACTGCATGGATGTGGTAGGACCTGCTGTCACTGTGTGCACTGGGGAGGGGAGAAATTGCCTACTTCTTCACTGCTAACAGATACTCTGAGCCCATACTGCAAGCACCCCATATTGTCAATGTCTTCAGAACACGGCAGCTAATTATTTTGGTATTTTTTTAAATTACCATCCATTGCATAAAAATAAAAAGTAATTCACCATCCATCTGCACAAATAAGACAAGTTTTATGTAGTCAAAGATTTGGCTTTGGGTCACATTTCAGTGGGGTGTTTCCTAAAGAGTGTCTCAGAATAAAACTAGGCTATTAAAAGCAGCAGTATTCTATTTTTGTCATGAGATTTCTCATTTTAGTTCCAACTGCAGGCCCCAGCACCGTTGAAAGTTTTGGAGCAGAGATGGGCTGACAATAGGGGGTGAGATTCTCCCATGCAATCTGCCTGCTCTGATTCAGAGCTTGTTTACTTCAAGAAGGCAGAAGAGTGTATACTTCGGACTAATGTAAAGGGCAGCAGCTCTCCATCCTTTGGCATTCATCATGCGTGTGTCTATAACACACCATTGTGTATTTTATGTTCACCTCTTTGGCAGCAGATTACCACAGACTGTGAAAAAGCACTTGCAGTTAGGAATAAGGGAGAGGTCCACTTGCTCTTGCTTTCTCACCCCCTCGTATTCCTGCGTGTCCTTCATCCTGCTTTTCTTCTGACGTCAGGTTAACACTGCTGTCATTTAATCTCTCTAGAGTGTGGCATGCACCACATGAGATGCTATATTAGGTCTCTCCAAGCCTGCCTTTTTAGAGCTACACTCTGCTGCCTGCATTTTAGCAGCTCTGTACTGTGGCACCATTCTTGTCATTCCTTCTGATATTTTTGTCTTTGAGTTTCTCCACATCCTGTCATTAAGTGATTCCTTGAAGCCACATTATGCATCCCTGTTATTTTCTTTCCCTCTGAGCGCTTGTCTTTGTCCACCATCTCAGCTAAGATAACCAGGATAATGATTTGGTATTTACAATTGCTAAAAAAAGTGAAAACAGTAAAGGATTTAGGCATACCAGTGCTGTGATTTCACTAACAAATCATTGACGGAAGCAGCATGGCCCAAAGGACAAAGGCTGGCCAGAAAGGCAGGACATTTACCCTGCAGTTCTTGTGAGACCCAAAGCAATCACTTTAATCACTCTCCTCTGTTTTCCCCAGCTGTCATATGAAGCTGATGGGGTGCCACTAGGCTGTGCAGGAAAGAGACACTGTAAATGGCAGATAATTATTAGAATTGCTTTCTTGATTTCAGGCCATGACATTTCATCTCTCTGGAGACAGAGGTCAGGGAGGCGGTTCATGAGAAGGAAATTCCACTTTGCTTGAAGGCATAGATGGCATTTCCATTACTGATGGAGAAGTGTGTAAAATAAATAAATCACACAGGAATGGCTTTATGTATTAATTTTCTCCCTTTCTATGCCACTGGTTTGAATTGTTTTTATGTGTTTACTTTGTTAGGCAGAAATCACCTCAGATTTACAAATGCAGCTTTTGTTTGTGATGCTCCAATTCAAAGGAATGTTGTGCTTTTGGCCATAATTCTTCATTGCCTCTAGCCCTCCTGATACACTTCCCTGAAGATTTAGAGGACATCGCCAGCCCAGATGGGACCTGTGCATGGCCTAAGGTTAGAGGAAGACTTATGTCCCTCTGGGCAGTCCCAGGCTGGGATCCTACTGGTGCCTCTTGGTCTAACAAGGGTGAGCTGTCCCTGCTTTTGGGCTCTCCAGGCTTGCACTGTGGCGATCTCAGGTCCCAGCTCCTCTGTGGGTGAGTACCACCACTTTCCTGTCTGTCCTACCTCCCAGAGCAGCCGTTCATACCTCCACACATTTGAAGACCATGACACATGCCACATCTGCTGGGTCGATTGATCATTCTTCTGCTACAGCCGACTGTGTGCTTCTCACTTCCAAGATCTCTGAGCTGCCTCTTTCTGGGTTGGGATAATAAAAGCAAGGTGCCCACAAACAACATTCCCCTCTCTCAGCAGAGAGGCTGTGTCCTGCTTCTGCAGCACTGAGTGGCCATAGTCACTCTTCCAGCTCAGAGTCCACCGGTCATGTTGATCTAGGCTCTGTTTACCATTTGCAGTGCTTATGGTGCTGGAGACCGTAAGGCTTCTCCATGCTTCATGTTAAGAGACAGGATCTTTCACCTTTCTTGGATAAAACCAGCTTACTACATGTACACCAAATGATGTTTCTGCTCTGACTGAGCTGTTTTATATTTGGTCAAATCTGTCTTTTCCCTTCTGGACAAGATATTCATGCAGAATAAAAGAATGTTTCTTAGAAACTCTTCATACAAACTCAGTACTGGGTGAGGGAATGGGCCATATGCCTCATGGGCCGGCAAGGAGAAGTGACAGGAGGAGATGAGTAGATAAACACCATCCATGAGGGTGAGCAGGGGGGAAACAGAAAGAGTCTTTGCAGAAACCCTGCTGAGCCAACACACCAAACACTGCATTTGGAAAGGAGAGCTGGAGACAGCCCTGCTGTATGGAAGCTTGCAAGATGGGGAAGGCTGCAAGCATCCTATGTAAGGGTCCTTCTTGGCCTGTGGTTCTGCAGTTACAGAACCAGTGCATTGTCCTGGAACCAGGGGAGATGACCTCCCCCCAGGGAAGTGTCACTGTTGGGTAGCTGTCAACCAGGTATCTGCATGGAGATGCCCAGGAGATCAGTCACTGCTGGAGGCATCCTGCTGCAGGAAGTAGAAGTCTCTGTCTACCAACCTGACCCATGGTTGCATGTGAGAGTCTGCAGAGATGACCAAGGGTGGTCTTGCCTTGGACTGTTACCTTAGCTGCTCTTCCACACGGGCACCAACATTATTACCAGAGATCTCAAGCACATCAGGAGAAACTACATGGATTTTGGGGTGCTGGCTAAGGGCACAGGAGCCCAGGTTGTGTATCCTCAGTCTGATTGGTCAAGAGGAACTATAACACCAAGAGGAACTACAGCACCATTGGAGTAACTGGGACATGTTGGGACAACTCACACAACTGGAGTGCTGTGATGAGCAGATACCAGGTCTTCACCAAAGACAACCGGGTGTGTATGGCATATAAGTAACACAGTGGCTCTGCTATATAGACCTCTTCAATGGGCCAGACAGTAGGCTGGGTGAGAGCCTGTGGGTCAGGACAAGTAATGAGTATTGGTTTCAGTCTGATGGGAGTTGGTTAATGACTACTTAAGTGGGGTGACGACGAATATGAAGCCTTCTTTAAAGAACTTGAAAATATATCTGGATCACATCCTCTGCCCCTTTTGGGAGATTTTAACTTCCCTGATGTATGCTGAAAGAGCACTAGAGAGGCATACAGGCAAGCTAAGAGGTTTCTAGATGATGTCAGGTCCAACTGCTTCACACAGCTACTAGATAAGCCAGCTTGGGATCATACATACCCTGGACCTGTATTAACAAAGCATTCACAATGGTTGAGGAATAACAATCAGTGTCATACTTGGTTGTGGAGATACTGAAATACTGGACTTAAAGATACTGAAGGAAATGAGTAAGACAAGTAGCAGATTAAAGATCATGGACTCCAGGAGAGCAGACACTTCAGTTTCTTTAAACCACTGAAGGTTGGATGACATGGAAACCAGCTCTGAAGGCCAAAAAAAGTTCAGGGAAAGTGGCGAGTCTTTACTGACAACCTCTTTCAAGCAAAAAGCAAGCAGATCTAACAGGAGACTGACCATTCAACAGGGAACTCATGACTGAGCTACAATGCAAGGACTGGTTGCAGGGAGAAACTTTTTCTGCATCAGTTAAGCAGTGGCTGCCCAGAGAGGCTGTGCAATCTCCATCCTTGAAAGTTTTAAGGCCTCGGGTGGCTGAAAACCTAAGCAACATGATTCAATCATAGACCTAACCCTACTTTGAATAGAGAGTTGGACTAGAGGCCTTCTGAGGTCCTTGGAAGCCTGAATGGTTCTGTCATTATGTGAAATAGTTAACTTGGTAAGACTACCTGCTTCTTTATCATCTATGTCATTATAATCATTGAAGCCAAGTAAACTTCCAGCACAATGCGCTGAGTAAGTGAGAATCTAAGGCTCTCTTTTTAGCCTTTTTATGTGTATATTCAGGAAGGCAGCAGCTTTGGAAAGGAAAGTTTGGATGCTGCAGGTACTAATAACACTGCCAAAGAATGCTGGAGTGATGCACAAGTGCCAACATACATCTACTAATTCTCTGTCTTTGTACAGAAGTAGTTATAAGGTCTAGCAATAGCTTAAAGGCATATTTTGTTTTAAAAATACAGTCATGGTGTCACTGATGTTACAAAGAGAAACTAAACAAGATTGTTACTACTGCCCTCAGAATTCTGTATCAAAAATCAGATCTTTTTCCAAGAACAGCCCTTCATGGAGTGGTGAGTATTGTTTGTTTTTCAAGGATGATGGAGTAAAGCTTCATATCTGTCCAATCTTTCTAATATTTGGAGATCAGCTTATCTTATTGGGCGGGTTGCCAAAAGTGATTACAGCTGCAGAAACTCTACATTTGAGCAAGGATTTTATCAAAGGGCTCACATCTGGAAAAATGCCAAGAAAAACAGTGAGCAGAGAGAGTGTAAATCATACCTCAAAAATGGGATGAGAAACTGTGGAATAATTATTCAAAAACTATGTGAACTTACGTATACATCTGCTAGGTGACTAAAATTGCCATCTGAATAAGGCATTATCCACACTTAGACCACATTTAGCTAAACAAACAGTTCCACTAGGCATAATTTGACATTTTCCATCCTTATAGCTTTTCTATCAAGTGTGGATACCCCCAAGAGCACTGTAAATTCATAGCCTAACTTAATGCACACTAGCCTCCCCTTTGTAGACAAGCCCTTAGAAGCAGAGGTACTTCAACCAGTATGAATGGAATACTGCTTATTTAAATCCTACCAGATGAGGAAGTGATTCAGTGGTCACTGCAAACAAAAGTGGGTAAATGCACTGCTGGATATTGGAGTAGATTACTTCATTTAGTAATTAAGGCATCCATTACATTGGATTGTTTAGCCAAAAAAACACAGTAATAAATCCACAGGCATTCACTTCATATATCAGTATGTGCTCTCCACAGTCTATGAGAGCACTGTATGCAAAAGTACTTTCTCAAGCACTACTGAAGGCTCTTTTGCCACTAGTGTGAGAAAAGGAGGGAAAAAATACAAGACTTCCCATGCCAGTTGTGTTCCACAAAACAGCTGTCCCTGGTCATAAGCATCAAGCACCCAGAACATCTGGAGTCTTCCCAGGGACATTAACCACAGCTGGTTGGGAACACCAGCATCAGCAGGATTGGTTCTGCGTGCAGGACCAGGGGTGCACTCTTTTAAGTGAAGTTGCTCCAGCCTGCTTTTTGCTAAAACTCCAGAAGGAAGTCTTCACCAGCCAGAATTCCTTCAAGTATTCAGGAGCAGCATGGGCTATTAAAAAATCATGCTAGCTGCTTTCATGCCATAGTCTGCATCTACATAGCAAGCTGCTGTTTGCAAATGGCTAAATTCAGGATCTGTATTCCCTTTGTTCATTTCAATACAGTCTGTGAATTTGCAGAGTGAACCTTAAATTTGGATGTAGCTGGAAAAGATTTCCTTTTGAAACAAAACTCCTCTTTTGTTAATTCCTTCTGGAGTGTATTGCCTGGAGTGAAACATTTACAAGTTCCAGGCTTTTAATTAATTTCATTTACATCACAAGTCACAAATGAGACATGTGGCCAGGTCACCTATTTTATCTGCCAGCATATCATTGCAGAAAGAGAGGATATGGCCTGCTTTTCATTTGCTTTTTCAATTAAAACTGAGAATTTGTTCTATGAAAAAAAAAATTTCTGTGATGTTTTGGTGCCACTTGAGCTCCTATAGATTGCAAGAGGTATACAAAATGGGAGTGTGCACACATACGTGTGCATGAGGAGAAACAACCAACAGGAGGGAGAGGACGAAAATTAAGTACTTTATATGCATAAGGTGTGTCTACATACATTAGTACAGACAGATGTGGGCTCCTCTGCAGGGCATGTTAGCTTGGGCACAGAGTTGCAGGAAAACAGCTTGATAGTTTCCAGACCAGAACTGGCTCCCATTTGATCAGCTCAGATGATGGCAGATGTGTGTACTTGTCTGGGCTCATCCATGTAGACATGCCCAAACTTACCTCCAGACTTTCAAAATATCCCTGGAATGGAAAGGAGCTTTTCCAGTTAGGACCTTAAATAAATATTTGCTGGGATAACATGCATACTTGCTAAAGTGTTTGAAGTGGAGAAAGACAAAAAGGACAGCAAAAACCAAAATTAGATGATGATGAAAGAGGTTGTTTAAGCAGGACTCATTTATCAGGAAACCATAACAAATCTCCCACCCAGGGTCAGATATTTATTTCGAAAAATGAAGAGGGATATGAAATATAAAGAGTAAAATTTGGCAGAGTTTAAAGGAGAAGAGTGCAGAAGAAGGAGAGAAGGCAAAAGTTAATTCCCTTTCTGAGGCTTACAGACTGCGTTTTGCTTTTGGTACCTTGGGTGCCACCGATAGTGTTTGTCTCCTTTTCTGCCCTCTGACTTTTGCGGAAAAGCAAGTGTAGTCATTAGCATGATCGTTGATCAAATGTGCCTTAAGCCACCTCATAAAGAATCCATGCCATGGTCTGTCAGAAATCAGTGAAGAGGGCAAGTCTCTTCCAGAAGCTGCATTTAGAGTGGTAAGGACATTTAGGATAAGTGACATGAATTACAGCCCATGGTTGGTGTCTCTTTCCTCCTATTGATTGTAACAGATGAGTAGCTTAATCTAAATCATGTGATGTCAGGGGAGATAATTCTCAGTCTAAAGGGAGTAACAGAAAGAAGAACAGTAAGTAGTGTTCATATAGGATTCTTCACACACCTGATCCACCTTCCTCTCTGGTGTAAACCCAGGAGTATCTCAGACATAAATGAGGGTCAACATATCTGCAAATTCTGTAGTTAATGGAAAGGCCTCAAATGAATATCCTCAATTAAAGCAGAATTCAGAGGCAGGACTGTCAGAAGAGGCAGACTCACTTTCAACCAGCTTCCCACCTTGCAGACCACATTCCTTGTCTAAATAAGTATCTCAGTCTATTGAGATACCTCAAGGACACTGTTTCTTTTTATGCTGGTGCTAACACTCAGAGGCTTAGTAGAAAATTGCTACTTCTATCATGTATTTCCCCTGCTTACATAGATAAGGCCAGATCAAATTCCTGAAAAAACAACCCCCATTTCACTTGCTCTTTTTAAGTGTCTTAGTTTAGGCTTTTTCCACTAACCAGTTTAGTAATGGCGAAAGGTTAGATTCACCTTCAGTTTTCCTTTAACAAACACAATCTGCCTGTGCTGTAATTTGAGATCCACTGGTACATAGTACCTCATATTCAAAAAGTTCACGGCAAACAGAACTAACGCTTGCTAGTTCTCTGTTTCTCACCACTTACCTAACCAAATCTGGCTGAAAGGGTGGCAGATGTAGTGGCATCCGTGACCATCCCTGTGCAGGCTCTGAGCAAGGACTGGACCCAAGTGTCTATTGCTTACAGCATATGAACATCAATGCACATTACAGGTCTGTTTGCCTCCCTACTCCTCTCACTGGTCTGACAAATTAACTCCATATGTTAGAGAAAATGAACAATAATAAGTGTGCCTAAAACAAAGGTCTTAATAATGGGATAGAAGGGCCATACTATTCCTTTCATCACATAGGTGAGATTAAAAAATGTCAGTGGTGTAATGCCCTTTCAGGCAAGAAAAAGCCCATGAAGCTGGCTTGGTAAAAAGACAAGCATGGAAAAGAAGAAAATTGGCTTTATACCATAAAGATGGTAAGTATTCAAATACCTGGCTGAAAATGCCAATAAAGCACATCAAGCACGAGAAAGGGAAATCACATGTGCAGCAGGAGCAAATTCTGCTGCTTCACTGTAACAACCTGAAGGCATCACTGTGCTGTGGGGATGAGCAGTCCAGGCCTGTGTTATGGCTCATTGTGTGTATGACTGGTAAAGACTGGCCATGGTTAATCCCAGTTCTTATCTGCTGTTCTAAATGAGATTACTCATGGGGCTCTTTGGGAATGAAGTAAACATTCATCAAGGAACCAACTCTTCACAGTGGCTCTCCACGCTCATTCCCAGAGTAACCTCTGCGGAAAGTCATTGAAAGGATAACATCGTGACATCAGGAGCATTTGAAATGGGGACCAGCTGTGATTAGGATATGGCCATCATCTGAAAATATGGGGTTATTAGAATAACTAAGGTTAATGTATTTCAGTTGAGCTAGACCAGTCACACCAGAGATTATTGCAGTTTAAAAAAAAAAATAAAACAAGGAGTCTGAAGCAGTTGTGTTTCTCCAGGAACTTTATTTTTTTTAATGAGTGTTTCATTTATAAAGTCCAGATTTTAGTATCCTGCACAGCCACAAGATGACTAGGCCTACCTCAAACTGATCAAAATGGAATTTTTCCATTGGGTTCAGTGTTCAGTTGACTATCCAAACATCTGTTTTGTGGTTCCTTCAACCTTATACGTCAATATGATGTTAATCTCCTTTATACAGAAAAGCTGAAGCAGTGCCAATAATTTAACTTCCTAGGAAGATGGAAGATCCTTTCTCAAGCTGTAAATCCTTCTGGCCTATGCCCAAAGTGAAAAATGTAAATCAGCAGAGTGGAAACATGGCAAACATGATTTTCTGTCTAAACAAGGGCAGTCTTAACTTTGGGAATTAATCAGACTCTGTTTTAAAAACACTTGTAATGACAATGAAGACAAATCTCCCAGAAAATTATTTTGGAAATTAATCAGTGTCTTCCTTATGTATTTTTTTCCAGTAATTTTTGGGAAGATTTGTCTTCATTGCCATTATAGGTGTTTCTAAGTAATGAAAAAATTTCTTCTTTATGAACAGAGCCAGGAAAAGCATCTTTAATGCATTGTAAGCTTTCTTTCTCTATGGTATTTTCTAAATAATCCCATTCCTTCCTTTCCCTGAAACCAAATTTTTAGTCTGTGCAAAGGTGGACCTAGTGAGGGAGTAGGGGCCAGGGGTCTTAGAAACACTGTTCCTGCCCCCATGGCCAGCATTGTCCCTCTTAGGAAGAAACCACTTGCATTTAGATCCAGTCCTGGAGATATAAGTCACTACAACAAAATTCCCAATAAATTTAAATCTCCATACCCCCACCTAACTTCTTCATGCCCTGCAATTTTCTCCAACAAAACAGTCTAGTAAAATCCAAGCTTTCTTTAACAGGAACTTCTTTTCCTCTTGAAATCTGAGAACTGTCATGAGCAAGTTCTGTCATTCACAATATAATGCAGCGCCAAAGCAGAATTGGACAGTTTGGGAGGACACACTGAGGGATACAGGGCTTGGGAAAAGGTAAGTCTGAAGGGACTGTGAAAATGCAGTAAGACTTCTGCAGAATTTTGGAGGAAAAATGGGGTACCAGAAGCAAACAGGAATTAAGAAAGCATGGCAGCCTCTGCAGGGTGGAGGTGCAGGGGAGGAACAGGCAAAAGGAGCAGATGGAGAACTGTGGAGAGGGAGGGACATAAGTGGCAGGGTGAGGTAGGAGTGCACAGAAGATGTGGGTGTGGAGGAAGGGAATGTGGAGAGCACATGATGCCATAAAGCAGCAGTTTCAGCAGAAAGGCTCCTAAGTCCGGAAGGGCAAACAAAAGTAGATGAGCGACACGGGAAGTGGGATTGTAAGTAAAAAGGTTTGGAAACTGCTGCCAAAACATTATTGAAATTTAGGAACAGGAAAGCAGCTCCTGTTCTGTTTCAATCTGGAAACCTTGTCATGTCCTTCACAAATTCTGTCAGGAAATGCTTCAGGGGAAGGTATAAGAGCTGTAAGTGGGTACAGAGGTTAATGCAGCTCTGCTCAGGTTGGAGGGAATGATCCACTGCATTGCCCTGATACCATCAGTGGTCTGAAACATGCCATGTGTGGCAGGATTTATTTTGGGGCTCAGAAAGCTTCCTTGCTCCCACATAAGACACGCTCACCTTGGGAAGGTAAGCCACTTCAGCACCACCAGTCACCCTGGCACTGTATTAGAGACTGACAGGAGTTTTGGAGAGTAAGATTTAGCTGCTTGCTTCAATGCTGTTTTCAGTACACATACTCTCTGGAAATGTACTCTACCCACATCCATGCTCCATGTGGCTTTTTTGGAACTTACATCTCAGCTAAAAAGAGTTCCCATGGCAATGAATAGTCTAATAATAAGCCTGTGGAAGAAAAGGTTTCCTTTTATCCATCTCAGATTTCTTACTTTTACATGTAAGTAATCTGTTATTAGAAGGCAAAAAGAACTACTCACATCTTCTACCTAACATAAATAATCCAGATCTCAGTTGTACTTTCACAGACATCAAGTCATGAAGTAAATAGGAAGGGAGAAGGTTTCCACAGGCATGAGCACAGCAGGATTCTGCAATAGCAGGAAGATCAGATGAACGCAACTTTTTCTTAGCAATTAATAGAACCACCCAAAACACAAGATGTGTTATTTTTGAGATTAACTTCCATACAGGAATATGCTAGAAGAGAAAAATAGCAGGATGGAGATGGTTCACAAGATTTTGGGGTGTTCCATGAATAGCATTGTTAATGCAGAAAACAAATACAGCAACTAGAAGAGAGGAACTTCTTCATTTGCTTCTATGTAAGAACATGAAAGTGAAGATGACTTTCAGGTGTTTACAAGTATGACAAATCATCTAACTCTTAGAAAAAGCATAAAGAGAAATGACCAAAATAAAAAGAATGGATTTAAGAAAGCAGTCCTCAAAATACTCAGAGATTTAGCAGACAAGATCAACACAGAAAACAAACGTAACACAGAAGGATTGAGTGAAGGTGGAGAGTCCCTGAATGTTACAATAAGGTCCAAAATTTGATCTGATGAGGAGGACATCTAAAACTGAGTGTTAGAGGAAAATGTGGATAAATCACAGAGCTAAAAAAAGGTCAGCATAGTTCTCAACATTATAGGGAACGAGGGAAGTACAAGGCAATTAGCTTTTCTTCAGTTCACAGAAAAATGCTGGAACAAGAAATCAGAGAATTTGGAGCACCTGGAAGATAAAAAACAGATGAATGACACCTAACAAGGATCTGTCATGTCAAACTAATATAATCTATTCTCTGTGGCAGAGCAATGGGTCTTGTGGGTTAGAAGGAGGAAGTTAGTGGCACATACCTTTATTTTATTAAGGTTTTCAGCATGCCTTGCATGACATTCTCATAAATAAGCCAGAAAAAAAAAGAAGAATCATTACTAGTTAAACCTGTGTACTCAGAGAGTAGTGATCAACACCTCTTGCTCAAATTTGCTGAAAGTATCTGCTGAGGTTCAGCAGTGTCTGTACGGCATCCAGCACTATTCCAGATTTTCAACACTTACATGAGAAAGCAGGCATATGTTTTTTTAATTATATGAATGACTAAACTGGGCGAAGCTGCAGTGATGACAGAGGACAAGATGGGAAGGTAGAATGATCCTGACAAATTGAAGAAATGAATTGGAAGAAATACGGTGCAACTGAAAAAGGCTAAATTAAAAGTTTTCATAAATAAATAGGAATAGCAAACTCCAGAAACTGAGGAGGCCATTGCCCAATTAATGCAGAGTTATGCAACTTGGGGGTAGAATAGTCTGCAAATTCACTACTAGTGAAGAATTCCAACATGAAATAAGCAACAGCTGTGTTATGATTGATACAAATGACCAGTCCATGAAATATGATGTAATTATTTTGCTATATGTGGTGTTGGTAAAGTTGTGTCCCATTTAGGTCACAATTACTCAAGAAGGATTTTTCCTCTAGGGGTTGGTACTGGGAAAGGTTGGAGGAATTTGGCTTGGTATGGAGGAGGCTACAGTGAGAGATGATGAGTCTTTAAATATTGCAAAATGATACACTTAAGTTACCAAACATAAAAATAATTATTTAAATACATGAAAGCTAAGTAATAGGAAAGGAATAAACTCTCCTTGGTGTGTGCAATGGGTTAAATAGAGAGTAATGTCAAGTGGCACAGCAAGGAAGACAGATTACTACTTATCAGGAAAATTTCTGCAATAGCAAGGACTGTGCAGTACTGAAGCAGATGGCAAAGGGGAGCAGTGAAATCTCTGTTATCGGGGCTTATAAAACAGAATCAGGTAAACACTAGCCAAGAATGTCACATGTTTAATTAATCTTTCTCTTCTTCCTTCTTTGAATCACTCATGATTTTGTTGTCTTACAACCCACCCTGATTTCCAAATTATTGATAAGCATTGTGAATAACACAGGCACCAGGGCAGCATCTTCTGCATTTCACCATTTAGTTGTAATGAAAATAAACCTGTAAACCTACCCCCTGCTTTCTGCCTCCTGCAGAATGTTTGGCTCATGATAGTGCTCTGATTCTTACTTTTTCACTGTTTAGCTGCTGGGGTGATACCTGACTAGATTCCTGTAGAAGTTCAAACAACTTATTCTGCTTCCAGATGTTTTATTACTCTAGTTTCAAACAGGTCTGAGATATGAAGGCAACAATTAGTGATCATTGTCAGATTTAACTTGTGTGTGTGTAAATACTGGATAACCTTTTCATTTGAAGTCCTCAGGCACAGAACATTTTGCTTTCTTTCAGCCCATCAGCCTGATTGAGGAGTGCAGTGCCTTCCCACTTGGATAAACTATCTTCATGTAGCAACTTGCATCTTTTTCAGTTTGCTCCAAATCTCAGTTGTGATATTTCCTCAGAAGTTTCATCTCATCCTTAGGAACAGGTCCAAGATCAACATTGGTGAAGACTTCCACTGAAATATAACTTGCCTTCTGAAAAATAACCTTGTCTTCTTTCAGTTGCTTCCTTCAGACCCTGGTCCTCTGACAGTCCTGCGAATTCTTTCCTATGACTTCTGACAGGCTTAAGAAAGCCTCTTTTTATCTGTACTCTTTTTTTTTTTTTTTAGTTAGATCCCTTTGAAGCCGATGTTGATCCTTCTGATTTCCTACTAATTTATCACCTACCATAATTTATAATCCTGTTTATTGCCCTCAGTAGGGTCAGATTTCTAAATGTTGAAGGACTGGCTCAAATTACCTCTTAAATCTTCAGACTTGGCATTCCTTTGCCCTGCCTGGTTCCCTGTTATTCAGCCTCATGCATATCCTCTGACACTAAGTAACTGTTTTGAGTCGGTGACTTTCTAGGAATTTTATTTTCATTTTAAAGCCTTTTAAACTAACCTGTTCATCCTATTTTTCAATGCTTAACAGAACCTTGCCATTTGCCTGTGTTTTATTTTTCCCTTTGTGAGTCCAATTATATGCTTGTCCCTAATTATTTAATATTCAGCTACTGTCACTTTATTTGAATTAACTCCTGTGTGTTAATTAAGACTGAATGAAGATTAGCTTTCCCTCTGATGTGCAAGCTCTGGGCCTAGTTACTCTGACACCCAACACTTGCATCAAAGAAACTGTCTCTCTCGGACTGGTGCAAGCTCTCCAAGCTGTGGGTAGGCTGCTGAACAGCACTGCCACTGCCTCTTTCCTGCTCCTGGGCTCCTTTCTGCACTCACTTTCCTTTCTTCTTGTCTTCACATGTGTGTTTTTGGCATGATCTTGCTATCAATCTGGCAATGTCATTTTTCTTGGCATTCATGGTGACATAAGTATCCTCTTTGTCTCCAAAGGTTGTGAATATCTGGGTTTTGCTCAGATTGGCAATTTGTCAGTACTACTATTGAGTTGCACCTGCATTGCCCACAAGTACTAATTCCCCTTCTGACCAAGGAGGCCTATAGACCTTGGACAGCAAGGGCAGTCTGGCCATGGTACGCTGCTGGGCCGGAGGAAACCCCTGCTTCCACTGCAAGCTCTGAAAAAGCTTCCATCTCCCATCTTAGTCTTGCAGAGGCGAGGAGACCCTTGTGTCCCAGGAGGACCCTTGTGGCAGTGTCCTGCCATGGCACAGGGGTGACGAAGGACAATGATTCAACTTACAATGTTTCACTTTGAAAACCAAGAGTCCTTTAGGGAAAACTGTTCACTGTGTCAGTGGTGTTGGGGCTGGCAGGGCTGGTGTGCCTCTACTTCAGCCCCAAGCAGATATGTGTCTCATTAAGAGGAGAATACAGGCGACTATTAGTACGTTTCTTTTGAAGAGTTCTCATTTGGAGAGTTAATCTCATTAAAGCCAACTGCAGCAGCCTGAGCAGTCACAAATGCCTGCTCAAGACGCTGCCATAATGAGGCAAAGCCTTCTCCCTGCTCAGCTTCCACCAGCGTGGCGTCACCATTGCACATTGTCCCTTACACGCCATCGGTGACACACGTCCATCTGTCTTTGGCAGGAACACGCTGCACACTGTTCGTCACTAATCAGGAGGATGTGCTGGGTGCATGGACACATAAACCCTCCCCGTGTCAGGTTACGTGTAACACAGCTGTTTAAATTGTTGGGAGGCTCTCCCTCCGTGGTTCTTTTATATGGTTTATATGGTGTGAAGGGAGCATTACTCCTGATGGGACTTAAAGACCTTGGACGGGTTTGACTGAGGTCTTTAAAGATCCCATGACGCTTTTTGAGAGAGCTGGAGCATTAATCTCATTGTGCTGCTTAAATTTCAACAGGGAGAATTATGTTTTGCTTTTCTATCCTTTCTCTTTCTGTGTTCTGCTTTGTAGATTGAAGCATTATTAATAGCTTTTATAGCATTTTAAATGTGCACTGTGTGTGGCACTGTAAATGGAAATCTGAGGGGTTAAACTCAAAGGAAAATCCAATTGCAAACCTTTCTGTGCTAGGAAAGATTGTGGTAAAAGCCAAGGGGGAGCACTGGCAGCTAAAATACAGGCATTGTGAATATTGAATTAAAAAGTACATCAAGTTACAGTGTTGTTAAGTACATAAAATATTTTAAATCCTGATATGATTTTCAAAATAGTTTTTTATTTGAAAAAAATTTATATTTTCTACAAAAGCATATTTCTTTGACTCTATGATGGAGTTCAGAGGATAACAAACCTCACATCTTATATAAACACAGAATACCACGACTAGATGACATAAACCAACTTGATTTATGTCACAGTGTAAATGAAAGCAGAGTCTGTCCTGCAGCAGCACCCACAAGACAGAGTGTATTAGCTTGTCTGTTGTCTCATGCTCAGATTCTTTCTTTACATTAGAAACATTCAAATGCTAAATTTGTGAAAATCATCTGGCTTTGCATAACAGGTATATAATATCCATTGAAGACAAGGTGACGAAATGAGAGGGAATGAAATGGAAAGACTTCTTCAGAAATGGAGAAAGGAAAATGGGCAATGAGAAAGAAATAGCCTCAAAGACAGGATTTTAAAACACTTAATTAATTTCTTAAAGCAGTCATAGGACACGCCTGAAGGTTTTCTACAGTAAATAACAACTGTAATTAAGTTATTGAGGACAGAAAGTCCATCAACACCACAGGCTGTGTCTGTCCCTAAAATGGGCTTTCTACCAGAAGTGCTGGTGCCTTCCGGACCACACTGTAGTTGCTGTCTATGCCAGTTCTAACAGCTACATTGTACCCCAAACATCACGTCCTAGAGGATGTTCTCTTGCAGACATGCCAGCCAGCGAGCTGTGAGCTGCCCGCCCCCCACCTCTCCTGCCCCAGAGCTCCCCAGCATGGGCTGCACCCCTGTCCAGACTCTGCTCAGCCCCATGGCCCCCTCCCCACTGCCTCCTGGATGGCTGAGTTTGGGGAGCAGCATGTAGCACTTCCCTTTGCTACAGCAGACAGAGGAGGGGAGTATAGGAGCTGCATTTGGGCAGAAGCCTGTTTGCCAAGTCACAGTGCCTGGAGACCCAAACACACTGAGCACAGCACCAGCACAAAGTGCTCTTCTAAAAGCACCAGCAAAGAGCCTTAAATTTGGCATGTTCCCTCTTCAGGACAGACCTTGGTAGGAGCAGGGAGGTGGAATATCAGAAATGTTATTGTTTCATGTATAATAAGCAAAAAAAGAATAATATTATTCCTGTTAAATCATAACCCCTATGCTAGCCTTCAGACCTGCTGCAACCTGAGATAGCCAGTATATTAGGCAATATTTTGTCATGGGGAAATATATGGTTTACTGAGATTCACACCGCCAAATCACACCCCAACACTATTGTTCAAAAATTGCCTTAGTGTTACAATTGTAACAGATGACAGTGAGAAGCAGTGTTAAAGTGCTGTAGTCAAATATCATCAAGTATCAGTAATTGCACAGTGGGGCCATTCTGATTTAACAGAAGCTGGAATGAAGTTTGGAGCTGTACATCCTGGTTTCTCTTTGATTTGCCATGGGCAATGACATATTTTGATAGCTTCTTTTTCCAGGCTGCCTGGAGGAAGCCTTCAATATAGTCAGTGGGTTAAAAATCTAATATGATGCCATAACAGGAAAAAAAAGAAGATTCTAAGTGAAGAAAAACTTCTTCACTTATACCTGGGCATGGGTTTGAGACAAATGTATGTTACTTATTTGTAGTCTAAACCAATAAGACAAATAATTACTCAAATGTTTGTCCTACAGAGCAGGGATAACACACACATGGTTTGCTCAGCCTGACATGAGATCAGGGAAGGGAGCTGTGCATGCAGCTTCAAGACCATATTTTTCTGCAGGAACCAGACAAAATCTAGAGAAACCAATACAGATATGCTTTTGCTTTTCAGCTCCAGTTTCCCAATGTGCACATCTGACATGTGACAAGAGTATACACTCACTGGCCCCCAATGGAGGGGAAAAGAGTTTGCAGCATTCTTATTTGTCCAATAGAGGGCATTTCCACTTAGAGGAAAAGAGAGAAAATATCAGTTCTCAGGGACTCAAAAGGAAAGAAGGGATTATTCCAATGTTTCGGAAACTTCCCTAGTTCACTGGAAAGATTTCACAACTGTAAACCTGACACTTTCTTTGAGTCTTGCAAAGCTCATAAGCTTTTCTTCTGGACACATGGGCCCTCTCCTGCTAAGGCACAAAGCCAGCTTGCCAGGGCCAGGGGGCTGCTCTGGTTCCCCCACTGGCAGCCTTGAAGCCCACAGGGCTGATGATCAGAAAAGCATCCTAAAATTTAATGTTCCACTGCCAATGGCATATGCAGTGACAGTGACCATATAACAGTATCTGAGCTAAAATCAGTACTGAGATTTTCTGTGTGTTTGCCATTCACTCCCTTCTCCCCCAGATGAGACAACATAAAACCATCAGGTTGTTCCCTTTCAGAACCAGGCATTGACCACAGTCCCTTCTTCTGTGAAGGCATAGGGGTACTACTGCCACCCATCACTGAAAGAAGTCCCTTCCCCAGGTGTAAACATTGATGGGACCCTTTCCTTTGCAGGGCCAGCAAACCAGGACAGGTCTGCTTCGGGGCTTAACAGGCTGGCCACATGCCTTGCCACAATTAAAAAAGCAGTCATGTCACTTTGCATACTTCTGTCTGGTTTTTACTTTAGCTTCATTCTAACAGTTCAAACATTAATGACTCCCCTAGTGTCTCCTGGATGAGTTAGAAGACAGCTTTTGAAGCTTATTCAAGTTGTGCATTCAGTCTTTGTAGTCTTTGTATCATTCAGTTTTGCTAAATCCATTTTCAACTAAATGTTAAATGCTATTAATTCCCATTTTCTCACAGGCATTGCAGAAAGACACAGGTGTGTGTTTATAACCTTTCCATCCTACACTAGCCAGGGATTATCAAAAATGTATTATCATACGTTTTGCAAAGCACAGTTAGCATCTCCATCTCCCGAAAACTGAAACAGTTGTCCACAGCTGCTTTTAAAAAACCCTTATTTGTGTACTTTACTGCATTTGAAAAATGTTTATTCCAAATGAATGTGAATGAAATGTGACTGTGAGAAGAAAATGGGCACTCGCATGTCTTGTCTCGTCTACATACATACAAACATTCACACACACAAACACAGAATTAGGAAACTGAGGAACCAATTTTCTGTTAAATGTTTCATTTGCATTTCCTTGAGCCCCTGGGAATGCTGATAGAAATTCTATAATCTCTTTGTACAAGAGAAATTAAGATGAAAATTATGGTACACCCCAACTTAATCATACTTCAAATACTAATATTATTAGGTATTCTTTTGCATACCCCGTGCTTTGTAACCAAAGAAGATAGCTGGGCTTTTTAACTTTGAGTCCTGAAAGCATTTTGATATCTGCTGCCGGTTGTAGCAGCACTAATCCAAAATAATTCTATTATGTGCAGTTGTTTCATGTTTGCTCCATAACATGGCCATTAATTTTACCTTCAAGGAAGCTTACTCCTTCCAGAATTTAATTGATATTGGCAGAGCATTTACTGCACAAGGCTGTAGACCAGCACAAGCAAGTAAAACAATGAATTCTGCACCTCAGACGACTGGGAAGATCTCACATAATCAATAAAGGAAAAGTGTCCAAACAACTAATTACAGGACTCCTTATCTATGTTAAGGTTGCTCTATCCGATGGAAATGAAAGAACTCTGTGTGATTGTACACAGGAAAAGACTATCTCAGATTCCTGTTAAACTGCCTGGCAGAGCTCATTGCAGCCTCAACAGAGGCTGTTGCTGCTGGGAGGAAAGTTACCTGGCTGCTCTTCAGGGCAGTGCCTGTCGTGGGACATATTCAGGGTTTCTAGCCATGTGAAATGGCTTCATATAACCCTTTTTTCTTTCCCCACAAACCTCTCCTTTTCTTCATGCAGAGAACCACATGTTCACACTTGTTTCAGTCCATCATATAGTAAATTTCCATTTGCCTTTGGTTGAAAGTGAAAACCAGGCGTGAAGCAATGCCCTCCACCTCCCCATTGTGATCTGTATTTGTTTGTTACACAGACCAAATCCTTGAATGCTAAAGACCCTTAGACACTGTGGTTAGAAATAGAATTTGGTACACAGTTTATTTTGTTCACAGTCATCATTCTCCACCACCATACTCAGCAATGGGCCTTGGGGACCGGTATTTTTGCCTTTCTGGCAACAGCCCAGCCTGCTGAGCAGCACAATTGCCATTGATAGTGATTGAAGGCGCTGTAGTTTGGTAATATGGTCTCTGCTTTCCATAGCTCAGATGAAGATGTCAGCCAGAGCAGCTGGTGGGTCAGAGATATCAGGTGCTGCAGGGGAAGTGGGGATATCTGACCAGCCCAAACCCACATGGTAAAGGAAGAAACCCCCTTCAGATATCCAGCACTCCAGCTGTGCTCCAGCACTCTGATTGTGAGACTAAGACCAGTGGTATTTTAGGCTTGCCTTTACTAATTCATCACAAGGTCCTCTAGGTAGTGATTTGTCTTTCTGTCTCAGTTTATCTGTCTCTGCATGGCCAAAATAATCACTTTAGCCACTCCTTCCCTCACAGCTCTGGAAGGGGTTCTGCAGTTCAGATGCTCCGTGGGCTTGACAATGAAAAGCCATTAGTGTTACTCAACCCTCTTCCAGGTTTGGCTGACCTAGTAACCTGAAGAGAGCAGTAACTTACAGAGGCCTATAAAGCTTTCGCTAATGTGCGATGGGCCTCCTTGGTTGGTTTTTGCTAAGTTTGTTTTAAAAATCCATGTAGGAGTTATCGTGCCCCTGCCCTACCTGAGACAGTAGGGTGGTAGGAACAGGCAAAGACTGCACTACCCAGCACCCTTCTTCCACTTTCCCCTGCCATTACTTGTCCTTCCCTCAGTCACATCCTTTGCAGGCTCCTGCTGGGAGGCATTATCACATATTGTTCTTAAAACAAAAAATTAAGAGCCCTTCTTTTAATTTACCACATGCAGAATTAAATTCAAGATCTTTTATTTTGCGTCACAGAATCGTTTGTAACAGGGTTAGATATGGTAATGAAGTAACTGCATCAGAAATAAGTTATGACTTAAGGGCAGCTTTTTACTAGAACATCTGTCTTAGGGCTTTATCATAGCTCAGGGCAAGTTGCCCTTCCTGACCCACACCAGCTTCAGGCCATCACTATTAGAGCCTTGCTGCTTTTCCTCTGTGGGCCGCAGTGTTTCCCCTTTCAGGTTGCATCAGTCCTTTCAGTTTAGCTTCAAATCCACTGCTAAGCTTTAGGGCCATTTTCAAAAATCACTTGACCACCTGGGAACCTGAGGACTTACCTCTACTCATGGTCTTACTATTTTTATCTCTATGTACTCCTGATAAATTTTCAACTTTTGCACCCACCTGTTAAGAGAGGAGGAACATCTGAGCTTGAGATTCAGAGGTGTATCTCAGAAGCAGAGATTTTCAATGAACAATCTTAAATGGGTAATTGCAGCAAACGTCCTAAAGGCTGAGTATAGTTATACTGATAGCAGGGTGCTAAAAATGACTGTTTCACTGTACTACCAGCTAAACTAAGGTTTCCTGACTGAATTCTGCTCCTGTAAAAGCTTTCACTGACATAAACATACTCAAGGAAAGATAAATCAAGACTATAGGAGATGCAATTATATCAGAGAAATCCACAATTCTTAGAGATTTCAGGCATGTAATCGCTTTTGAAACAAATGAAAATTAAATGTACTTAGACGTCTGCCACTTACAGATTTAAAAACCTATTAGAAGCTTTCACATGTTTAAGGAGTTGGTTCTGGGATTATTTTTGCTTTCACTTAAGGACAACATGACTGAGGATTTTGCTGTAACCTCTCTGCAGGATGGTGAAAAGCCGTGTGCTGTTTCTGGCATCAGCTGCTGACCATCTGGCCTTGGATTGAAAACATTGTTAGGGTCACAGTCATCACCACTACCTAGTTCTTTGAGTTGAAAAAGAATGAATAACACCCACAGTCTGTACAAATTAAGCAATGGAAATCTTCAGGAAGAGATGCAGTTTCAACCCCATTCAGAGATCTGAGCATGTTTTTTCTGAATTATCATGACAGAGAGTGCACCAGAGGATATGTTCAGGGCCATTCCCACTCCCACTTGGAGGGCATGAGCCCAGATGGAAAAGAAACAAAGCATCCTGTCACACCCATGTCCCCAAACCCCAGCTCCTCAGCTGGCCTTTAGCATGTGAAGCCTTGGAGGGTGGCTGCCCAGAGACTTCCAAGTGCCCCAAGTGCCACGTGACCACGCCTGGAGTGGCCCTTCTGCTCAGAGTGATGTCCTGTGCCATGTGTGGAGCATGGGTCCATGCAAGCACCTTTCGGACTCTGCAGAGACCCCTCTGCTACATGGCTGGGACTGCTGTCTCTTCTCCATTCAACAGAGCACGGCCAAGGGTGGTTTTTTGGAAAGTGTGTTAATAGCAGCTCCCATAGTTCTCCAAACGAATCCTGTGTAGGTAGAATACTGCACTTCTGAAGAGACTGCTCCTTGTTGCTCTTCCTCACATACCAGCCCCGATTTAGGGCTGCAGCTGGACTGGGAGGCAATTATACACTTCTCATCATATTGTACAAGATGGGATAGACTGTAAAGATGACTCACACATGGGTCTGAATGATTACACATGGCATGTTTATAGCATCAAACACATCTTAGTAGTGCTGGTGCGCAGACCTGCTGTCGCAGGCAGTGAGAGCTGCGACATACTCACTGGAAAAACAGAGATGCAACCATGAGAGGTGCGCAGCCTCACTGACTAATGGGCAGAGATTATAATTTAGGCTGTGTATGGTACTGTAAGGAGCTTTAACTATTGAGAAATGAGTGGGGGATGCCTGAGCATCCCTGTGGATGCAAATGGGGTTGGAACTGTTGGAGCCCTAAAAGGGGATGTGAATCAGGCTTCCTGAGAGGGATAGAGATGCTCCTGCAGCTCACCGCAGTCAACTGACTGACTGGAGGCTGTGAAGGACAAAGGCAGGATGGCAACCAGGGCTTGAGAAAAACTCAGTATTGGAAAACCACACCCCATCTTTGCTGGGAAAAATGCAGCAGGACTGTTCTGGGACCAGACACAGGCTGCTGCTTCATGCTGCTGCCTGCTTTGCCTCGCTAGCACTAGCTTTTAACAGAGGAGCTTGTCTGATGAAAGCATTGTTTTTTAAGGACTTCCTAAAAGGAAAAATTTATTGTGATTTTGCATAACCGACGGTGTTATCTGAGAGGATAATTGTTGGGTGTATTAGCAAACATTCTTGTTCTCCACATAGCCAGCAGGTTTTGGGAATGAATAGGGGATCCTTGTTTGAGCAGTTACCCCTGATAGGTTCCAGCTTCTTCCCTGAGACAGGGCTTACTGCGTGCTGTACCATCTTGGGACTAACTGTGTCTCTCAAAAGCATCTCCCATTTCAAGAGTCTCCCAAAGATCCACAAGCCCAGAAGACAGCAGTTGTTTTTAATCAATATGGATTACTTAATTGCTTGTGGTGAGGATCACTGTATAGAAAAGTCTGGAGACTACGCCAGATGTGGTCTACAAGACAGTCAGCATGGGTTTTTTCCAGACACTGAGATGGTTCTTTGAGCTCCCTCTCAGCCCTTGCTACCTCCACAGGCACAACCAAGGGACGGCACTTTGCTACCACCACGTCAGTTCCAAAACCAGTCTTGCTGGGTGAAAGCAGTGTCAGAAAGAAAGGCAAATAAAAGGCAGCATTTGAACAAGAGGACAGGCCTCTGCACTAGCAGTCCCAGTGTGTGATATGTTGCTTCAGACCAAGGCTCCAGGTAAGCAGAAGACTCCCATGCCTCTGCCAGTGTCCCATGGGTACAAGACAACTTGGAATCATCCTGTATAATCACAGTGCTGATCACAATATGTTGCTCTGGTGGAAGCACCGAGATACACTACCATGGTAGTGCTAGTGGGCTTTGGGATGCAGAGTATGGTATATGTTGTATGTTAATATGGGCTTTGGGGCACATATGGTATGTGGAATGTGTTGGTATGGGCTTTGGGGTAGGGACTCACTGGCACGTTTGTTCCTGACTGTGAAGACAGGCTTGGTGTGGTGCACGTGGGACACTCCACGGGATGAATTTCGCTTTCCTAAGGGTTCGTGTTGTTATTGTGTCTCAATGGTTTTCATGGAATTGCTGTGGATTTCTCTCAGTTGCCTACAGCCTTGGGCAGGTTGCCAGTCTGGCTCACCTGGTTGTTATTTTTTTTCCACAAGCCACCTTTTTCCCTTGTATCTTTGCAAAAGCTTGGTGGGAGTGTGAACTTCTTGCTTGATAAGGTTGTCAAAAGTGCTGTGTTCCTTTCCTGGTGAAAAGGAGCACAGGCAGCTCCTTGCCAAGTGCATGGGGTAACAAGTAAGAAGTGCTACAAAATGCATTTGTGCAGCTTCACACCTTCACCAGCATGTAAAAATGCTGTTCTAAATTTTCATCTACAGGTGCCTGCAAAGCTGATGTGGACTCTTGGAAATATAAAGACCTCTGGATAAGTGCTTTGGGTCTGGAAAATTTCTGCAGCCTTCAGCTTGCCTGTGTAAGCAACCAGGCAGCTAGAGACCAGTGTGATCCCCTTCATGGTTGTGTAGGGTGTGGATCTGTAGGGTCCATCCATATGTAGGGCTGTGGGGAGAAAAGGTGCACCCCCGGCTCAAGAGGAGCTAAGTAACTGTGAGCAAGTGAGACACAAAGACCCAGCTGAGGGAGAGTTTGCCAAAACTTTCCATGTTCTCCAAATGTGTGTTATGTTTGTTAAGGGTAGCAGTTATTGCCTTTTCCCTGTGAGTTGACTATGTCAATCTTGTTTTAATTTCTCTTTATCCATAACATTGCAAAGAAAGACTTCCTTGTTCTCTGTTTTCTGTGCTAGGTACCTCCTTCAGTGAGTAAAGGCACAGATTTTGTAATTCCAGGATAAGTAAGCAGTTACTCAATCAGTATGAGCAATGGAAGAGACACAAGAAACTTGGTGGGGACTTGAGTTAAACAGAAGGGGAGGAACAGGTATTGCAGCTTTCAGTGTCTTGAAATGGGAAGATGCCATCTTCTTTGGGCCACAAAACCTAAAAACTTCAAGGGATGGAAAAGGCAAAAAACGGATATATTTTTCAGATAGGGTGTTTGTGATTTTCTGTGCCTATTTGTGCTAATGTGCGTACATATGCACACCACTCTCAATAACTCAATTTCACAAGAATACTTCTCTGGTAATATGTTCCTTCAAAACCAGGCAGTAACAGCTTCAGGAGACTCAGGACCTGCCTCCAGTAGTCATCTCAGCACATCTTTTGCATCAAGCAGAAGACAGTGGAGGCAGGCAGAGGTACCCCAGCTCCCAGCAATGCGCCTGGATGGGCCCCAGGCAGGTTATATGCATCCCAAACCACCCACCTCCAGCACTCATGTAAAGAGTTGAGTGGGTGGACAGGGTGTGACATCACAACATAGCATCTGCTTGGGTCCTTACACAGCTCCAAAACACCACAGGCTATAAAGCACAGTGAAAGCTTGAAGCCATCGCCCAGGGTTTCATCCCTGAAGGCTCATGGAAACCAAGCTCTCATTCCAGACTCAGACCTAGTCACATGTGAGATGGCAAACATGAAAATGAGTCTCAGATCTGAAGCTCTTCTTTTTCTTGTTGACAGCATTCAAACCCCTGTAATTTTAGGCCAAATTTTTGTTGTTGGTTTTTGGGTTTGTTTTGTTGGGTTTTTTAAAACTATTTTTATTATAGCAATTCTTTCTGAGAATTCAGACAGAAATTCTTTCAAACAGAAATTTCTTATGTGAGTTTGGCAGTAGACAACTGATTTTTAAAATTGTCCCTTAGGCCAACCACAGAAAAAAAGCAGAAAAAGAAGACAAAAATGAGTCCTTGTCACACAAATAGGCATGAAGTTGCCATTTAAGTTGCAGTTCATGGTTCTTATGTAATCCCAGTATGGTCCAACAGCACTGTTGACCCAAACGTTGTTTGATTAGGAAGCTTGAATTAAGTGGCTACTACTTAAAAAGTAGCCTACAAGGCTAAACTAAGGGTTCTAATTAAAGCAATTCCTTATGAGAAACAGTAAAGGGCATGGGGAACATGAGCTGTTTAGTGGATTAGCTCCTGATGAGAGGCAGATCTCTGAATTGTTATCAGTTGGAGGTCCCCTGGTCTGCCACACAGGCAGGAGAGTTTTAGCAAAGGAGTCCTGGCTGCACATGTTGCTGTTCTTTTTGTCTCCCATGCAGCCAAGGAAATGTGGTCTTGAGAGAAGCCCTACAGCAGCTTGCACCATCTGATATAGACACAGTGATGATGGCTCAGAAAGGAGCAGCAGTGCAGAGGGCAGAGTCCTCTTTAACAGGAGCAAGGGAAATTGCTGGCATGCCCAAAGAGGGCCTCTTTAAGGCATGTGAACCTAGAGGACTTCATGAATGTCAGAGTCAGCATGAAGAAGGGTAAAAAAAAGTTTATCTATGGTCTACAAGACAGATAGTAGAGGTGACTTGTTGTCAATGGTAGCTAGGCAGAGGTGTCTGAAAAATAGCAAACTGTTAACAGGAGATGAATAGATAGTTCTCTGATTCTGTCAGGGCCTATGGACAGTTGCTGCTTGGTGGGGAGAAGATGAGAAGTGAAAGATTAGTGTAAAGGGTGTCAGAGGTACACATTGTCCCAGGCTCAGCAAAATAAAGGACACGCCATTTCCTTGGGGATTTGCAATTTCTGTCCCTTCCTTCCTCCCCTTGCGTCACAGAAAATCTAGCACACACCTCTGAGTGCCAGTGATTACACCCTGCTACAAGACTTTCAATTCTTCCAACAACTCCTAGATTCCTGGCTCCTCTCATACCCTTACCCTTTCCCTGTAACAATGGCTTCCAGTGTCTCTCCATTGTGACCTGGACAGAAGGAAGAACATACTATGCTGGCTAGAACTATAAAGGTTTGATAAAATCATTGCTCCACTGTATAGAAGCATTCCTCTCAGAAAGGCCACTAATTTGAGTGTCCTTCCTCTCCACAGCTGCCTGTTATCCCAAGACTTGCAGGATCTGTGAGATTTCTACCTCACCTGCGAATTTGGTGGAATCCAGTAAACCCAGTCAAATCTATGAAGAAGGGGCTGACAGACACATAGGGACAGCACAATCCCATAAATGAAATTACCCTAAGAAACCCATCCACAACAGAGCTCACTGCTAGTCACAAAATGAAGTGCCTGGTTTCATTTGCAAAGAATTTGCAATCTGGATTTTGTGGTTTTCTGCAGGGAAGACTGATAAAGGCCTGAATTCCAAGCAGGGGTGTAGGCAGAATGAAAGAATTAGTCTCCTTCTTTAAATGATGGGAAACACCAAACTGGTTCGCCCAGCAGACTTGTACAAGGAAATAATTTTCATATCTGTGCTCAGATAATAATGATACAGTTCATTCTTGTAGTATGCATCAGTTGAGGACCTCAAAATGCCTTGGAGCTCCTTGAGCACTCCTACCTCCGCCTGAAATGCACCATCTTTGGAGAGATACACAATAGCTGCTTTGCACAAGAGCTGGCAGGAAATGTGGAAAACATCCATATTACATCTTTCCTAAATGGGGATTGATCAATATGCCAAAGGTAATGTGTTGTACAGTCAAGAGAAAGGCTTGGGACATGGGTGTTACACTTTGTGGGTTACCTCTCTTGACCTAGTTAGATATGCCTACGCATCATTTAGAGTGTGTACAGAGCAATCCCATGGCGCCCATGAGGGTTTGGCAATGTCATGTCACCAGATGGCAGAATTGAGAACTGAAAGCTAGGATTTGTTGATGGTGACCAAAAGTTTGTCTCCCAGGATGGCTGTTTCATCACCCATGGGACATGAGTTGCTGATGTCAGTGCAGTTCTCAGAGAATAAGTGATCAAATTACCAATGCTGTCACCAAGGTCAGTACAATTAGCTTTCTAGCTGGCTTCCTCAGAAATTAGCCCAAGGGTTGTGCTGAGCCTTTTCCCACTTATAATCTCATTGGTTTAAATCTAAGCCAGACTAAAACTTAGAGACTCTTGAAGGGTGGTTGTTGCTGTACCCTTAGGAAATGACTGCTGAAAGAATTTGGAAGTGCAATGACAGGCAGCCACCAATGCTGATTTTCATCAGTCATCAGTCCAACCTCAGCCTCTCTCCAGCTATATCTGAGCAGTCACATCTCATGATCTCTGTGTGTGACTGTCACAGCTATCTTCTGCCTCATGCTGCCACACTCAGAGACCCCTCACATATGCCCAGTGCAGGGCTGCCATTCTGCCCAGCTTGGACCTATGTTGGGGCCAGACACAACCTCCTCTGTCACACCTGCCCAGGGGAACTTCAGACAGACAGGGAGCAGGCCTGCCCCAAGGCAAGGCTCATGCTCCAGCACAATCCCCAGCCTCAGCCTTTAGGTACCAGTGTTTCTGCCCTACATGATCCATATGCTCCAAACAGCTGTCTACAGCTACTTTCAGTGGCAGGTAAGGGGGTTGTGAGCAGTTGTAATCAGCATGGTTTTCCCAAAAATAAGCACAAACAGAACTCTTCCTGTATGCATGGGTTAAGCTACTGGTCTACTTTGATCATGCTTTTGCAAGAGAATTGTGTTGTTACTGTTCAGGAAACCTTCCTGTAACCAGCTTAATTTCATACTCATGACTGTGGCACATGAATGGCAGCCTCCACAATAGACCACAATAACTTTTCAACTCCCCTTTTGTCCATCAAAGGGCTTATTTCCCTTTGTCACCAGCACATGCAGATGATTATCTAAATAGAGCTGAGATCTATCTATACACCTTACAGCATTTATGCTTTAATAGGCACTTAGGTTTCCAGTTGCTTACTTTATTTACTACCCCTGGTTTCCAAACTCCTCTAAGCTCCTGGGTATGCTCTCTAAAATTTATCCCAATTCATAGTTCCAGACTTAAGCCTCTGTACTACCAAAACAATATCTGCAGTTGTTACTTGAGTGGCACCTCAAACATTCAGTGTTTGAAGTGTTTGGAAGTGATCTTTATTTTGTGTCCAGTTTAAACTGCTTGCACATAGCAACTAGAAGAGTTTCCGAGTGTCTCTGCCTGGGAACACTGGACTTCAAAACAACAGTCCCTATGCTGTCAGGCTGTTCATTAAGATCTTTGCATTGTTAATGCACTGAGAATGGAGCCCTGTTAGAAGCAAGATGGCTCCAAATCTCCCTGTGTTCAAAAGAGGGTCCCCGTGGTCCCTCTTCTATCACATTTCAGCTCTCTGATTTTCACTTGCAGGTGCTAATTCTCAAGGCTGGGTCCACAATGCATAGTCAGCAACTGTAGAACACAGGGGAAAGAGGTCAGGGCAAGACTTGGAGACCACTCAGATATAATGGTGCAAACTGGTACACAAAATGAAGCTTCCATATCAGGAAAACTTGAAGAACAAGTGCTAAGTGCAACCCTTGCTGGCTGACATCAAGGTGGGTGAGTTAGGGTTGCCCACAAGGACACTAGCGAGTCACCAAGCAGATGCCCATGGTCCTGTTCATACATTTAGTAGAGAAAGGATCTCAGCTCCTTTTTAAAAGAAACAATAAATTTGCTAGTAATATTTTTTTTAAAAAATGAGAACTGGAGTGGCACAGGTAGTGATGTAATGATGTGAAAAGCATCATCTGTGACAAATTACCCTGCTGCACACAACCCATTGATGAAAAGCTGTCCTTGTAGATAAATTCCTTTATTGATCCTGACACCCACGGGGTGGCCTTTTCTCCCAACCTCATTTTATAAGTGACTTCATAGCATTCTTCTCTTCCCTCCCAGTGCCCTCTGTCTTGTGTTGAAAGCATCTACATGTAAAGTGGACTTATCATCAAGCTCTGGGGCTCTTTGGAGTCACTACAACAAATTACAAATGATGTGATCTGATGGTATGAAATGAATAATCTCTGAGAACGGCATGGGGTACTAGCCTGTTTGCTGCATTAGTCAGATGCATGCTTCAGTTCAGCAAAGCGCTGCCAAAAATTTTGACCACACCCAGAAAGAAACATGAAAATATTCCTCTCAGGAAAAGAGAAGGCTTATTTTAGTTAATTTTCAAAATGAGATGGTGGCCAGTTAACTTGATTTGACACAGAAAGAGAAAAGGAAAGCTTTATAGCCCTCCTTCCTCGCAAATTAATTATAAATCATTCAATGAGTTTTTTAATTACTAGGCTATTTCAAAAATGTAGACAATTGCTGGATGTGTGTGAGCATATACAAGTGCACGTGTAGATTTAGGGGTACAAGTATGCATAGAATCCACACAAGCACACTGCATATCATTAATATCCCCTTCAAGGGTTTCAGAGTATATGCATGAAAAAATCCCACAGACCTGGCACACTGGCACAGCCCTGGCTATCCGGTGTCCTGACTCAGAGAGTCACCAGTAACAGATCCTTTGGAAAGACTATGAGAAAGAAAGCATATACAGAGCAATCCTACACTTCCCACAGTCAAGCAGGTCCTGTGGGGACTTTCTAAGCTGGAGGCTACATCTGAAGCCCAGTTTTTAATAGCTGCAAAGATGCTTACTGCTCAGGTGGTCTCTCTCTGCACACCAGGGAGGTTCGCCTTGTAAAGAGAAAAGAGGAACAGCCCCAGGGACTGCTCTGGGCTGATGCAGAAACAGCTACCACCTGCCCATGCTCCTCCAGGGAGCCCCAGCTTCAGGGCGTAATCAGTTCTGGGCTCCTTTGCTGAGAGAGCCAACAAAAGTTATTATCATTAATACAAATTGTGGCGATGGACTCCCTAATTCTGTTCAGAGAGGTTATTATACAGCTATTACACTGCAACCAAATGTGGCCACTACTGATCTGGGCTGGTTTGAATTAATGACCCAGAAAGGAAAGACTCTATATCCTATTAACAGTCTGCCAAGCAATGCCAGAGCCCATTACTTTGGTTTATTTGTAACCCGTCAGGAAGGACCCAATGCAAATCCAGATCTGGAGTTGATCCAGACACACTCTCTCACATGGCAAAGGAGTGACTGCCCGGGTTCATCCAGCAGTGGGGAAATATTCATTTCCATGGGGTTTTGTTCACCCAGATGCATGTTGGAGGACAATGGTGGAAAGGAATTGATGAGGCACGAAGAGGGACCTGAACTCCCAATTTGCAAAAGCCATCTGCTGCACCAGTACCATGTTGTGATGTGTAAATGCAAGACAATTACCTTCAATTGCAACTCTGGTCAGCGTGTGACCTTGTTTTGCACTTCAGTAGTTCCAGCTGGCAAAAAAAGAGGTGGGTTTGGCAAAGTCAGGTGTGCAGGTCATTGTGTGCACTCTGGGGACAGGTCCAAGCAGATACGCCCCATCACCTGCAGCTTGTAACCTTTCTCCCTGCTGGTCGATTTGAGCCAGTAGGACCCTTCAGCTGGCACAGAGGCAACACAACCAGACCTTCCCACAGCATTTTTCACCCCAGCTTCCTACCACCCGCACAACTGTTGGTACAGAGAGTGAAACCTCGGTACCACAATAACTGCAGGTTATTGTGTTAATTCAAGCAATAAAGTTATAAGGGAACACCAAGAATGCTACGCTGGGAGAGAGTTATGATTGTGGGGCCATGTGCCAGTCCTGGCAGTTTGGTGCTAGTGACTGCCTATGGAATTGCCCAGGTAGGTTGTGTGCTGGGCTGGCAGCCCAGTCGTGTGCAGCACTGCAGGTTTCCCTGTCTGCTTACTGCTGGAGACTGCAAGTAAGGATAAGCATACCAGTGAACCGAGATGATCTGCAAAAAAGAAATCACCATTTCTCTCCCCATTGTTTCCATCTGATGTGAAAGGGGGAGGAGAAGGGGGAGAAAAAGTTGCCTTTTCCAGCCCCCCTGCATCCCCCACTCCCAAAAGAGCTGATGCAACAGCAACACCACCTCAGATTTGACTGCAGCCTTGATCCAGTCCAGACTTTCTGCAGATCCCTACTGGAAGGAAGCCATTTTTCTTGAGTGTATTTCCAAGAAACAGTTGACAGGCTTGGCACAGCTATTCCTGGAAATGTTCAATAGGTCATCTTCTGGAAGAGAGTGCTGACTGATGGAATTGAACAGATCTTGTTCTGCGTGTCGTGCACTGCTCTCTCCCTCTCTCACTACAGCTTGGCATTTGCCTTCACACTGTGCCCGGACCCCCCACTGCCTTGTCCCCCTGCCCTCCACCTTGAGGGGCACCAGTCTGTGCCCAACCTACCCTGCACCGAAATGGCCACAGGATTCGGTGTGCTGGGAACCGTATTTGCCTCCTGGCAGCACTGCCATGTCTGTCCTTTGCTGCCAGAACAATTGCCGCATGAAGGCAAATGTCCTCTATAAATTATAGAGCTGCCCCTTTGCACACACACTGGTGCCTGGAAATCCTGTGCATGTACAGAGACAGGCATGCATGTGGCAGCCAGGAACATGGACAAGGGCTGTCCAGCCATGCTGTCCCCACTTGTCCCTGGCTGAGGCATATGCCAGAGATGGACTTTTAGATTTTGCATCAAATTGCTGTTTGGCAGCAGCAAGGAAACTCAGGGTGAAGTGATGCTAGGAGAAAATTCCTTAAGGTGAGACACACTGGTGAGATAAAAACCCAAGATCCATGCTGGGTGATTTCTCCTGCACTTCTCCTGCCTTTAACCTGTTTCTGATCATAGTTGCCAAGTGAGATCTATATCCTTCACTGGTTTTGGGGCGGATCCTGGCATCTCTTAATAACTGAGGAAAAGGTCTTGGACAGTGATCACAGCCCAACCTGAGCCAGCGCAGGTCAGGATGTCTTGCTAATACTCCCACCCAGGAGGAAGAAGTGTTGCCATGGGCTGGGACAACCCCAGGGGCGGCAGAGGGGAGGGTCTGGGAGCAAGGGCAGTCACCCAACCTCCTCTGTCTGTTTACCAGTCTCGGCATGTAGAGTGCCAAGGATTGTGCTCTCAGGGCGCCAGTCAGCAAGGAAGGTTGCTTCATTTTAGAAAAGCACGGAAGTTTGCTCCATGCAGGGTGCCATGGCTCTGCAGTGTCCCAACCAGCCTGGCTGCAGAGGAGGGAGAGTTCAGGTCCTCACTGTGTCTGAGCTTCAGGGTCAGGCTTGTCATTCTGCCCACAACAGAGGGCATGTGCAGAGCGATTTAGCATGGCTGGCTGCTTTTAATTCTGGCCTAAATAGCTCCTTATCACAGTAAAGGACCTTTGCTTCTGTATCGGCACAACTCATCAGGTACATGCTGATACCAGCAGCAGCAGCAGCCAGGTAATGCTCCTGCCCCTGTCCTGTGAGCATGAGCAGGGTTTGTCTTCATGTCCCTCCTCAGTACCTTGAGACGGATAAGGACCTGGAAGGACAACCTAGGTGTTTAACTAGGTTGTGGCACAGAGTTGCTCTTGCCTCTGTGTTTGGGCTGTGGTGATTCGGCAGGTTAAATACTGTCTCTGCTCTAAGTCTCATGAGTTTTTCTTTCTATTTTGTGGTCTGTGAATGTAGCTGTTCACTTAAACTATTTTCAAACAATGCTTTGCACGTTCTGTGTTGTCTCACTTCAGCTCTATCCACAAATAATGTACTTGTACTCTGCCAGGAATTAAATTTCATCTGTATCTGTAAAAACATCAAAACAAAACACACTTGGTTCAAACAGTTGCCAGAGCTGGCAGCAGACCTGTTTGGTCCTCAGGCAGAGTCTCAGAAGCCTTCCCTTTCCCCCTTTCACATCGTGGATACACTGCACTGCTGCTTGATTTCCCCCTTAGAGGTAATCCTCCTTAGAGGAATCCCCCCTTAGAGGAATCCTCCTTGATTCCCATTGGCCCAGGACTCATCTCCTCTAGCCTGGGGGTTCCTAAACTTGTTTAGCATAGAACTGCAGAGGCATTTTAAGACAGGAAAAAAATAGAGACCCGAAGGTACTCCTTGTGGTAGCAATGCAAATAGGTGAATATGCAATGAACACTTGTTCCAGTGTTCCTCCACCGCCTCTGGAGAAATCCCACTTCACACCTCCCCACCTGTTCTTAGATGCTGCAAGTTTTCCCCCTTTTGAAAAACTCAGAGAATTTTTTCAAGGAGGCGGTAAGATCACTGCCCTGTTTACTGGTGAGGGGGGTGATCACTGGAGGGGAGCTACACTGAGCTCACAGCTACCAGGACACCCAGACCACTGACTTCAAACCAGAAGCCCACTGAAGAGGACCATTGGCACTCATGCCTTCTCACCCCATTGCAAACACAGGAACAAACCTTGAAGTGTAGCCAAAACAAGGACTTTCCCCAGAGCTGAGGAAAGGCATGAAATGAAAGATTCATTTTAGAGAAACTCTTCCAAAGCAAAATGTTGTAACCTTTCTGAGTACAGAGAAGGAACATGCCTTTACTCTCTAAGTTTTATTCTCTACTTCCAAAGCATAGGACCGAGGAACACTTCTCCCATAAACACCCTCTCATGTGTGGGTGCAGTTGCCTGCTTCAGCATGTCCTTCAGGATGGGAGCCATGCCTGAGACTTCCCTCCCACACTTCCCTTGCCACAGCTCTCATGAGTCCTCTCATCCGCTGAAGGTAACCACAGGCATGCATGCACCACGGACCTGTTGCTGTATTTCTCTAAATTGAGCTCACTATGGGGTTCACCTGCTCTGTCACATTGACAAAGCTGTGTTTTTCCAAATCTATGCCTTCTAGTGCTTTTTCTTGAGACATTAGTAAACATCTCAAATAATCATTTATTACTGACTTAATTACTGGTTGTCACCACTCAGCAAGTATTTCAAACAGCTGACAGTGGGAAACACCCTGTCATGCACAGTATGCAAGACGAGCCCTTTAAAAAAATCTCTAAAAAAAAAAAGTCATTCAAAGCCATGCTTTTTGGGGTCCTTGCCTCTTAGCGGATGGAAATACAAAAAAATGTGAAAAATCCTTTTATCCACCATTCATTCATGTATTCATTCTTAAAAAGCTTCTCAAAGACTTTTCAAAAGCTTATGGATGCAAGTGGGACCAGCTGCCATGCCTTCCCTGGGGTGTGAGTTCCCACCCTGGTGGGGGAGGCTGTGATTCCATGGTCCCCCAGCCTACTGCAGCGTAGAGGAGTGGGAGGGCCTCCTGGAGCAGGAAGCTTTGCAGGGCTGTGTCCAGCTGAAGAACGTACCTTTCACCCGCTCCTCTATAGAGACCACTTTCCTTAATGTGAGACTTGCTAAGTCAGCAGGAAAAGCCATTTATAGCTAAACCCAAGTAGGTTGCAGTAAGAGTGTGGAAGGGGTGTAGCAGAAGTGGACAAGCTGTGATTTTTTTGAGTAACTGCAGAAGAACTTTAGCTCAGAAAGAAATCCTAGCTTACAGTCTGGGACAGGATTCATGTGGAAGCTATATCTTTTGAATGTGACAGTGTTTATTAATAGAATGTCCTTCCCCAGACCTAGGGATTCCCTACAGCTTGGTGTCTGCTGATAGCTAACTAACAGTCAGTGTTGCTTTGGCATATTTGTTCAGAGTTGTGGCTTTTTAGAAGCTTTTTAGAAATGTCTCTTCCGTTTTACTTGCCTGTGTATCTCCTCAGTATCTGGCCAGCTTGTGGCTGATAGTTCGCAGTGAGTCACAGATAAAACATATTTAAAAAACCCCAGAGCAGTGACGCACCAGATGTGCAGTGAAATTTTAAAAACATGCTATGACTTTTTAGGAATACATGCAATTAATATTAAACAGATGCCTGAAGTTTCCTGCACAGCTGTTTCTCTATTATGTGTCATGACTTTTAATGGCACTGAGGTGAGACATACAGACATGAGGAAATGCAAGACTATTCCAAATTCAAACTTTTAAAATTCTAGCAACACAGGGTGTTGGGGGGATAGCCAGACTACTGAACCTCTCACAAGGCACAAAATGGAATTCACTTGCCCACAAACGCTGCAAAGCAGACAGTATCTCACAGTGAAGGTAACATATATAATCTATTGCTGAGCAGTTTATCACCCTTGTTGGGTGCCCTTGTCTTTATTGGCTTCCTCCAATAGATCTCTTTTCGTAGCAGAGATCAATTTTGTGTTCTTATCCAGCTGGGGCTAGAACTGGATTACAAGGCTGCATTTTGTTCCAGAATCCCTCTTGCTGTGCATGAACTGTTTAGACAAAGTAGGTCTTTTTCTAGGGAAGCTTATCTACCAAGTTTCAATTTCCTTCTATTGGATGCATGAACCTTCTATAACAACCTGAAAGGCCTTCCTGAAACTCACCTTGTCAGGACCTCCACAGCTGGTGAGGTGGCAGCATAACTGCAGGGCCCATCAGCATTGGCAATGGAGCTGAAAGCACCTTGTCTCAAAAATCAGGACTTTGGGGTGGGGTTGATTGACACAGGGGATGGGATCCATCTCATTTAATCTACGTACCTACAGCTGATCTAGGCATCGGTTATAGCCACTGGGGTGTGAATTCATCTCATCCTAGAAAAAACATAAGAAAAGGTAGACAAATTGCACCAAAAAGGTGCTGCCTTCACTCCCTTAACTATAAAACAATGTGACGGGGATCAGCTCTGAGGTAGGTGTCACTAAGGTAGATGTCTAAAGTTAGATGGATGCTTTGTCTTTCTAACACTAGATGCTGGGTGTATAGTATAGCCATCTATACTCATTCAACAGTCAGTGGAAAAGAGATCCCTCTAGAAGATGTCACACACATCTAGCTGACAAGTGGGCTGAACTGCCTGCCAGTGGTGCCCATCTTCATTCTGCTGTCCATAGGAGAAGTGTAGGAGACATTCCTGATCACTAGCTAGTGAAAGCCAGCAGGGATGAAGTGAGTTCTCCATCTCACAGGGCTTCTTCTCTTCAGGCTCACACCCTTACCCATGACCTCAGGAAGGCCTCAACACTTTTGGCTGGTATGGCAAAAGTGTTGGTACCTTTGTGTTTCCTCATATATCTTTTATGGCTTTAGCATTAAGTGGATACAATGACACAGGAAAGCCTCTGTGTGATAACTGACTCCAAACTGGGCATTCTCCAGATGCTTACATAATAGGGTGCAGTTCCCCCTCCCACTCAGTGTCCTCCCTCCCAAAGGGATCTCCTGCAGCCCCAAATCTCTCCAGCAACAGCTGCTGTTGCTCCCTGTGTCTCTTTGGAGGCTTGTTACAGTTCTGATATTTGCTCTCTCACTATTCATCATGCCTTCTGCAGAGAGTCACAGCCAGTTTATCAGTTACCAGGAGCATGCTTTCTGGGCTGAAAAGCAATTTCCTTTTCTCCTCTTATTGCAGAAGCCTAAAGAGAGTTTGATTTATGCCATCAGTTTTAGATTTAAAAATCTGCAGCGTCACCTAGGTACATTTCCTGGAGATCAGTGATGCTTAGTATAGTAAGCATTTAGTAATGCTTAACAGATGAGCAATTCTGTTATGCCATATGATCATCTCCTATACATTAGGTCTGGATTTTTCCTACCATGTTAGTTACAGCCACTGTCAAATGGTGTCATTCATCTTCTCCTCTTTCTCATACCAAGCCTATGTCCCTGGGAGAAGTCACAGCAGTGAATGTGGCAACCCTGCAGTTGCTCCTTCTGATCAGTTGCACTTTTGGCTTGCTCTTGTGCAGCACCCCTACTCTGTTGCTGTTATAGGTCTTAAAAAACATAAGTGTTTTTCAGCATACCCAAGAAGGGGAACATAATGGTATTATTTGAGAAATGAAAGATTTTTAACAAAAACCACTGCTGTCTTCCAGGGGAACTGGCATTCAGCACTGCATGGATGGCTTAAAGTCAACAGGTATGAGCCACTGTGGTCACTCTGAGGATGTCCATGGTGGGGGAGGCAGAGCAGTACTGCCCATGGTTGTGCACTAGGCCCACCTTGGCCATACAGCAATGAGGCACCATCAGGAATGAGCCGGAACACAGGCCTCTACTGGACTCAGCACTCACCCTTTACTCTCCTCCAAGCTGGGAACAGGTTGCCCAGGGAGGTGGTAGATGCCCCATCCCTTGAAACATTCAAGGTCAGATTGGAAGGATCTCTGAGAAATCTGGTCTAGTTGTTGTCCCTGCTCATTGCAGGGGACTGGACTAGATGGCCTTTAAATGCCTCTTCCAACCTAAACTATACCATGATTCTATTACGTTAGATTCTATGATTCCATGCCCAAAGTGATTTTTTTTATAACACTTCAGAGAACAATCTGCATTTCTAAGATGAGACACTTGAGAGAGGTTTTGAAACAGCTGATGTTTCTGTTGAGTTAATTTGGTTCCCAAGGAACCAGCTATTTTGGTATCGTCTCACAGCCCTGCACCAGAGCTGGGCAAGCCCCTCACAGCCTAAGATTAGGAGGCAGGTTTCTCCAGCCAATGGAGCCTGATCTTCCCATGGCACCCTCCAGCTCCATCAGAACTGGACCCATTAGCTTGGGCATTTAAACCTTTCCACAGCTCACAGCCTGAAAGCCATCGGGAGGCTGTGAATGGGGTGGCCAAGCTGTATCATCCAGCCCCGCATGGTACATGCACTGACACTGTCCCAGCACTCATGTCCCCGTGTGGGAAGGCAGTGGTGGTTGTGCACCCCTTGGCTACTGCTGGGCAAGCGGCAGCCATGGTCAAAAGTGTGTGATGTTAGCTGTGCTTGGCTAGGTGCCTGCCTGTGCTTCTCTCAGGTGACAACTTTGCTTCAGTGGCTCATGGCTTGTCACCTTGCCAGTATGCACGCCTTGCAGGATTAGCTTTTGGAAATTGCAGCTGGGTGCCCTGCAAGCAATGTCCCTTCTAGGAAAGCATGTTAAACCTGGAGCCATGCTGTCAGCTGGATTTCAGAGTGAAATCTGATGTGTTGGTTGTGTCTGCCTAGGAAATGGAAAAAAAAGATAAATAAAAATCTTACCTTCTGTGGCATGTGCTGGCATCTATGGACAGGGAACTGGCAGGCAGGGACCTGGGGCAGGACTGGGAGCAAGCCCTCTGGGAGCTCTGAAGCACATTTCCTCCTCTCTTGATTCCTTTATTCCTGTCCTCTACATGCTTAGGCACACATGTCCCTCTCTGATCTGCTTGTTATTCCCTGTCTTTACCAGGTGCCTGAGGGTTGACTCACCAGAGCCCCAAGCTGACTTGGAAGCAGAGAAACTGACAGCCTGTAACATGGAGTCCAGTCTTCAGCTGGAACAGAAAAATCACAGCCCTTCACAACCAACAGGTCAGCCAGACTCAGGACTTCATTTCCCCTCTGATTTTCTTCACAGCTTTGTTACTGCTCTTGCCTGCTTCTATGATGTGACTCTTGCTTTAGACAACCAGCTTCAGGTGTTTAGTGGATTTTTTTTCAGAGTTCTGTGGGACCCAAATACTTGGTGATGGGTGACAAAAATCTACATCACAAGGAGGAAAACCCCTCGTTGCCTCTGCAAGCCCCATGTTGACATGCTTTGTACCTTGACTGAGAAGCACACCCATGATCCTCAGAGTTTTCTCTGCTCTGCAGAGGTTTTTGAGGCTCCCTCCTGCTTACTGTGTAATGGCTGCTTGCTCAGGCAGCAACCCTAAGTATGCATTAAATACACAATCTCCAGTTCACTATGCCTGCATCAGACTTTGCTCATCAGAAGTCTGCATCACTCTACAAGTTGCAGCCTGAAGTGGTTTCTCAGGATCAACAATGGGGAGGAAGAATATGTAATTATTAAAGCTCATTTCACATGCAGACATCAGACCCAATGGCACAGCAAGCCCAGCGAGAGGCAAATAAAATTCCTTCAGAAGGTTTGATTTCCCAGGTCTCTCCATGGTTTGTTTGTTAATCCTGAGATTTTTCTCAGAAGTCTTTATTATCCAGAACAGGGGTGTGTGCTGTTCGCATGCTGCTTCTTGGAAATTACTGGGAGGCAACTTACTGGGAGGTAATTCTAGATGGGAATCTGAACAAAAGGTGTTGCTTAAGCATTTTGAAGAATAATTGAGCACTTGCTATGCAGTTTGTTTAATAACCTTGAAGATGGATCCTTATCAGAAGTCTCCACATGCTCTAGTTACTCAATTGCTTTCTTATTTAAATAAAGCCTATCACATATGTCCATAAAAATGAAAGTACCTCATAAAATACAGCATTACCGAGGTGTGCCTGCTCTAGATAAATTAAAAGCTCTATTTTCCTGTTACTATGTCTTCATATCCCTTTTTTTAACAGGGCTGCTGCATGACTGTTGGGCTTTCAAGGAAAAAGATTGAGCCATGAGTCCCCAGTACCATTCCTCTTAAGGTGATGTGAAGGTAAATGTGGTTGTAGGTTCATCCCGACTGGTCTCAACCAAGCAGGAGCACTCCCAGCCCCTTTCTGGCATTCACAGCATGAAGCTGGGAAGCATTACCTTCCTGATGGAGAAAGTGTCACTAAAAATCAAAATGAACATCAAAGAAGTGTAAAAGCATCCATGTGCCTGCTTCCTAGGGAATGGTGTTCAGTGTGCCTGCAAAAAAAACCAACCCACCCCACTCCAGTTGGCAAGAATAACTGAATGATTCCCTTCAGGATAATTCAAAACTGATGGTGCAAAGATAGAAAATTATAGTTAATAACAACAAAATAGCTAATGTTGGAAATCACAGTGAACAGCAACATGCAGAAGTCCCAGGTACTAGAATAATTTGTGTATTTTCAAGGTCAGAAGGGCTAATGTTTAAGGCCCACATCTGAGCTGCATGCCACAGGGTAGGCTTACTTACAGTTGCTGAATGGCCAGGTGCAAGCATCCTAATTGCAGGGAAAAATTCCCTCTACCAGCACAGAACCCACACCAGGGAGGAAGTGCTGGGCCAGCTCTGAATTTAAGAAAAAACAGGTATTGTTAACATGAAAATAAGCCTGACTCTAGAAATACATCTTCAACTAGGGACACTGCTGAGGGGATCTGTGCTTGAGCAGTGCTCCCAGCGGAGGTGGTGTCCTAACCTGCCCTGAGCCTGTTCATGGAGGTGACTCTGTTACCCAGGAACAGGACTTGAGGCAGTTAAATATTATACCTAGGCACACATTCCTCAGGCAAGGGCTATGACAACACTCACAAGAGAGTGAAATAATTAGCCAGTCAGTGAAACAGCCTTTGAGCATGTGCTGCAAGGAGCTGCTAAGGAAGTCTCTGTGCATCCTTTCCACATGAATGAGCTTGCTGCTGGTGTGGTGAAGGTCTGGCTGCCATCCTGGGGAGCTACTGGCCTCTCTGCACAAATCACATGAATGTTGCCTACTCCGCCCTTACAGAGTCTAATGGGTTTGTCCCTCTTGTGGCCAGATGGCAGTTCAAGGACTTGGTTCATTCGATCCTCCCTGTCCTTTACTAAGTCTGATAGCAAAGGCTGGTTCTGCATGGGTCAGATGTGAAAACTGTAAACGTAGAAGAAAAAAAACCCACAGACTTCTATTACGTTGTGTTTCTCTTAGGTCAACAGTGGCTTTGGAACCTTGATCTCGAGGTGGAAAACCACAAATGTATTAACAATCTCCTGACCCATCAAATCCCAGGTTTTATGGGATTATTCACATTCCAAAACTCAAAATTATCTTGGTTTTGGAGATTTACCAATATCCTTTACTGAATGACTCCCCTCCTCTATAATTTTTTCTTTCTCATGACACTTACTTTTAAGTGAATAGTGCAAAGTAGCACTTGAGGCAGTGAAAAGAGGACTCCATAACCTAGAATGTTTACTACGTCCACAAAACCCCCTTTCCCTTTAATTACTCAAATCCATAAAGACTGCTTTTTTCAAAGGGAGGTAGTAAAAGTTCCACGCTTCAGCAGGTTCCAATTAAAGAAAGACTAATCCAAAGTGCACTGAAGTTAATAAGAGACTTTTTGTCTCTCTGCTGTTGGGGCTTGGACCAGACATCAGTCTCACAAATGGTATCTGCAACATTTGCAGACATTTTAATGCAGTCACTGCTGCAGGAGAGGCAGGAATCTTCCTGTGCCATCATCAGCTCTATCCAACGGCTTCAAAAGGAAATTGAAATTCATCTTCTTTCGCAACTAAAATGCTAGGTTCAGAAGTTAATTCCTCTAAAGCACATACTACTTTTTTTCTAATGTGTTTATTTTCGTTTTGGACAAATGCTAATTTTTTTTCTCTGGTAATCAGTTAAAGACACTGTATTCAGGAAAAATAAAAAAAAAAGGCCAAATTGCTGATTTTTAGGTCTTTAGACGTTAGGTGATAGCAAGACATCTTGAATGTGAAAATTCTTTTCATTTAGTGAAATTTGGACAAAGCTTTTGAATATTCACTGTAAATAGATAAAAGGTTTTAGGAACTGCCCTTTCAGTTTTTCTTCTACTATGCCTTTACATTGGTCTATATCTATAGAGAATATGAAAGCTTATTAACCAGATTAGCTCTCAGATACTGTTTTCATTTCCAATAAGAAAATAAAAATGGCAGCATGACCACATATAGTATGAAATGCCTTTTATTTTCTTTGAATATGACTTTCTTTATTTTTCCAGCCTTTTGCGAAATGTTTTATTCCACAGATCAATGACTGTCATAAAATACAACTTCAGATGGAAATTTCCCCAATATATCTGGGAGAAGTGGCTCACAGATGACTGCATTTTCATTTCACTCTACACTCCAGCCACTCTTGAATGGCGTGTAAAGCCTCCTTGACATGGTTTTACCCGGAGGAGATCCTTCCTCTGTGATCATCCATACAGTTCATGCAGGTGGAAAGTAGTCCTCTTAGACCTTGCCTATTGCCATGCTAAAAGTCCACCTGTACTTGCAGAGTACAAAACAGCTTTCATAAAGCTTGTTTACCACTTAGAAGACTTAAATGGGATGTCAGAGTCTCCTTTAGAGAACAAGGAAGAATATCAATGACGACTTCTTCCAAGGACTAGAAATAAAGCCATTCATTTCAGTAGAAAGTGCAGAAGTGGCCACCTTTACAATCAACATTGGTTAAGCCTAAATACATCAAAGAGAAGCTACTGCTGGCTCACCTTTGCCAAGCTCACACTGTACCCCAAAGCCTGAAGTGGCCATGCACCTCACTGTAAGGGATGCACAGTAGAATTGGGATGAGTCCTTGCTGGGGGCTGTCCCATGCACCAGTCCTGGGAGCACGGCAGGCAGGGAGGACAGGAGACCCCTGTCATCGCCCAGACTGCTGGCACAAGGGAGCTCCAGGCAAAGGGAGAGATGGGAAAAACTTCCTCACTGAGTTGCCTCACTCCTGAACAACACTCAAGTTGCAGGCTTGTCTATGAGTGAGATTTAAATAAATAACATTTGTTCCCAAATTAGCAGAAAAGAATAAACATTTTAACATCTTCTGACTGTTCTAATAGAGAATAAGAGGCCTTGCTATACATCTAAAGAATTAAATTGTCTTAATTGCATCCTTGTGTAAAATAAAGCATTACGTACAGAAGAAAAATATTTTTAAGTGGATGGAAAAATCCACTGGGTTAAAGGAACACTAATGTCAGTTAAATGTATTCCTGAATTTGTGTAGTGCAAAAACAAGCTTCAATAGAAACGAAGAGTCTAATAGGAACATTTCCATGAATTTAAAAATAACAGCAGTGGAAACAATCTCATAAAATAAGTAAACCTCTCCCTTCAATATCTGCAACTCAAGTATTACAGCATTCACTTAGGGCCTAGGAATGTGAAAGCAATGATAAATTATTAATTATGTGCTTTGTTCTAGAAGAGGACAGTTTTATATTCCTTGTCTAGTTGTGGCTTTTGTAATTTCAGTACCAGGAACAAGGGATGTGGCATTTAGTCCACCTAAAGAAGGTGGAGAAGTTACCTGATATGATACTCACCCATTAGGTTTCCAGTGGCCTATAGTAGATACTCAGGATACCTGGCTTGTAAGGAAGGCTTACTTGGCATGAAACTTCATACCTATTGAAGGCTGTTTTCTCAACCATTAACAATACTCCAAATGTATTAGTTATGGATAACCTGACATTGGCCAACCGTATCCTGGGCTGCATCAAAAGAAGCATGGCCAGCAGGTCAAGGAAGGTGATTCTCTACCTCTCCTCCACTCTTGTAAAATCCCACCTGGGATACTGCATCCAGCTCTGGGGTCCTCACACAGGAAGGACATAGAAGGGCCACCAAGATGATTAGAGGGGTGTAGCACCTTTCCAGTGAGGAAAGGCTGAGAGAGTTGCGGCTGTTCAGCCTGGAGAAGTGAAGGCTACGGGGAGACCTTACAGCACCTTTGAGTGCTTAAAGGGGGCCTACAGGAGAGCTGAAGAGGGACTTTTTATGAGGACAAGGGGGAATGGCTTCAAGCTGAAAGAGGGTAGGTTTAGATTAGATATCAGGAAGAAATTACTGTGAGGGTGGTGAGGCACTGCAATAGGTAGCCCAGAGATGTTGTGGATGTTGCCCAGAGATGTATGGATGCCCCATCCCTGGAAGTGTTCAAGGTCAGGTGGGATGGGGTTCTGAGCAACCTGGTCTAGTGGAAGGTGTCCCTGCCTCTGGCAGGGAGTTTGGAACTAGATGAACTTTAAGGTCCCTTCCAACACAAACCGTTCTACAATTCCATAAAATGAAGAATATGAGATTCAAATTTCACCCAAAGAAGAAGGTAACAGGGTCTCTGATTGTGCCCATGACATGACTTTATCGCCCAGACTGGCTGTCTTCTTGGAGCACTGTGCTCATGCTGGGTTAACTGGGGATGAACTCCCTTGGAGAGCAGTCTGTGTTCAGACTTGGTCCACGCTGGTTCAAAAGAAGTTAAGGTACCTGCATTTATGATACTGGGAGCCAACTTATTCCTCTAAATCACATTTTCAGTAGTATCTCTTGTCCCCCATCTCCATCTTTTTCTCCTCCAAACTGCTTCCAGAGAGACTGCTTTGCCTCTCTTCCCTAACATGTAAGCCATGTTCCTGCCAATCTCATTGTCAGAACTGCTTTGGAGTCCTCATCCCACTCCCTGTGCTGGGCTGTGTTCATATGAATTTGCCAAATGTCTGTGCACCTGCTCTGCGATGGTTTTCAACCTAAAAGAGAACATGCTGACATTAAAGCATCACGAAACAGAATAAATAAATACAACTCAAACTCTAAATTCATTTATATTGCTTATCCGGAATTTGTTGATAGAGTTAAACTCTGGAAGTAGGATATGAATAGTTAAGATATAAGTGAGGTATTACAGGATCACAATTTACTGAAGGTCAGTCCTGTGTACAGAAGATTAAAAACAAAATATTACCAGATTACTTCAGAACCTGCAGGAGCAGATCCTGCCAGAATATGTTTTCTGTTTCCATGATTCTGAAAGCCAAAGCATATAGGATTTCTTTAAAATGTCTTTGTCTTTCCTAATTTCCCACTTCCAAAATCTGGATATAGGAATAACAAATAAAAAATTTAGAACGCAGTAAAGTTCATTCTCACCCCAATAAAGACTTCAGACAAGGCTGTTAAGCTGCTAAATTAAACAGAGCAAATTTCGTAAATAGGAAGTTCTTTGGCAATGACTCTGTAGATGAAAGAGTCTACGGTAGCTTGTTCATAAACAGACCTGGAAAACCTGCACTGAAATGTAGGTCTTAATTTACTGTACAGCAAACTGCTTAGGGGGAAGTAAAATGTATTTTGCCTCTTGTCAATAGGCCTCAGAGAGCAGCTGGTCACTTCCATTGCCTTTTGGATACATATTCTGTGGACTGATCCCTATTTATGTGGTCAGCAAAATCTTCAGTGTTTTCTCCAGCAGGAATAAAATATCCTAGACAGAAGAGAAGGAGGAGAAGAGCCCAAGCTTTACTGTTCTTCTGCATAAAATTTTATCCTCACTGGTGGTACAATTACAGCTGTCAAAGAAGTGGGGACAGGAATATCAATGCTTCCCCCACTAGGTGTAGAAAAGCTGGTAGAAAGCAAACGAGCCTGGCCGATGGCACAAGCTGGAGGGAGAGCAGTAGAAAGTTCATCTTAATAAGAGAGGACCTGCAAGCTTCACTACCCTGTTGGGCAAGCAGTGGGCAGAGCAATGTGCTTATGGATGCTTGACTTAACTATGAAACAAGATTGCCTGGATCCAGAGCACAGTCCAAACACTCACCAGGCAGCAGATTGTCTCCCAGTTTATTAGTGGAAACAAACACGGACAACTTAGAAGTTGCCTCCCTTTAAGACCACTTCTTGCTCTGTCTGCCTGCTTTTACCTATCTTCTGGTCACCTTTCAGCTGTGTATCTTCCCTGAGAACTCCCCACCTTTGACATGGCATATGTGTCCAGTGCCTGTCTCTGCAGAAACCTATACCCATTATATAATAGTGGGAGGAAACCCTCACAGGCACACTAGGTTTCTGTTACTTCCACTCAGGGCCATTTTCAAAGGCAGACTAAGGTGGCAGCCATCTATCCTAGCAAGAAACTGTATGTGCTGAAACTTTTATAAATGTGAAATTAGCCACCTGCAATAACTGTTATAAATTTGTTAAATTAGTAATGGTGATTACTCTCATTTCTTGCTGGGATATCAGGGAAATACCATGAAACAGCAGTAAAAAAGGCTTCTACACAGTCCGGAAAATAGGTTAAACCAAGTGTTGCTCCCTCAGTGAAATTAGAAATCTTGCTGAACTCACTGCAGGGCCACCTGCTTGCAAGAACTTTGTCACTCTATATCCCCACTGAAATAGCACAAAAGTGAACAGGAAAGAGCGATCCATTTTTTAATGCCTGCTAAAAATTAACCTGGCATGAAAAGAATTACAAGTCACAAGATGCCACAGAAAACTGGAATGTTTGAGCTTAATACAATCACAGTTTGCACCTCCATTTTTTTTCCAGTTTGAGGTTTCCAACATACATTTCCATCCTCTATGTTTAATTTAACAGAGTACATGGAAGCTTACAATCAGTAGCATGGCTTCACTCAAGCATGTACTGTATCACAGAAGGATCCACTTCTTCTGCTATCAGACTGGCTTGCAGACTTTGGATCGTTGCTTTTTTCCCCAAGCGCTGTCTCCACAGGACAAATGCAGCTACGATCTGTGACTGCAGGTTGTGAGGGTGATTGACTTTACATCGATAGATGTCAGCATGGGACAAACCCAAGCACAGAACTACATGCTCCCATTCGGGTCCCAGCCTCCTTGCAAGCTTGTTCAGCTGCTGATCTGTTGGTGAAGTCTTCAAAATGTGTGGTGCAGTTACAGTTAAATCTAGAAAATGGAAAGAAAAAGAATAAGAAAATGCATATATGTATCACTAGGCAGTGCTGCAAATGTTAATGTGAGACCTTGACAAAGGAAGGAATAAGCATAAGCAAGAATGGATTAATTAAAGAAACAGAATTTTTCTACACAAATAATATACAGGGAGCCTTGAAGTTTTGAATGTCAGTAATCCAGACATCATACCTGCACATCAAAACAAAGACTTCCAAAAGTAATTATAGATTTCGGGGTAGTGAACAAGAAAGGTTTCCAAGGAACATGTTTTCAGCAGCCATGACCCTCTGGAAACCAATCTGCTTGCACCAGTATGATATAGTGACAAATGACAAATACGGAACCAATAACACCTTATTACTCCCATTCTGTGACACTGGTTGCACACTTCAGAAACAACTTTGATTCTTTAGTTAGTAGGTATTACTCTTTTCTTTCTTTCTTTTTTTTCTTGGCTGAGGGCCATTCACAGGAAATTCGTCTGTCTCCTAAGATGCTACTTATCCTTCGTGTCCTGTCATATCATCTCAAGGAGACCAGCTTTGGGTCTTTTCTTCTACTTGAATGAAACCATAAACACAGTTCAGGTGAACCCAAATGAACAAGACATCAACACTGTTCACCAGCACAAATTATGTTTGCTTGTCCCTCACCCCAGTTGTCATAACGCTCCTGAAAACAGGCATGTCTGTGCTACAGCCCCATTCATCTGACCTCCTTGAGGCTGTTTTCAGGAGAATGTAAGGAGGTCCCACTTTCTCGTCGAGATTTTTGCCCAATGTTAAGTCCCTTGGACAAAATACTAAGTACCAACAGGACACACTCTGCATCTGAAAAGATGTTTAGCATCGAACTGGTACCCGAGGAGGCAAGGATCAATACAACTACCAAAAACCAGCTTTCACAGGAAGCATTAAGGTAGCTGTCATTGTCAGTGGTAAAAATCTTGTATGGAGCAAACCAACCATTTCTCACATACACAACTGATTTCTTTATGTGTTCCCTAAGATAATCTGATAATTTGTAAAAGAAGAAAAAAAAAAGCCATTCACACAGTGTTAGTAGCCAAGTGAGAATACAGCGCTATTCAGAAACATGCTGCATGGGATCTATCTCACCTAATTACAGCTAACACCTCCTGAACTAAATATGCTAGCATTAATTATTGCTAAGGAGAGAAATAGGCTCTTCTAGACTACAATCTCTCTCACTGGAAAGAAGATGTCTAAAATAATCAGATGAATTACTCCTCTAGACATGCACATTTCTCCCCATTGATTATAAAAGAAGCACTGGCTGTAAGTTTAGATGTTGATGTTGATGCCGTAAACACCCAGTGCCGATGTAATGATATAATTTCAAACCACATACCAGTTGCTTTAAAAAGGTGCATTTAGAAAAACAGCATAAAATACCTATAAAGCATATTTCTTTTTTGATCCTTTGTGATCACAAGCTGAAATGAAGGGTCAATTCAGACTGCAATTGCTGCTCTCTTTCTGTCGCTAAAGATACTGTGACAAAACACAGGCAAAATATCCCTACAAAAATGCTGAGACCAACAACAGCCTGTTGGTCTGAAGAAGGACTCTCTACAGAAGTGCTTCTTTGCAAAATCTAATTTGTAGCTCCAATATCATGCTCACAGTCTCCACTACAGCAGAACAGCAACATTAGAAAGCACCACTCCTACATTTCATCAAAAGTAATTGTTTCTGCATAGAACACCCAGAGCCTGCAGATGTTTATACAATTTAAGCCCAATAATGCATAAGTACTATACCAAGCTGCTTTGAGTAAAGGGAAAATTGCTTTCTGAAGAGTATTTAGGTCCCTTTGATCTTTCTGTCTCCAGATTGCCAAAGGAACCTGGGGCAAATGCTGGTTTGGGAATAGGGCAGAGGATGCACAGCTTCTGAAGACGGCTGAGCATTATACTGGTGCGACTGCCCCATGCTGTCACATCACACATGACACCAGTTCCACAGGTAAGTCAGGATAAGGGAATGCCTTTCACGAATGCAAATAGTTGAGAATAAAATAAATATAGCTACACTGTGCTGTCACCAACACTACTTTTTGATATTAAACCCTTGCCTTGGCTTTAAGTCAGCTACAAAATGTAAAGCGGTACACTCACAGCAGTGACACCTGTCAGCCTGGGCTTTTTGCTCTCAAGCTGGAATTTTTATACTTCACATTCACTAGCAGAATGATTTTATGATACTGAAATGTGATCAAATAGGGAGGTCTAACAATAATACACGTCAGCTTGTCCATCCAGCCTTTGATATTAGGCAGGCTTTTTCACTACAACAAATATCTTGCCTTCAGTCTGTTATCAGCCCTTTAATAAGAATCAGAATAAAACCCATCCAGGAAATCTTTTCATCTTAGACTACCATCTGATTCTAATATGGATGTGGAAAATTCTGGGACAGAAGCCAACTGTTAAATTTAATACAAAGGACTGTTATTTTAGTCCCATTTTATTTTCTGTGATAGCTCATTTTCAAGTCTGATACAAAGTCACTGAGGAAAATCTGAGAGAAATATTACATGACAGGCAGTGTTATTTAGAAGTATAGAGAAATATTTAGTGAGATCTTTCAGTTATGACAAATGCAAAATCACAAAAAGATTTGGTTATGTTCTAGAATTAATGGCACTCCTAATTCCATAAACATAATGGCATTTCAGGTGAAATGGAAATGAGTTCTCTGTGCTCAGCGCCCAAACTGCTTTGAACACATTTCAAAAAACATTAAAGATGCCTTTTTGAGTTATGTTTACTACAAACTCCCACTTAGAATCTCCATTTGTCAGGAACTGCCTGAGGAGGGTTAATGGGATTACAGCAAAAGTTTCAATTATGCAGATCCTGCAGTTGCATTTGAGAGGTACTTTTAGGATACTGAGAGCTCATTTTTGAAAAGAAAAAAAAAAAAAAAGTGAAGCTCTTCTTGCTTTAGGTCTATCCGGTGAGGAGATGCACGTGCTTATGTTAGGCATATGCTTCAGTTTAGCAAAATGAGGACTGCACTGCTAAAAATGGGAAGAAGTGAGGCTTGGGGCACCACCAGAGGGTGTTGAGGGTTTCCCTGGATAAGGTGATTTGTGGTGCTGTTGAGGGTTTCCCTGGATAAGGTGATTTGTGGTGCTGTCACCTCCAGCGAGAGCACCAAGTGGAAAACTGTGTCCAGCTGTGGAAAAGGTCTATGCTGCAAAGTGTCAGGGCCACATGCTACAGAGATTTAGAGGCTGAAGTCTCACTGCTCGTGCTGAAGCCACTAAGTTCTTGAGGAATGAGAAGCTGGCAGCTTTGTGCTGGCGACTGAGCCAGCTTGGTGCAGAGCTTCTCTCCTGGGAGTGCCAGCCATCTCACTGGCATGGCACTTGAGACCATGAAAATCCCCTTTTGCAGGGCAGGAGACAGAAAGAACTCTCTCCACTCTGGTTTTGGAGCTGAAACTGACCCTGAGAAAGACCTGCATCTCCTTCCATTCTAAGCTGCAGCACAAGGGAATGTGCTTCTCCCCATCTCCAGCTCTCACTGGTCAAGGAAGCTTATCAATGCTAAGCTTTTATCCTAGCTGACCCAGTTAGGGAGATGTTGACAACTTCTGGCCTGTGTGTACATCTGTGCTTCCAGACCACTGCACAGACCAGAAGATACAATGGTGCTGGTGAGTGTGGACAGGAAACAAGAGCTGGATATAAATAGACAGTATCACAGATATGTACCAGACAAAACAGAGTAACCCAGATACCAAAGCTATATATGGGGCAAAGACAGACAGTCATTGCTTTTGCATCACTTTTTCTTCAGGACCTCTCCACCTTTAAGTAGTAGACTAAAGAAGAAATTTCAAAAGTCAGGAGGATGGAAAATAAACTCACATCAGCTCTGTCCTACTTGGCACAAGCGGAAGGATGCAAGATAAAGTCCAGTGAAAAGGGACTTTGAATTACTCAAAGACTTTTTTTTCCCACTTTTCCTTTCTCATCCCCACCCCCAGGTGATGAGAAGAGATGAGATCATCTCTCAGGCTGTCTTGCACCATGGGAGAATCTTTATCAGTGTTGAGGAACTGACCTCCTACTGTCTATGCTGCTGGAATGTAGTGGGGAGGAAGAGAGCTTGGCTCCAAAACAAGAGACAGCAACAAAAAGGACTGAAGCAGTTCTGGGTGATCTGCAAATTACTCAGCTGATTCCACAGAACTGCAGGCCACCAAAGTGCCTTATGGTTTTGTTCAAAGGACTTCTTTGTGCATTACCAAAAGCATTTGTTGGAGTTTCAGGGCCTTCCCCTATGAAGTCAATACATTTTAACATGATGTAGCCGACCTTTTGGCTTTTGCTCTCTGCTGTGTAAAAGGGATTTTGATGGAAATTATGCAGCTGAATCCAAAATGATGAAAAAGTCTCAATCAGTTGCTGCCTAACCCTACAAGGATGACTCCAGAGGCAGTTCAGGAGACAGCTGGGGAGCCAGGGATTTAATGGCACACCTCTTATCTAATAACTAAGACATCTGTTGGGAAAGGTGTTTCTGCAGGCTGGTGTCTGCTTCCAGTGCTGTGTCTGTATTTTATCCTTTAAAGGACCATGCACATTCTTGTTGGATAAGAAGACAGAAGCAGCCCTGGAAGAGGAGATGGGAATCCAGATATCTCTGAGCTGCACATCCTAATGCTGAGGTGCACATATATACTCCATTTCTCCTGGTAAATCATTACAGCAAAAAATCTAAATATTTCTCTCTGTGAATGGTCAAGAGCCTTCCTAGCCTCTAGAATGGAGCCTGTTCGAGAGAAAAGTCTTCTGGGAATCAAGTAGTATGCTAAAACCAAGCATGCAAGTGCCCTTGGCAGAAACAATGCTAGGCAAATGTTGTAATTTTTATAAAATCACATCAGAAACAGGTAGGTGAGTCTGGGCTTCAAACCCTGCACAACTGGAATGGGACTGTAAAAAAGAAGTAACTGCTCAGGCATGCATCTGGCCTCAGCATCTCCTCCTGCTAGGTTGTATGAACCCATATGACTGCAGATAACCCAGAGGACCAAACCACGGCTAAGGTATTAAGAAAAAGTTGATTCCGAAGTCAGAAACCCTCACCACACTGTTAATTCACAAAGCAGGCGAAAGAGCACAGCAGCGGGACTGTTTCTGGAGCGTTTGTAACAACACCCTGCGCATGCACAAAGCTTCAAGGGTGTGTTCCTCCCTGTCCATAATGGACTCTCTCTCAAACCCAGCAGGGCCCTCACAGCATGGCTGTGAGAAAGTGTTATCTCTACACAGGAATCCTACTTCTCAAAACAGGCAGAGAATAAACATCAGTAGGTGGAATAAATGGAATTTTCCCACACTGATATTTTTCAGGCCTAGTTTTCCTAGCAGTGAGCAAAAGCTCTTTTTTCTCCTTGAATAAATCTTTCACATTTAACTTTTCTGTCCCTACATAGGTGTATGGAATCCTTCAGTGATCTGGACCCTCTTATCAGATCCTGCTCATAATTTCTGAGGAGTTCAAAGCGAACATTTCAGTGTCCTCTTTAATCACCTTTTCTGGCACCTGGAGTACAGTTTTTCCCTGAGAAGTGCTAAAGTTAGATCAAGAGGTTCCACAAGTAGCAAGCCAACAAACCTTACTTGCCCCAGGTGTGAGTCCTATAGCTGACTTGAACTTCAGGACTTCTGCAGCTGCCTACGGGTTCTCAAGACATGCATGAAATTGCTCCTCTCCTCAACAGCAACTAGGCAGGCTTCTTGAAGCTGGCCAACAGGTTCAGAAGCTACATGCATGCATGCAGAGGCCCACAGCAGAGAAGCACGTGGCCTTGGTTTCTATACTAAGGACTAAAGGGGACTCTGAAACTCCACAGAGCCATCACGGCTAACATGCCAGCAGACAATGACATTTGGGGCACTTCAGCCGAAGGAAAACCTACATATTAATGAATCTAATGCCAGGATCTGCTTCCCTCCAGCCCCCTTAGAGCACAGTGCATTTGTTCAACTAGCCTGAGCCACTGACTCAGCACTGGGTACAGAATGGGCATGGTTGCCAAGACTGTGTGCTGTGTGTTTTGGCACGTGTGCTATGTTCCAAAATGTATTTAACGACTAAATGTCACAATAGAAAATAACTTGCATATAACCAGGTATATTTGCTTTAGAGTGAAATCCCCTTGGCCTAAGCACAATGGTGAAAGTGTGTCATGAAGCAAAACCACACTTGGCAGATCAGGTTGGGACAGGCTTTCAAGAACAGTGAGGTGGAGTTGCAGAACCTGAACTGAAGATAAGTATGTCATGCTCCCACTAATGGAGAGATTGGAGACTTCTGAGACCCACCGCCCCCTCGAACCGCCAGAAATGCTGGATGACAGGGAAGGCAGACAGCAAGCATTTTGAGAGATCCCAGTAGGTGTTGTAGATTACTGAAGTCAAACACAAGATCATGGTGGAGGTCCTGGTGAGAAGGATGGAATAAACAGACGTTGCTGGGGAACTGCAGGGGGTGGCTTGGCTTGATTTGTTAGAAAAGAGGATGGGAAGTGACCATAGTCTCCATTTGTGCAGCTGCTCTGCTGCTTTCTTGTTCAGCTATTCTGTTCTGACCCTGTCCTAACAGGTGGAACTGCAGGTAGATGGCTGCCCTTTTCCTACATCACATCCAAATTCATGAGCCAACCTGCAGCCATGAACGACTGGAGTGCCAGACAGGAAAGTGTCGCAGTGGATATACATTTGGCAGACCTGCATGGAGCACACAGAACTTAGCCCCTCATATGCAAGTTAAAAATCATCATGAAGCATTATAAGATTACTTCATTGAGGTGAACTTTAGGGCCCAACTTGGGATCCGCTTGAACACAAGAAACAAGTTCAAATTGCTAATCAGTGGAAAAAAGTAGAACAGACTATCCAGAAATCAACCCCTACCATGTAATTTGGGTGTGGGTTATAATCATATTGTCATTGTTGCTAATTAAACACCAGAGTGATTCAAAGGCTGGGAGGGGAACATTAGTGTTTCGCAACAGCTCCAAATCTTAGGCTCCAGAGAACATGGAAAAACATTTCTCTTCTAGGTATCAGCATATGCATATCTTCTATGCATCTGCGAACAGCATGGATCACATAGCCCGTCCAAAGTCTACTCAAAACCACCAAGTCCACATCCTGGTATCAGTGGGTTCTAAGAGGTGTTTGACCATAGAATAAGAACTGAACTGGAAATCCAGTACTATTTGCAGACAGACAGCTAACCCCACTAGAGATATCTTTCCATACATAAAGTTAATATACTCAGCTTAGTTCACTTACAGAAGAAGACTTAAATAACTTGGAGAAATTGTATGGCCCTCTCCTGCTTTTATCGCATGCATAGCTGTTTCTCTGTCTCTCCTGCCAAGTGTGAGTGCTGAGTTATATAGGTAGCTGCAAGATGGAAGGCTGTGGCAGCTAGCTGTTCCACTTATATGTGCTGGTTGCCTTCTCTGTAGGCTCTTGTTGTGAGATGCCCACCTCTTTCATACCATTTGAGGTTACTGGAGAACAACATCTAATGAGGACTACCAAGCGAGGGCTGATCTCTCTTCTCTGCTTGGGTAATCCAGCTTCTCCCTCCCACAGAGTTGACTCAGCATGGGGAAATCCCACTGATGGAAAACCTGCACCTTTGTAGGAACAACAAGTTCAATAGAATCTTAAGAATATACACCATCTTCTCTAATGCAATCAAAATCAGCACATTTTTTTCAACTGACCATGTTACAGTAAAACAAATCTGACTGAGAATTTTGTTTGTTCAAGTATATGCTGCAGTTACGCTTCACAAAGTACAGTTTCTGTAGCTTGATAACTCTGATCTCACGCATACAAACGGTAATATATGGAATGCACATGAATGAAATCACCTTCTGTCAATTAGGGATCATAAAACACTTGCAAGCATACTTCTACCATGATAATTTACATTTCCAAGTCTCTTAATTAGATTATGAAAGACTTTAATCAAAATGAGAGCAAATATGAAATATATTTTTCAGACTGGCTGCAATCTTCCACACTGTGCTGTTTTTTATGACTTGCATTCAAAGATAGGAAGTTATCTGTCTTATTTTAAACAAATTGCAGTCTACTACTATTATGACAGCCAATGTGCAGAATAAATTGTGGCCATGATCCCGTGATAATCAAATCTATGGCAACCTTAAACAATCTCCCTAAAGTGAAGCATAATCCATCCATGGTAGGAAATTCAGCTCCTTCCTGCCAAAAGCTCACTGAGAATCTGCATCAGTGGTGTGATTAAAAAGTACATATATCTTCATTTGTTGGCAAACCCTTCTCCTGTGTGAGCTCTAAAGCATCACACTTTGTGACATTAAGTACATTTTGGGTATTAGGCTAAGAAAAAGAGATTACATAAAATTTTGTAAATCTACAGGCAATTCAAAACCACAGATGTTTCTATTTTGGCTCAATGCCAGAAGCTAATTCGTATATTCTTTATCACTTGCTAATGACTGCTTAGTAGCTGTGGCTGTAGAAGCAGATGGCTAAAACCTGAAATATAAATACTCAGATTTCATGACAAAAGTTTTCAATTGTATTTCCACTGTTCAGTTACAGCAGCTACACAGTTTTCTTGAATATTTTTTAATCTGTCTTACAGGTTTTGTACCTCCACAGATCTCTACTATACTGATAGCCTTCAGCATTTATTTTAAACAGGTTGACAGAGAAGTCTGTAAATAAATTAATTCTGTCTTCAGTTTTCACCCTTTTCAAGCCATAAGGAGTGATCCTCAGGCTGAAGGAACTAAACGAGATTGGGTTTTCACATCTCTGTTCATGTTTTACTATAAAGAGCGGGGAGGAAGTTACAGCAGTGAGTAGCATAGATGATATTCTGTTTTCCATGAAGAAATATTAATTTCAATCCCACACAGTATTTCTCTGCTGTTGCAGAGCATGAAATCAAATGACTAATTTCATAAATAAATGGTAACTGCAGATGCATGCAAGGAAAACAACATTTATGCAAAGAAAACACAAAACACAACATACTATAATGTCTTCTCTCTTTTCAGGCACGAGGACCCTATATTATAGGCACAACTGGACATAATCATGCTGCAGTTTCATACGTCTTTAGCAGCATTTGCTCTAGACACTGAAGTAAAATTTGCCTGATACTTTCTATTAGTTTCGATATTGTTATACATAAATAAGCAATATGCATAAGCACTGTAGCCACAGCTAACGATGGCATCCTTGCAGTGATATCTTTGGTATAAATGCACAAACAGATTCAGCATGCAGCAATACACCAAGGAAAAAAAAGAAATATTTACTCAATTGGGAGGTTCTGTGGAAATTCTGAGCTTTTAGGAATTACTACACAGCATAAAATCACCTGGTAGTCTGAAAGAGTAGAGATGAGAGTCTCTGGTTTACAGGCCAGCAGTTATTCTAAGAGTCAGCTCAAGAAACAGTGCTGAAAATATCAGATTCTGAAGTATGTCACTGCACTTCTATATACTTTTGAGTGCTCTGCAGTTCCTAGTGAATTCAATAGAGTTTGATAATACTCATGACACTTTCAACCGTTAATTACAGATCTGAAGCACACAGAGCCATAATTTCTCTTAGTCAAGTTTCTTCTCTGTGCTGTCACAAATAATTAGCAATTAGCAGGTGGTTGTATAAAGTCACGATGATCGTAAAACTCATATTTGCAGTAGACTTCTCATGGTATCATAGGAGGCAAATGTTTAGCCATGTAGGCAGGGCAGCTCTGACAGAGTAATTCATCCGCCCTAGGTGCAAAAGAAAGATAAATGGAGCAATTAATGATTGTTTTGCCAGCTAGGTGATTAACTCATCACCAAACTTGGAAACTAACTTCTTTTGACAGATGCTCATTTCAAACGGCCTGAGCTGTCTTTCAAAGAGCTGAGGAAGTTTTAGTCCTACTGCTCCTTTGTATACAAGAATCGCTGCAGACTCCTTAGGCTTTTTATCTGCTGAGTACAGTGAGTAATTTTTTTTTATCAATTTTCCTATCAAGAAATCTTTCTAAAGGCTGCAGCATTTCAGCAAAAAATCATGTGCTTGGACTTTAGCTATCAATGTTCCTTTCAGGCAACAACAATAATCATCCTGCCAATATGAAGGACTGTTTTCTCATATAACACAACTAATCATACATTTTTCCCTTGCAGGACTTAAACCAAATATGACAACAAGCCACTATATTTAGCCTTGATAAAACTGTTCATTCCTCTTTGAGATTTTTTTCCTTCAATTTGGCTCTTCATTTCGTTTTGGCTCAAGTCAGTAGAAATATCAGAATCAAAGATCTGCACAACAGATGGAGCTTGGTTGAGAAGAATGCCTTTGGCTGGTGAGGATCTTTGCCTGGCAGGTGTCAAACCAAAATTAATACTGCACATATTACAGCAAAGTGAGACTGCATTCCTTCCTGACCATAAACATATATTAATAGAAAAAGCCATGCAGGGGAAGGTAAAACAGTACTGTCATTATGCTGAATCCTCCATTGCTTGGCATTTTATTTAATCACTTACATCCATGCAAAGCAAGTAAACAAAATGCAACAGGTTAGTTTAGTGTCTCTTTACAGACATTTTGCACAGGTGCAAAAGACTTCACAAAATGCCATAAGCAACATGGCCTTAGACTCCTTTTGGTTTCTTTTAAATTCCATTTTTTGTGTCAGTGCTTTAAAGGTTTATGAACTTTACAGCAGGCTTCTTGACATTTCAAAATCCACAGGAAAAAACAGGTACTGGTGCTAAAATACACTGCTCAGCTACCATCTGTTGCTACGCCTGGCTTGCCAAATGCAATTCAACAGCCTGAGTCAGAAGGCAAAGCTTTCCCTAGGTGTCAGGAAGGAGAGCTTAAGGTGGCATCACCTGCTTCTCTCCATTTTCAGATGAGTGGGAGGCTTAGCATCAGAAGCAGCCCTCTCAAGTGCCAAGTCACTTGAAGACCTGAAAGAAACCGATTTAGAATCTCATGGCTGGTTTCACAGATGTGTACTGTCCAAAAGCAATTTCAGCTGACCAATAGGGCAGAAATTTTAGAAGGTCATAGTCTTTTTAATTATCTGTAAAGCAAATGTGAGATTGTATTTGCATGTATATACAAATATACTTAAATGCATAAATTTTCAACATCTTAATTTTAAAAAATCAAAGTCTTAGGTAGATGCAAGTCAAATTCCTTCCCTTTTTAAATTTCATCTCCACAAATTCAGGTTAGGAATCTGTCACAACACCCTGGTAGGAAAAGGATGAAAACAGGAGCGTGGATGAAGTAATTTCCTAAACAGAGATCCTAACACACAGAGCACTTTGCACCACCACGGGCTGGATGACCACTTCTTTCCCCTCTGCGTCAGCTCTGACCTAAGAGCCGCACCATGTGCTCAGCAGCGTGGCTCGTGGCTGCCCTGTGACATGGCTGGTGCTGGGTGACATGGTGCACTGATCAGCTGCAGTCATTAGAGATCCCAAGACAGTACTGAAAGTGATGAGATGCCTCACAGCTGCAGCCACACACTTGAAGGCTGAGGACACAATTACTCTTATACTCACTCAGGAATAGTATTTTGCCAAAGCAACAGAATCAAGTTCAAAGTCAAACAAGCTATTAGCAAACATTTGTATTACTTAGGGTATTTGTAGAAGATTCATGCTAGTAGTAGTGGGACAATTCATATGCAAAACTTAAACATTTAAAAAAATATTTTGTTTAAACAATTAATTTTCATGTCTCATGCATAGAGAACAATGTTTTCCCTCAGAGTTTTGTAGTACACGAGCTGCCAAACTTTAAAACAGAATTGAAATTTCAGTCATTTTGGCTTTCACATGTAGCAAATCAGAAATAAAAATGTTTTCACACCAGAATGAAAAGGCTGGGAGATCAGACAGACCATAAAAGATTTGTTTTACTTGGTTTGGGATTTTTACATAGATATGCCTAATCTAAGTAAAACTGAAACAAAACCAAAAGCCAAAACAAAAAACTAGACAAATCTCTTCTGTCCCAGAGATGCAGAAATACAAGTAATGTTTGTATCCCTGAAGGAACCAAACCTGAAACCCTGCTACAAACAAGAGAGAAGGGCGGTTATTTCCTTGATAATACAGAAGTTCCTGACATCACAGCCACCTCCTAGAGGTAACAGTAGAAAAGCAATCTTAAAAATAGATTTTTTTTTTTTTGTTAAGCAAACATCTTTTTAGTTGTGCAAACTCAGAAATAAAAGAAATCAAGGGGCTTTTTTCATAATGCTGAAAATTTTAGTACCAGAACTGTAAACACCAACCTCTTTATCTTCCTTCCTTCTTCATACGTAACTGTTATGCATTGTTTGACTTTATTAAAGAAGTCAAACACACCTTGCAATGAACCTTTTAACGGATTTTGGCATTAGACAGAGCTGTTTTGAGCTTCACATTCAAAGTGTTACTTAATTTTGTGTGTGCTCCTCAAAGAAGAGTTGAATTGACCTGGTGACGTGAGGTTAACACATTCTGCAGAAGTGGCCTCAGATTTCCCTTTGTGGAAATGTGCCACACCACATCAGCGTACACGAACCCAACTGTGCTCTGCACAAACCACACAAACAGTGCCCAGCTATCGGACCAGGCCTTCCCCTTGCACTGCAGTATGTGTAAATAGGCTAAGGACAGAGGGTACATGTGCAACTTTACAACAACTTCAAGTGCAGAAGACAGAGAAAGATTCAGCTGCAATCCCTTGGTTTTCTCTCATTTTGGGAGCTTTCTAAGTCTATTATGCAGCCTAGGGGTTGCAACCTAAAGCCACAAGACTGACCTACTTAAGTGTCTTTATTCAGTTTTGTTTCTTGAAGTGGGGGCTTCTTGTCTGCTTTAAAGAGGTTGACAAGAACACGAAGGTAGTGCTACAACTCAGGCTCTTCAAGACACAGTATTTACTAAGCATTATTTAGTGATATTTTTACTGTATTTGAAACATTGAGAACTTCAGACACCCCATGAAAACTCCTTGCTCAAGCCATCTTGGAATTTATAGATGTATAAAGGTTTCCACTTCCAGCATTGCCAATTGGATAGGGATAGTCAAGCTGATAACTGTGAAGAGCCTTAATGTTTTCAGGAAGCTATTTGCAGGCAGATTATGAGACTTGGGACAAGAATTCCTGGATCACCTCAAGAAACCAAAACTACTTTTTAAACAATCCAGGTCTTAAGCATTTGACAATGAGACTCAACAAACACCTTCTGTAAACCAAGCAAGGAAAGTGGAAGCCATTTTACTGTTCTTTGTGTCATGCAATTATTTCCATATGCAAGTAGAAAAAGTCAGTCAACCAGAGATGCCTGTTGCAGGCAGGAACACAGATTTTCCAGGGAATAAAAGTCTGTTTCAAACAGCTGAACAAAAGCTTCATGAAGGAATGTCAAACAACATATGACATTGTCTCAGATACACAAGTGTAAAAAAAATATAGCTCTGTAAACCCACAGAATGCTATTTTAAAGACAGTTTCATTAAAAAACTCAGCTTGAGAATATCTATCAAATAAGATCAGAGCTACATGTGGGGACAGCAGGAGGCAGCTGAAGCAATCTGCAGCACATCTCTAGTGCTCATTGGTCTCTGACCCTGAGAAAAGAGATAATTATGGCACAAATACACACATTAGACCAAAAGAGAAAGCCTAGGAGACTACATATCTCTACCAGAAAGAGACAGTGAGAACTCCTCAGGTTTTATGCAGTGGTCTACAGCTCTGTATGTCCATTTCGTATGAATCTGATATGCTTTGTTTGACTGACAACACAGCTGTGGCTTTAATTTTGAACTCCACATTTTTCAGTGGGAATCATTAAATATAACATACTTGTCCTGTTCAACAGAATCTGTCTCTATTTTTTTATTCCTCTGAAGCCTTGATTAAATTGTGCAACATTCACTTTAGAAACATATTTGAAGATGTTTTAGATATGACCTCATTTGTACACCATCCCAGGCTTTCCAGGAACTCTGAACCAACAGCCTCCTAGCCTTGCTTGTATCTGAACTACTGTATTTTATGGTTTCCACACTATACTGTCTGGAACCTCCCTGTGCAACCAGCCTTGTTGTGCTAAATACAAACATGTAGGGAGGAGAGTTTTTAAACCTTGGGCGTGGGTTGTGAAAAAGGCTTTCTATGTATTCGTCTATGTACACAGAGATTGCCATGATTATGTTCAAGTAACTCCAAAGCGCTAGTCCTACATAGGTGAAAAATGAAAAACACCAGAAGAGCTGACAGCCTAGCAGCTCATTCCTGCTGGATTTCCTGCTCATGACCCCTGCATTGAAAGGTGTCCATTTCAGATGTAGATGGAGCCCTGCTTCGCCTCTGCAGTTTCAATCAGAGAAGCTAATTGACCAGGTCCCAAAAATGCAAATAATAAATTGTCCCAAATAATCTCGAGTAAGGAATTGAGCATACAGGCAAACGGAAATCCACTGAGGTATTGATAACCAAAGGCAGTAGCTAATCAAAGGGGTCAAATAGTTATTTGACCTAGAAAGGCTGCAATGTTATGGAGACAAATACACACCTCACCTCTACTCTGTCAGTTGCTTCACATGGAATTTAAGGCATTGGGTTTAATATGGAAAAACATACCTTTGAGTCAAATTCTGGTGTTTGCATTTGCACAAAGGGATAGATTTTCCAAGACAGTTCGCAGTGTGGATTCCTTCTGGTCTCTTAGCACTGACTTAGTATATTCTCACCATCTGCCACCTCCTCCATCTCTCTTCTATTCCCTGCCTGAGGTTGCAGCTGCTGAAGGACTCTGGAGCTGGGACAAGGTGCTACCACCATGTCTGTCCACCACAGAAAGGCAACTGGTCTGTCTCTCAACCCATGCTGGGTAGGCATGCAGCCCTCCCACTAGGTGGGTGGACTCATCTGTGTTAAAGGTATGTTGCAAATTTTTCCATAACAAAATTCCCCTCCTACTTTTAAAAAATGCATTTCAGTTTTTTTCTTTTTTTCTTCCTTCGCCAGCTTTTTCTCTCATTCCCTGCCCACTTTTTCAAGCAGGAAGGAGAGTGACAGGGAGAACAATGATTTCCTCAGCTTCTGTTGGAAAAAAACCACAAAAATTTTCCACCAAGGCAGAATTTCTTTTCTGTTTTGGTGTTTTGTTTTTTGGGTTTTTTTCCAGTGAGGTTCAGAAGCCATCCTTTTAAGTTAAAGTTTCCCAAATAAGTGTCCAGTTAATACCGTCATTTGGTGTAGAATGTAGCAGCAGAGACCTCGTATCTTTTTCGTTTAGCACAGATCCCAGCTTTAAGTGTGGCAAGAGGTCAGCTTGAATTTTTCTCTTGAATTGTATCTTTGCAAGCCTCTTCTCAGGGTTTTGGTTGTAAGAATCAAACCGCATGGCATAGCTCGTCATGCATGCCCCCAGTATTAATCCCCACTGCCTCCACATGTTCAAGGAGGAGGAAAGAAAGCACTGGTGAGCAAGGAGAGGACTGGAGCAGCCAAAAGCTGCAGCAGCCTTCCCATGCATGGAAGAGAGCATCATGGATGGATGCAGCTGGTAAAGAAGAAAAAGACATTAAGGCCATTGATTTTCCAATGGCGTTGATGGGCAGGGCTCAGAGCAGGCTTGGGACCCTACTGTCACTGACGAGAACAGTGTGTTATACATCGCACACTGTCTTGGTTTCAGCTCAGCAGTCAACCTTGCTTAGGGTGTATTTGTCTGAGCAGATGGCAAGGCATGACAACTGCTGGGCTAAGATTTTGCTGCCAAACCAGCTCTCAGCTGTTTTCAGAAATAAAGACTGCTGCTCTCTTTACCCATGTGAAAACAGACATCTCTAATTCCCTCCTTCAACATATTATTTTATATATTACAGGAGCACATACCTAGCCAGACTATATAATTAACATGACACTATTTTTAATTAACTACCTCAACAATCTTCCTGCTTTAACTGGTGGTGGTGTTGGAGGTTTTTTTGAGGCTACGATGAAAATCTGAATCTGTAGAAATTCACATATGCAGAGCATAGCCTGCACTACCAGGTGTAGAAGGTGACCTGTCGCTCTGGCTATACCATGTCTCTCACGAAAACAAAAAGCTTGTGACACAAGCCCAAACCTTATTTGCAACAACAAGTACATTAGGCAGGAGTGTACCAGAAAAGACAGTAACAAAAACACATACTAACTTAGTTTACTCTTTCAACAGCTGGGGGTTTTTTTCATTTATTTTTGTCCAGGAATGTCCTAAAAGGCTAGGTTGTTAATTGACCGAGCCCCTTCCAGCAGAGACTCTACGGGCGTGCTGCGACCACAGGGCAGCACAGCTTCTTTGGGTATCCCTCCTTCTGACGGTGCAGAAGGGCTCACTAGCACAGCAAAATGTAACTCAATGCCACACTGACCCAGCAGCAGGGTGTTGGCCTCCTGAAACTCAACAACTATCTATGAAACATAAAATAAGTAAAGTCCAGTGACCATCATTGGCACAAGTAAGTTTCAGACAAACCAACACAAATACAGCTCTTGGAAACATGACAAGTTGTAAGGACAAACAACCATCATCCTCTTTTCTCTGCAACTCTGAGTCTGCTTGCTCCTGAAAATAGGAGTGGAAGAAACACCCCAACTGTGCATGCGCGCGCGCACACACACACACACACACACACATTAACTTCTCAGCAGACCACCAGCAAATGTTGATCCAGCAAATGCAGCTGGAACACAGCAACTCTACACCAATGATAAAGCACCACTGGGTCATATGTTATAGTGCCAGCCCAAATTAAGCATCATGAAACAAGCACTGGCCAAGCCAAGCTTCAGTTATCCTTAAGCCACGCCACATGGAATTGCTGCTTTCCACATGGAACATCTCATTCAGAACAGACACTGTCACAGCAACTGCAATAGCACTGCTCAATTTTCGTGTTATTATAACAGTGGGAAAGTATTTATTTAGAGTGGGAAAGTATTGCTTTGTGAGCTGAAAAGCAAACGAAACAACAAGTGATAAAGCTGTGTGCTTCAGGCCAAAGGTTTTAATATCTGGTGTCAGTCCCATTTCCCAAAACAAAGGATAGTTTACGCACACTGTAGACATTTTCTGTCTGCAGCAACGCTAACACATAATCTCTTTATTTACACAGCACATGAAGTTCCCGCACCCCCACCCTGAATCTAGATCCACTCTACTATTGTTCGTGGGTGTGTTGCAGAACCTATGGGTCCTGATATTCTACAACAATATCAGACAGAAAAGACAATGTGAGTCCTTCCTCACAGGGCTCCAAGGTCCTCCCAGACTGATTTTAATAAAGGAGAGGGCAGGGAGAGGGAAGAATGCTAGATAGATATGTGGCACTAAAAACTCAGGATTTCTGGAGTCTTTGTCATATGCTGTAATTGCAAAGTCATGCTTCCTGTCTTCCACACGCATACCTTTTTTCTCCCTTGATCCTGGAGGTGAAATGATTGGGAAATTCCCTAAGCTTACCTTACTTTGGTTTCTTCTCTCATTTCAAAACCTAACTTCAAAGAAAAAGATCAGGCCATTGGATGTAGTCTGGACTTTTGCTTCCAAATACTTCTTTCAGCATGGAAAGGTCCAACCATGAAATAACCAAGCAAGTCATCCTATTATGCAACAGACAGGAAAACTATTTGTGCTAGTACACTGTGGTTTGCATTCTTCTGAAGGCTGTTTTTGCCCAGGGAATTCCAGTAATCTGACTGATTGAAGTGTGTTTTGACAAGTTATAACAGTGCAGAAAACCCACCTATGAAATTATATCCTGGTAGCATCTTCCAACGTAAACTGAAATCTTGGTATCACAGCTCATTTGGGAAAGTACTATGCCATAGTTTTCATTTGTTATGAGAACGTAGCTTGAGTTTTTGTTGCAGATAACAGGTGGTGCTACACCTAATGATGTGGCTTAATTTTCCCTTGCACCAGGTTTTGGTACTGGTGGGGGCCCTGTGGATCATGTTCTGAAACTCATCAGCTCACCCTGAAGGTTTTTTTCTGTCCCCAACAGACAAAGTAATTGGAGAAAATCAGGACAAGTGGCCAGTGTAGATGTTGGCCTGTTGGAAAAACAGGAACACTGTCAGAGTCCAAGGACCAGGCAATATCATGCTAAGAAAGTCTTACTACTAACACGAGCAGTGGCTGCAGGCCCCACCCACAAGCCACATGCCAGGCACTGCACATGGTTCCCATCAGTTAGGTTTCCTCTGTTTATTCCACTACTCCACAAGCCTACCAGTCTCATACCACCTTTTGTTTGCCACTGCCATGGAAAGAAAATATTTGACTGGGTAGGAAGCTCTTATATATATTCTCATGTATATATATAAAGAATTTAGGATTCAGAGGGCAGAAGTTTTAAAATGCTAGCAGTTAGAACACTTTGGAAAGTGAGTCACAGTAAGTATGGACGGACTTGGGCTCAGCTGCAGCCTGGATGAGTTAGCACATCCTGGAGATATCTACCAGGAAGACAAAGGAGGCAGAGACAGTGAAAAGCAAGGAAGTCCCAGCCTAAAATATTTCATTTTCCTATATTTCTCTTCCTGGATATCACAAAACAGAAAGCAGAACAGATTTTTTGCAGAAGTTACTAGGATTTATTAAAGACAGGATATTGTTATGAAACATTCATGGCCCTCAACTTAGCAGTATTTCTCTTGGATGGGGAAACGAAGTAAATTTATTACATATCAGTGCCAAGAAGCTCATAATAAAAATACAGATTACAGTTCTCAGATTCATCAACTCAAACCAGATATTTTTGAAAAAACACGCCAGCAGGAAGAATGTAAGTCTCATAAGATACTTTCACTACCAAAGAAACATATGAAATACATATTTTGTCCAACAATAGGATACAAAGCAAGCTACTTGATTTAAAACCTCTGACACAAAGGCAGCCTGTGAAGACATGAGAAGGAGACCTCTTGTCATGTTATTCCAGGTGTGGGGTGCACAGAGAAAGATATATGTTAGACACGGGCAAAGCAAGCAGAGATTTTATTGCATCTCAAGTTGATGATTTTAAAAGGCTTGAAATAAATTAATAAAGCACGGATAAAGCAAGATAGAGAAATACTGCAAATTGTTGGGAAGCCAGGCTTCAGAAAAGCCACAGCAAACCTTCACATCAATTCTACCTTGATCATTTAGTCCCCTCTCCTCTTCTGTTTCTGACCTTCAATTCTTTCTTTAATGGGACATACCTAGTGAAGAATCAGACACAGAGGACTGATTTATTAAATTCCTAATAGGAAGGTCTGAATATTTCATTCTGCTTCTGCCACACTCCCTACAAAAGTAAAGATCTCTCTTCAAAACACTCACAGAGATTGCCTGTGTGGTCTCTGCATGGTTTTCCTGGCTCCAGGAAGACTTAACATATCAGCATGCTGTGAAAGAAGGAACTCATATGTCCTTAGGTATGATTGATTGTCACTACTGAAAGTTTCCATAAATCAGAGTGTAATGGACCAACCTTTTAACAACTCATCTCTCCTCATTTACAGACATATTACCAAGGGAAAAAATTATTCTGCCAAGGATTTCCAGGAGTCCGAATTCCCTGTTCTTTCCACCTCATCTTCAGGAAAACCAAAGCAAAACAAAGCAAGAAAAAAAATCTTCCCCCAAAGCCCCAAAACAAAGAAAAATTAAACAAACAAAAAAAGTAAGCACCAGAGTGTTTCTAATTGCCTTCCAAAGTACAACAAACAAAAAAGTATTTAAAAATTGCTCTAGGTTGGGGAAGTCACTAACCATGAGATCTCTAGTGTGTGTCTGTGTTTAATAGAGAATGCAGTGGGCAAAAAAATAGAATATTAGTGACCATCCAAGAAAGATTTTATAAAAAGCAGGGTGGAAGGGAGTTTGTTTGGATTTAATGTTTCCCCAGAAGCATCTCTAGTCCAAACATTACACCACAGGTCAAATGGAGGGGAGCCAGAAAATTAAACTTTTAAAAAATAACCCCTCAAAAGGAAAGTGAAAGTGGCCAGTCCAGTTAGAAACATAGAATGGTTTGGGTTGAAAGGGACCTCAACAATCATCTAGTTCCAACCCCCCTGCCATAAGCAGGGACACCTTCCACTAGACCAGATTGCTCAAAACCCCATCCCACCTTGAACACTGCCAAGAATGAGGCATGCACATCTCTGGGCAACCCATTCCAGTGCCTTGTCAGCCTCACAGTAAAGAATTTCTCCCTGGCATCTAATCTAAACCTACCCTCCTTCAGTTTGAAGCCATTCCCCTTTGTCCTATCACTACGTACCCTTGTAAAAAGTCCCTCTCCAGGTTCCTCCTTTTGTGACCATGAAATGCAAATTCTATGATAAAACAAATTTGGTCTCTGGTACCATCACTGAGCATCAGTAAATACTGCAACCTACACATAGGAAATCCAACAGAAAAATATAGGTCCAGCTTGTAAAATTCTTCCTGACTGGTACTATTGCTTATATGTAAGCTTACATTAAAATACTTCAGTTTGGAATTGACAGTTTAAAATACGACACACTGCCTCTGTTGTAGCCCTACCTCGGTGCCTCCTTGCAGACAGAAAAGCTCAGCAAAGCACTCACATGAGACCAACTGCCACCAAGATCAGAAAAACTGTATGGGGCAGCTGCCTTGGTAATATTTTATAGCCATAAGGTTTATCTTCCCAGTCTATTTCACACATTGCAATATTCACTTTACTTGAAATGTTCCTTCCAACTGAAGGAAGGTAACTTGTCTAACACCTGATAATGCTCAGGCACTACATCCTAATGTTTGTGTAGGTTCATTTCTCCTTTACAGCATTTCCCTGGATCTCAAGGTTGAAGATGCTGAGGGAAGAGAGATGGATGGCACTGAGCACTATGGCAATGGAAAGCAGTCACACATTGTCCTAGTAGATTCTCACAGGCAAGCCCTGCAATTCCACTCAATGCCTCTCAAATTGGCAAGGTCACAAAATCCTGTAAAACAATTTTACTTCTTCTCCAGCTGCTCTTTGAGACAGAGATGTGTGCCATTTAACAGGGAACCAGAGGGTTAAGCATTAAATTGCCTGAAAGACAGAGCGCTTGAGGCCCACAGGAGCTAAATATCTTAATCAAAGAAAAGACAAATCCAACCTTCTTGTCGAGCATCATTGAGAAAGAAGTGATCTTAGCAGAGGAAGAAATGACCAGCAGCTTGAAGCACTGAAGCAAGAAGTACAAGCTTTAGGGGAAAGTTCTGACCCAATCTCAGAGGACACTGAGAAGAGCTTTGAAAAGCTAATCTTTCCTGAGGCTAATGAAGCTGAAGAGAAATTCCTGAGAAGGCAGGGGAGTTGGCACATATCTACTCTGACATGTCATCTTGCAGGAAAAGCTGTAGCCTGATAAAGTAGGAAAGAAAAAAAACTGAGAAAAGACAAGTTCTGTATTTGGAATTGACCTAGAGGGGAACACCTGCTCCAATACTGCAAGCTGAGAACTTCAAACTTTAGAAGCAAGCAAGCTCTGCACTTCTGGAGAGAAAGAGGCAAATGTAAATAACAGTCCAGGGAAAAGATGCTGATGAAAGGCATTGTGTTTTGTGCATAAAAAGAGAAAACTGGTCCAAACAGCTAAGGGTTCCAGAGGTCTGAACAAATGAAAAGTGGGAAGTACAACTTGGAAGATTTTAAAAACGATTTTCATGGGACCTTCAGAGCCTTTCCTGAAAGCTGAGGCTCCCTCTATGCTGTGCACAGGGTGAGACTTCTGAGAGCATGGTCTACAATAGCTGGCAGAGTGAGCGAGAAATAAAGAAATGAGAAATGCTGAGCCATACGCCCCTCAATAATATTACACAGGGCCACAAGGAGGTATGTCGCCATGGTTCTCAACCTAGAATCCTCTTCCAGAGAGGGATAAACATTTCAAAAGCAAGCAATATCACAGTCCTTGCAATGAAATATGAGGACTTACTGCTGCCAGTGACCCCCTTCACCCAACATCCCTACACACTCACAATTCATTTCCAACGAACCTCTCAGTTCCCAGAAGACTGTGCTAACCTCTCTGTCTCTGTCAGTGAAGTAGTCGTCTGGCTGCCCTCAGGCACCAAAAGCATGCATGGCTTGCTAGCCTCCTGCCTCAGTGTCCACAACCAGTGGTTGATCAACGGCCTGCAAATGACTAGTGAAATTCTCAGTGTGAGCTGCAAAAGGAGAAGAGTCTTCAGCAGGCTGCAGCAGAACTTCCTATCCCAACAGTCAGAGGAAGCAAGAGAGGAAATGGGAAAATTGAGTCAATTGAGGAAACCATCCTGGCCTGGAATGTCTTTGGTTTCTTAACTGCCTGATGTAAAAAGAAAACAAACAAACAAGAAAAAATCCCAACCAACCAAAGAAAAACACAAAAGGAGAAGAAGAAGGAAAAAAAGGCTGTGGTAGAAAAGGCACAATCAATCAATTAGTCAGTCATTTCCACTTTAAATTTTTCGGTAACTGCTTGGCAGTATTTTCTATGTAAGGGACATTACTGCTGCTGAAAGATTTCTCAGATGTCAGAGAATTCCCTTTGACGACAAACTCTCCTGGACAAGCTCCAGT
>WBMV01000121.1:664809-718901 GCA_013396655.1 Campylorhamphus procurvoides
TCCAGTCAGGGCAATTTCCCTTTGAAAGCCCTTACAACTTGTTAATTTGTTCAAGCATTCCGAGTCTTAAAAGCAAAGCCACTTGGCTATCCATCGAACTTCCAAACCTGATACACTGAGAGAGACTGCTGAAGTGTAGGATGTGACCTGAATACTCCGCCTTTACCGAAAACATTTGCACATGTCCTTGGTGTGTCTCCTACAGGTCTGTACACAAGCTGTGTTTAAGAATAATTTTGTCTGTTACTGAACTCCAGTCTCATTTGGATTTTAACTTGGTAGCTGAAAGCTAGCAGTCCTTACACAGAAAAGTAAATAGGTATAAGTAAAGAGAAGCACTGCAATCTTTTATATTCTGACAATCTAAACTCCTCCAGAACTTCTAAAATCTAAATAATTTGATATTTGGCCATTGCTTTGAATTTAGGCATCTTTTCCTACAGAAAATATTGTGGGCTTTTAGTCAATCCCATGAGTTCTGTAAAGATTTACAAGATAAGGAATTTGTGACCTGGTTCTGCAAGCAGGCAGCAGTATATTCCACTTATTAAAACCATTAAAGCATATTTGAACATCACAGCAGTTCTGCCATCTTCTGCTCTGATGCTGAATGACGGTGTCCTCTGAGGTCACCTTCTAAAATTTGCACATTAACCAAATCAGCCTTGCAGGTTTGTTGGAAATCTAGAAAGCTTTGCCAAGAAACTAGAAAATGTTCCTCCCAATTTACATCTTCCCTTCAAGCCAGCTGCCTTACAAGTCAAGCAACGCACATATATACACAACAGGACTTAGTCCAAACTGAAGAGCAGAATACGGCTAAACTCTAATTATTAATGCAAGAACAGAGCAAACTCCCACAAAGGGACATACAGGCCAGCCAACACATAAGTAGGATTACGAACATTAATGACAAAGAGGCAAATTTTAATGATGGTACATAGGCATCTTCATTATGAAACAATGCCTAAAAATATCTGCTCCCAAGCTTCAAAACATGGTTACTATGCCAGTAACAGAGGAACTGCAATCACAGCATTTGGTGGCTTTGTCTTATTTTTCTTTGTTGGTTATGCTGGCAAATCGCATATGAGGACAGATGATAAATATTCCTCACACTGGAGAATGCTCTAATGCTTTCTGATAGAGAGATCTAAACGATGCAGTTTCTCTTTCTTTGTGTGTGTATGTTGAGGGGTTTTTAGCTTTGAAACGGGAAGTGCTCATCAGCTGCAAAGTGTTCCTTTAATATCACCCATGCAACAATTATCTCCACAATAACCATCATTACATTAAATTACATGCTATCCTTCCTCATCTCAGTGTGAAGACTAGCTGTAGAAAAAAACAAGACAAAAACCCCAACCCATTGAAAAGCCATTGTACAGTACCGTGCCTACACCATCAAGGTAAATATACTTCCTGCAGGGAAACTAAGTATCATTTAAGAATTGCCTGTCTTTGTTGGGAGTCCTAAATGAAACCGAAGTGAAGGCCCCTCACCTATTCCAATATTCACTTCACTGTAATGATGCAGTACTAATGCTGAAAATGCATACGTATTACTGCATAATTCAAGAGTACACAGTCATGAGGAGCTAAATAGTGAAGATGATTTTGCTTTCAGCATTTTCTTAATTTTTAATAATTTTCTTAGCAACCCAAACATTTTCCTGGGGTCTTTTTCAATACTGAACAGGGGTTTATATATTCCACTACTTCTTCTGAATAACCAGTAATAGTTTGGGTTTTTTCTATTTCATTTTAAAGGTTTATTTGTATTTGCTGACTTTTAACAAACTCATATACCTCTTGACATTCTGATGTTTTATAGTGAAATTTGCAAAACACACATTCAAGGAAAACATGGCAGTGTAAGTAAAGTCAGATTCAGTGTACGTAATAACTGAGAAGAGAGTTAATTTGGTGACACTGAATAGAAAACAGTTCATAGCTATGCATGCATTTTAGCATTCTGAAAAATAAAAAAAAAAAGAAAAAAAAAGGCTCCAATGAGTTTCAAGATTTTATGGGCAAGGTGTGCTCCTTGTTGATGGATAACTCTGCAGCAAGGCCATGAGCAGCCACAGCCCCATGAGCAGAGGCACAGAGAGGCTGCACAATGGAGGTGAACGCTGATGGAACAGAACAGAAAGATGAAGAGTCGTGCTTCAGGATCTGCAGCCCCAGAGCACAGCTTGAATAGTGAATGACAAATCTCGGTGTTTTTGGACAGGGAAGCTTGGGCAGACATCTTCCCATCTGTAGCAGTGTCCTGCCCCACACCGGGCTCTGTGTTGCTGGAGCCTTGGGCTCATCCACCTGTTTATAACTTTGTGAAGTCCTGGGTAAGCTGGACCAGTAATAATCATCATGTGAATAACCAGTATATTCACTGTAAAGAACATGGAACTGATTTTGCTGTTTGACATACATTTAGGTTGCAAAGCAAGCATCAGCTGCTGATGTCTCAATGAATAGAGCATATTGCCAACTCTATCCCAGCCAGTTTGCATCTCTGAGAGTGGTCATGACCTTTTCTTCAGCCTTTAGAAATCTTGTTGGAAAGTGGGGGAACTGGTTGAGAAAAAAAGGACCACAAGGAACAAGACAATGATCAGTGTCCCCGAACTCATATGCCTGGAATTAAAATGTTATTATTGTCACCTTTGGCAGCAATGAGATGCATCACAGGAAACCCCACTGATGTTTATCAGCTTTCTATCAGCTTTCATGAATTTCCCTTCTACTCTGCAAGTTCACAAGTTTATTTTTAATTCCTGAAAGTGAAGAGCTAACAGAGATACTCCATACTGAGAGCATCACTTTGGGAGTTTGAGAACCCTTGTATTTCCAGAGAAACAATGAATCTACTTAATTTTCATGTCAAGCATGGCAGAGATAATGTTCACCAAGATCTCCACTGTGCACTTTTTATAAAAGTGAGAATACAGTACCGTATTTATGGTTCAGAGTTCCAAAGCACTCATACGATGTTTCTAAATGCCATGTTGAAAACTACATACTCAACTGAGTTTCCCAAATTATCCTGGAAACATCAATGACCAAATCTTCAACTGGGATGCCAGTAAGCTAAGAAGGAAAACCTCCTGGAGGAGTTTAACTCATCTGTCAACTGGGAGAGCACAAACCAGCATGAAAGCTTTTCTGTAAATCTGCTGTTAAAATAAGGAGCAGGTGCACTGAAGCCAGAGCTTTGAGGAACACAGATAACATCTAGCAAACAGCAGCACATTCATAAATGTCAAGGTATCTTACAGCACAATAAAGCACATCTAGATTGTCATAACTGGATTTTATTTCAGGTCATGTAGCACTAATGGCAACAATCTTTAACAAGAATACTTTTTAACCATAATGTTTATCATAGCTCCTAGACAACAGGAGAGATGACATTACTGCATTTGTTTAGGGCACAGCACAATACCCAAGAAAATAACATATTCTAGGCTATTTCCAGTTTCTTTTCTTTCTCTTGGGCAGAACTTACAGTGTGTACACTGCAAGACAGTAGGAATTTAATTGTACTACATTTGGAACCATGTGGAGGAATCATACACAAAACTGTACTGTGCAGAAGTTGATTAGTATTGTCATTTATTTATTTGCAACATTCAAAAGTAAGCAGATGAAAGGAAAAAGGGAGATAATCTTTATCTACCAAACAAATCTAGAAAGGACAAATTTGAAGTCTAATAACAATAACTGATTGGATACATTCCAAGGTCCATCTCGCTACCACGGTGTTGTAATAGGATCACATTTGCTTTATTCTTTCATATCCTCATTGAAAAGACAAGCAGACACACAGAACAGGAGTGACCCTGACAAACAATACCATAAAAAAAACCCCTACTGCAGTATGGGACAGTTACACATAATTAAAGAAAATACAATTTGACCTCTACCTTCCAAAGAAACACACATTATACACTGAACCTCCTTTTAATACACATCAAGCTTGTCACTGCCTGGCATATACAACTGCACCCTCGGTGAAATCTTGGCATGAAGAATCCCATGACCTCTGAATAATTTAGACTGGAAGGAACCTCAGAAAATTCCCAGTTCAGCCTCTTGCTCAGAGTAGAATCAGCTGTGAGATCAGATCAGGTGAGCCTTGAAAACCTCCAAGAACAAACACTGCACAGCCTCTATGGAAAAACACTGCTTAACCATCCTGATGGACAAAAGGTTTCTCTCTAAGTCCAGTCTGAACTCCTCTTGTTTCAATTTATAACTGTTGACTCTTAGGCTACCATTCTGCATCACTGTGAATAGCCTCTCCTTGACTGCTCCCATTTTCTACAAAATTCTCCTTTTTTTGTGCTGCCTACAAAACTTCTGCAATATTCAGAGCATGGAGATGCTGAATTCAGGGCATACTATCTTGCTGACAAATAGCACTTTATAATGCACTGTGAACCATGGTGGTTTGTTGGTTTGTTAAGTGATTTCAGTGGTGTAAATAAGGGTTGGGAATTCTGAGAGGCCCAGCAGATTAAGATTTCTGTTTCCTGGCCTAAATGACAAATAATTTGTTTTTCCATAACTCAGGAGATGGAATTGTTTCCAGCTAATTTGGTAAGAAGCAATGGAGTGCTTGATGTGCTAACTGGGCAGCTTGGAATGTGTTGAGAAGGTGGAAAAACCAAGATATAGGATGATGAGAGTATTTGAATATGACATTATGAGATAAAAAGTTAGGATAAGATATTTGTAGGGTCATCATGACACTAATTATATTCAAAATTGAAAAGCAGGGCATATGTAATATAAATGGGTTCATAAAAAAAAAAAATCAAAGCCGGTGGTTTTATTTACATGGCTTATAAAAGCCCACGTATGTGGAGCTTCCTCCAAAATGGTGACTCTACCTCTTTATCTTAACAGAACAGTATGATGTAAAATTGAAGTATAAAAGGGATCTTAAAACACTGGTGGAGTTATGCATTTTAAGTGTATCCTCTTTGATTTTAGTAACAAAGAAAGTTTCTGTTTACACAAAACAGTAACTTCCTTTTAGGTATCAAATTATATATTCTTTGCTATGACAATTTATGTAAAGTATGACTTAGAACAGGAACCATCTGCAAAATTAAGATGGTGCTTTGCATTTACATAATGATACCTTTTTAGTCCCTAAGTCCATAATAAAATGTATATACTAAAAATAACAACAAAAACACACCACTTACATAAATGTGTCACAGTCAAAACTAAATCTCACAAGAAATACCAATTTCCCAATAACACATTAGTTCCTGTCATCTCCTAGCCCTACACGGAAGGATCAGAGCTGTTCCTGTGCCCTGAACAGAAGTTCCTAGGAATTATAATTGACCAATTTCTGAAACACATTATAAATGCCATTTTTATTTTTAGACCAGTTATTTAAATGAAAAACTTTTCTCATAGTTGGAGTTTCCATAAGTGGGTCAGATAACAGCAGGTAATCTGCTTGGAAATTCATGCCTGAGATTTCTAGAGAAGATTTATTGGAGTTCAGCAGGACCTGAACCCCGATGGACTGACAAGGTTTTTTGAAGTCTCAGACTTGGTTCACAACAGTCTGTTATTTCTGATTCAAGGGACTATGGACATATTTCAGTATGATGTCAAACACTGTCACTGCCCCATATGCAGAGATAAAACTATGGCCTGGCTAATGGAGCCTAAGTGTACTTTCTGCTGTCATAAGATAATTTCACAAAATTATATGGGATTCTTAATTGCTTCACACATTATTAATTCACAGCTGAGTCATCTTCAAGCCTTACACACACCCAGGATCACAAGAAGAAAACAACATGTGTTTGTTTTGCCTTCCATCTGAAGATCAGAGGGTACCTTATCCACACTGCCCTGCCTTTATTAATTAGCCAAATGTTTTCTGTATTTTATAAATGGACATGTTGAGCTACAGTACTTTTGTTCCTTTAATGTTTTCTGTATACCCAACTCAGACTTCAAGCAGGCATTATACAAGTGTGACACTAGCTGAACTTCAAGGTCCAGCATTGGAGTGCTTTTGCAGTGGTACAGCTGGGCTCCTGCATACCCTTGACTGCTCTCAGACAGAGGGACCTGGGGACGGGTTACCACCACCAAAGGATCTCTCTGGCAAAACCTCAGGAGGAGATGCAAAGTGGTCTGTGGGCTGGACAACTGTGTGTCTTATCAGAAGTATCTATTAGCCACAATCTTCCCAGGCACATGCTGCTTTTCACCCCATCTTGTGATGGATGAGTGCTACAGCAACAGAAGGTGGCAGGCTGGATGAGGGGCCATGTGTGATCTAGTGATAGATGCTGAACCCCCATGTTCTGTGTAACGCTTTGCATTATCACAAGCCATTTTATTTCAGATTGTTGCCCTTGCACCAGGTTCAGTTGTGTTGGAATACAGGACAGATTTATGTCTGGCTACAGTGTATCTACCAGGAAATCTTTTAGTCTTTTCTAAATAGAAATATTTAACTTGTCAACAAGCAGTTTCCTCCAAAGGTTAGAAACCTCTCATTAAAAATATGAACTCTGTATTTAATTTGAAATTTTCTGACTTCAGATTCTAGCCACCAACTTATGTTATACCTTGTTGCTGTTAAAGCGACCTTTTAGTAACCTCTTATTTTAGTATCACATATTTTCTCCCCATGAAAGCACTTAGACATTAAAATGACCAATACTCTAGTTTTATTTTAAGAAAAGAATTCAAACTCTTAAGTTTAACATTCTCCTTAAGTAATTGAAGGTCGTGTAAAAAATATCCTGTTGCCCCTCATTTCTTCATTCTCTTAATTAGAGCCAAATGTTAGAAATATCCTTAGAAAGACAGAAATAGGCAAGACATCCCCGCTTGGCCTAGTTACACAGCATGACTCAGTGGTGGTCACAGAATTGCAACATATTAAAACTTATTTTGAAAAAAAAGAGATTTACTTATGCAGGCAGTGAGCCAAAGTTACTCACTGTAAATCTAGTATAGTATTGACCACTTACAAAATATTAACCAGCAGAGAAGTTAAAAAATTTTACTACAACAAGAGGAAACAAAGAATACCCCAGTTGGGTACATAAAATCATAAACTCCTGATTTCACTCTAATTTAACTTACAATAGGAAAAGAATCAGTCACATTTGATGAACCATAATATTCCAGTGCTATATGGAATATTAGTGCTTCTTCCCTTTAATACCTAAAGATTTCATAAATTATTACCCCTAACCTGTTTCACCCAAAATTCAAGAATAATTTTTGCACTTCCCTTTTTTTCACAACTAGAATTTAAAAAAAAGAGAAAAGAAAAAAAGAGAAAGCTTGAGAAGGTCCACTAGTTATTTTTTAAATTAACTTAAAATACATTTTTTCATCTTAAAAGTGGCCAGCTTCCGGCTTCAAATTGCATCTGAGTTTCACCGTCTATGGAGATTTGGCCAGCTAATTAGCAAATTCACTGGATGAGAAAGTAATGCAACAGTGTATCAGATGTTCTTTTATCCTCAGTGCTTTCTTGGCAACCTGATAATTCAACCTGACAGCCTTCTAAAATGAGATGACTGCCTGGTGGTGAGGGAAGAGCAGTGGATATTGTTTATTTCAATTCAGTAACGCCTTTGACACTGTAGACCAGCAATGTGGTTTCGTCCAGTTGAGGGGTCAGTGAACTGAAAATGAACCTGTTGACCTTTAAGGCACAAAGACTGACAAAACACAAGTCACTAGTGGTGTACCCCAGCAGAAGACTATTTATGGGGCAAAGACTATTTATCCTCTTCATCAATGATCTGGGTACTGGGACTGTGGGCGCCCTCAGAAAGTCCACAGATGATGCAAAACTGGGAGCAGTGTGTGATGCATCAGTGTCTTGCTGCCATCCAGAAAGACCTGGGCAGATTGGAGAAATGGGCCAACCTCATGCAGGTCAGCAAAGGGAAACTCCATGTCCTGGACACAGGCTGGGAAGCAGCTCCCCACAGAAGAACCTGGGGATTTTGATGAACAAGCTGTCTATGAGCCAACAATGCAACCCTGCAGCAAAGCAGGCCAATGGTGTCCAGTGTTGCATTAGGCAGAGCATCACCAGGACATCAAGGGAAATGATCCCTCCACTCTCCTCAGCCCTGATGAGGCACAGCTGAGGGGCTGTGTCCAGTGCTGAGGTCCCACAAAAAAGAGAGACATAGATTTGGTGGACTGAGTTCACCAAAGGACCATGAAGATAATGAGAGGGCTTGAAACAGCTGACATACAAAGAGAGGCTGAGAGAGCTGGGAGTGTTCACCCTGGAGCAGCTCAGGGTCATGATATCCATGTGCGTAAATACCCAATGGGGGGAAGCAAGAAGGATAGAACTCTTCTCAGTTGTGCCCAGAGACAGGATAACAAGCGATGGGCAGAAATTCAAGTACAGGAAACTTAAATTGAACACAAGAAAACTTTTTACTGAGTGATTGAACACTGGACCAGGTTGCCCAGAGAGGCTGAGGAGTCTCCATCCTTGGAGATGCTCAGAATCTCATGGGTCACAGTCTGAGCAGTGTGTTTTGTCTGACCCTGATCTCAGCAGAAGTGTTGGAGTAGATGATGTCCAAGGGTATGCCTCAACCATTCTGTGATGCTGTGACTATACATGTGAAAGTAAATTCTTTTCATTAGAGATATAATTTTGCCACTCTGAGGAGTCGTTTGCCTCTCACTGCAACCTGTGTTTTGAAACTTCTACAATCTGTAGAATTTTTTTCTCTTAGCCATTTGATAAATGTTTCTTTTTCCATAACTCATCCACTCTGTTAAGAGGAATGAAATCCTTCCAGTCTGAAAGAGCCTTATGTATTTTGGGGGTGAAAAAGCAGGACGAGGAAGATAATATAGGATGGACTTCTTATGCTACCAGAAAATACAACAGGCTATATTTAGAGAAGACAGCAAACTGACTCTTATGAGATGGCTTTGTCAACACCTGTGATAAGCAGAACTACCCATATGCTTGAAGTTAGACTTGTGATTAAGAACTCCATTGAACAAAGGCCAGAGTATCACACAAGGAAGCCCCTTGAATTCTGCTCAGCATATGGACAAAGTTTAGAGCAATAAAATCAGCCAAACAAGCCAGACTAACATAAATGCAGCCATATCTCTGGCTGCCTTTTCACTAGTTGTGCCTAGTAATAAGGATATGCCCATTAGCCCTTAAAGTTGTATCTTATTTACTTACCGAGTTTCTATGCCACGGATACCAATTCACAATCAATTTGGTCTATGTTCATAAAGCTCCTAAGAAATTATTTTTGTTTCAAACTCCTAAACACAGCCATTAGAAAAAGACACTAAAGTATCTGGACAAGTCCACATAGAGCCAAAACAGCTTTGTTACCAGGAAACCAACATCACTGTCACACATATATGTGCTTCACAATACAAATCATTTTAAGATATCCACTGCTGGGCACCATAGTCATATGACAGACAGAACAGGCTGGACATGTACAACACACATAACGCACCACAATGAAAGTACAACTAGTTTTATTCATTATAGGGATGTTTCAGCAGAAACAGGGCACCAGAGAATCACATGTATATGATACTTTTAACATCCATTGTGCTTTAAGGTCAAGAGGACTGTGGGAAGATGGAAAGGAGAGGTATAACCAGTTTCACCACTGCTCAGTAATAAATTAGCTTGGCAACTTGTTCTCATTTTAACTGAGATATTTTGGAGGGGAAAATAAGATTACAATCTGGGGACAGAAAATTTTAGAATAAGTAGTTGTGTTGCTAGGAAGGCCTCCTCTGGCTGCAGTTTGGTTTGAAGAGTTATATGTTTTGGGTTTGTTGGGTTGTTTTGGGTGTGCAAGTTGCTTTTCTTGTAACTCTGAGAGAAGTACCTGAGAGCTGTGTGTTTTTATTTTGCACAGAAAATGCCACTTCCTACCACGCTGATGAACAAATACACCTTAACCACAGGCAGAGCTCTTTTTTATTATTTGAACCACACTTGGAGAACCTTTTTCTATTATTATATCAAATGAAAAAAAAATATGGGATGAATCAGCTTCTCCCTTGCTTGTTTTCTCTCTTTCACACACACAAAAATAAGACATCTCCAAGATTATTTTAACGTTTAATACAAAAATTCAGGAGTGTAACTCAGGTTCCTTATCAAACACCAGTAAATTTTCTAAAGAAAGGACTAATCAGCCTATCAATCTTTCTCATCTTCCACAAGCAACAGAGAGCCCCAGGGAGCCTTCAGTTCCCCTTATAGTCTTGCAAAAGCAAACCGCAGTTCAGATTAAAAAAAAAAAAAAAGAGAGAGAGATATTCAGTATTTTGGCCTTGATACAGAGATTCTATTGAAACAAGCAAACAAATCTCAGGAATGGGGAGATGCTGAACATTGAAGCTGTCTGCTCTAGTCTCTCTAACCTCAAAAACTGCACCTAAGTTTCAAGGATTTCTTTATTAATACTGGCTTTAGAAAGCTCTTACTACAGAAATAAAGTACTTCAAGGCACTTCAAAAGCCTAACATGTTGTATAATAAAAGGGAAAAGCAAAACAGCAACTATGGCTGACAGTCCCTGGTTTCTATGAGCTCCTCTACTATTTGTATCACTCCACCATGCAAAGCTCACTCCAAATGGATGTTCTGGCAGAGGTCCCAGACATACATGCCACCAAGTCACAAAGCAGCTCACCGTCACACCACTCTTACTAATGAGAGCTACAGCAGCAGTTCTTCAACATCTTTTCCTCTATGTAATCCTAGGATACATTCCTTAAGTTCTCTCCTGCCTTCCCCAGCCAGCTGGAGAACTGCTGACTCCAGGAAGGCAGAGATGTGGAACTGCAGACTGTGCCCCACGAGGAAATGGGTGTTCTTGCACAGAAAACCATGGGGAGGGCTAGCAGTGACTGGGCAGAGGTGGCAGGAAGTAGGCACCCAGAACTGACCATAGCTAGAGGAGGGTAGGCTGGCAGCCCCATGGCAAAAGACTAATACTGTACTGGCCACTAATTACCACACTGCTCCTTGCTGTGTTTGCCCTCCTCCTTAATCTTCCCCAATAAACTGATGACTCCCCTAGCCCTGTACTAGCCATTCCTTCCCAGGTGCTCCCTTTGCTCTATTTTCTGAAGCACGCCATGGGTATTCCACATTCCCCGACAGAAAGAGGTGTGTCCTAGCTTGGCAAGCCACTGCATCACTGGGAAAGCAGAACAGCAAAACATTATAAAATGTGAAAAGCTGCTTGGATGAGAGGGTAGGCAGCTGGTATGTAAGAGAAGATTCAGAGGGAAAAGCTGCTGGGCATAGCTGAGTCCAGATGAGACACTGAGTGGTAAGCACAGTAACAGCAGGAGAGAGAAAAAAGTAGACAAAGATCTTCCTTCAAAAGAGTAGGAAAGGATTATGTAGGATTGTGACCATATTTTTCCTCAACCATCCAGGCCTGCCTTCCAGCTAAGCAGAAAAAAAAAAAAAAGGAGAAAGAGCTCATTTTTTATTACACACAAGGAAGCTCTGGTAAGCTTCTTTTGAGAGGAGTGGCTATTTCTCATTCAGGAGACAAGAAACAGAATTTTCTTTTGCAGATTGCTTCAAGCACTGAGATAATCCAGGTGCTGGTTTCTTCCCAAATCCTGGGAACAATCCTAACCATATACAAAATATTCATAAGCAGAACAGTTAGCTCATTCTAGAAAGGAATGGATAGGAAGAGCAGAAAGATCTACTAGACTGTGACAGCATCTGTGTATACTGTAAAGTGAAGTGGATGCTTTTGAGAGTGGCCAGAAAGGACTATAGGTGAGGACAGAGGCCTTGGCCGCATTGAAGTCTAACAGAAGAGACTGAGGATTTGGAAACCAGAGAGTTGAAGCATAAGCAGCTTGAGGTTTCTATGAGGGAAAGCATTAATGGAGTCATGACTGGGGGGAAAAGAATGGAGTTCTCTAAGGAAGCCACCAAAACACATACATATACATTACATCATTGTCCTGCCCTCTAGGACAACACTGTAACACATACACATGTTCTCTATGCTCCATGCTGGGTACCTGGATGGCATTGAGGGTACACTGTATAACCAAGACAGAGGAGGCCTTGATGCTCAGGATCCAGCACTGGTCTCACTGTCCAACAGAAACCACGACAGCCATGAAGACAGATTTACTATTCTGCTAAATCAATGAATTTGCACTACATACAAGATGAAGACTAAGGAGAAGGAAGGTGGTTTCTTGATGTTGTTTTGGGATGCAACATGAACCTCACTATACGGGCTTGAATCAGCCTCTCATCTGCAGGAAAGAGGTCCCTCTTCCACACAGGCCCACTAGCTGAAGTGATTGGCAGATAAATTTGTTGGTACACTCTAGGTGGTGGCAGCCATTCAGAGGATAGGCAGCATGAAAAATCACTGGGCATCTCTGGGTTACAAGGTCTTGGATGGTTTATCTTATCTACCTCTGTGGTCAACAGAATAGCTGAATAGGAGAAAAACTTGTAGTGTGTTCCAAGAAAAGGGAGACTCCAGAGGCAGAAGAGGATGACAAGCATGAGCCAGTCCTAGGATGCGCCAGCAAAAGCAGTGTCAGCACAGGGATATCATAAGGGTAGTGATACGCTGCCTTTTCCTGATGTGTGTGTGATTCCAGCAGGGCTGTGGCTATGACAGCAAGCACCGAGTTCTGCACAAGGCCCTCCGGAGTGATATAGCTTCAAGGATTCAGCAAGCCCTTCACTGGAAAGGTATTGCGCAGATTACATCACATCACACTTAAAACACATTTCATCACCAGGGCATATACTGCCTTTTGTAATTTCAACCATCTACCAATAAGCCATTCAAATGAAAAACCGCTCCAAGACAGCACAGGCATTTACACACCTGCCTGATGCCAATATCACAAGCATAGAGACATTTTATGGAGGAATCTTAGTTTTTGGTGGGTTTTTTTTCTTGTTATTTTTACACATTTCAGCTAGCCAGAAACTTCTGACCAGCAGAATCATGATAAACCCTTAAGGTTTAAATAATTAATGTTAAATATTACTAGGGAACCTGAAGAGAAAAGCAAAACCACATCTGATATCATAAGTAAATGTGCACTGATAGGCCAACTCAGCTGCTCTCAGCAGGAAGAAAATTGCAGGTTAGAAAGAAGAAATGCCTTGTAAATGCAGAGCTTCACTTAAGTTGCCTGTTACAAGGAAGTGGGAAATCCTGTCACCTCTAACTGCTCCAGGGTGGACTCAAGTCAGTCTCTACATACAACTGCCACCGTGACAAGCAAAAGCATGCATATCATCAGGAATGTAGTTTTCTCAGCATTGAAATTGTAATTTAATTTACTGTAGTTGACATAAGTAAACACCAACTATCAGAGATGAGATTGCCTGTATCATTAAGATCTATTGAAGAAATGCCACTGGAGAAAAGGAACAGGTTTTACCCAGGAAAATGCAAGTAAAGGAAAAGAAAAGCAAGGCAGCAGAAAGATCAATTATCTGGCCCATCAATCTAAAAGAAAAGCATTCAATCTTCAAATGGGTAATCCTGTCTCTGGTTCTCAAGGTACACAGCAGAACCTAAAAGAAATGCAGGTACTATGTACTGCTTACTTAAAACTTGCTTGGCTAAGAGCACACAGCCAATAGATGCTACAATACAATACTCCTCAAATGGGAGAAGTGTGAAAGGTATCCCAGAGTGCATGCCAGGAAAAGGAGTAGGAAGGTACTGCTTTGGGAAGCAGCAAGTTTTAGCTTTTTGAAGGCAATTTTAGGGAGGCAAGATACAGGCTCTAAGGAGCGGCCCATGCCTGCTGGAGAAGCTGCCGAGAGCCAGGTCTGATGCAAAGGGAAATGAACAACCCTCTGCAGAGCAGTGAAAGAGCTGATTTTGCTACCAGCTGTTGTCTCTTTTGGACTGTTTTCCCATTACAGACTGTTGGAAAAGATCCTCTTTGCACACATGACTAATTCTTACTCATAAAAATAAAACTGGGCTATAATATATGGAGTATTTGTTGCTATGCACTGACTACTGGGAGCCTACTCGTACTCTTGACTGACCACACAATTAAGCTGAGCTCAGAGTCTTCCACCAAAGACATTATTCACCTCTCTCAGATGGCAGAGAGTGTTGTAATCCCAAACAGGATTAGCAGAGCTATATCGTTTTACATCATGTGGGAACCAGCCTATTTACCTTAAACTGCATTTAACTTCATAGGCTAATAGTTTCGTCTTTTCCCAAAGGTGATTATCGTGATCCTGAAAAGAGAAGAGCTAGACTGGATATTAAAACTCAACAAGATAGGTTTGGCAGCTAAGAGACACATTCTGAGATAAGAGGGCAAATGAATTTTAGTTTACAGAATCACAGAACATGCTGAGTTGGAAGGGATCCATAAGGATCATCAGGTCCAACTCCTGGCCCTGCACAGGACCATCCCCAGGAGTCACACTATGTGCCTGAAAGTATCATCCAAAGGCTTCTTGAACTCTGTCAGGCTTGGTGCTGTGACCACTGGGGAGCCTGTTCCAGCATTCAACCACCCTCTTGGTGAAGAACCTTTTTCTAATACCCAACCTAAACCTTCCCTGACACAACTTCAGGCCATTCCCTTGGATCCTGTCACTGGTCACGACAGAGAAGAGATCAGTGCCTGCCTCTCCTTTTCGCCTCATGAGGAAGTTGTACACTGAGATGAGGTTCCTAAAACCAAGATTGAATTCTGCTGATGTGATACTTTATTTTATTTCACAATTACTAGTCTAGTGCTTCCTTCCCTCTCCTCTTTTTTATTTTTTTATTTTTTAATTTAAAATAATTTGGAAAATAGCAGGCAATAATAATAGATATCAGCTTGCAGCCTCCAGTGCTGGACTGATGGAGGGAGTGACTTCCTCAGTAAGAGCAGAATGGGAACATGCAAGCCTAAGAAAAATACTGCCATGGTTTCCTCTGAGTACTGAGCACCACTGGACTTAGGCCCTGAGAAAAGAAGAATAAGGGTGGAGAAAATATAAAAATATGCAGAAAAGGACTAAAGATAGACTACTTCTAAGGAAACATCTGGAAAAACAGAAGTATAAAATGAGAGAAAGGCTGGCTTGTTTAATGTGAAAAATAAATAAGAAAATGATAGGAAAGCAGGAATTTCCTACTTTCATAGAAACCAGTGAGAATATAAAGCAAATATGCTTAATTGAAGAACAGAGGAGAATGGCAACAAGCTATTACATAACTTCTGTATTTTAAAAAGAAATAAATTTTTATGACTTAGTTACTTATCTCTTCCTTGTTTTGTTTTTGGTTTTTTTTTGTTTAGTTATTTAAATCACCCTCCTTAGGAGGGAAATGTTTGTTTATTTAATGTAGCAAGAATGTATCTGCAATTACTGTTTGTGGTTTTTTGCCCCATGAAGTGCAATTAAATTGTATTAAACAAGTTTACAATATAATACATAGAATAACAAGTTAGAAATCTCTATTTCACTGCTTTCCACACTTCAAAACAAACTCAATGAATTGACAGCTTTATGTTTTCAAATTCTAAGTAGAACATTTCTTAGTTCCAGAGTTCCTGGAAAACAGTAAGAATAACTAAGAAAAAAACTAGGAACAGCAAAAGCTCGGCAAATAGCAACTGCAACTTAATTAAAATTTACTTTATTTCATACTCAGCTGCAGGAAACACCTGCAATTGTAACAGAAATTTTGGTCTCTTATTCAACTATCAGACTGAAATAGTTCATCAATATTCTATACTTCTACATATTTTTAACATAGGTTATGCTGAGGAGGATCTTCCCCTAAAAATTCCTCAGTCTTGAGAAAGAATAAAAATGTAAAGCTCTGACTGTGACTCCATCAACAAACAGGCTTTAATAATTTCACAATTGCTGTAAAATATTTGCATAAATATTAAGAAATTATTCAAACATTTCCTACACTTTTTTCAGGCTCAAAGGCACAATGAGAATTTATCGTATTAGAATCAGTCATATTAGATGTTGCTTTCATCTATTACTTAGACTTTTTGACAGCTTCAACCAGTAAAAGTTAATTTTGTAGAAACACTTTCATCTTCCAGGAAAAGAAAACTTTTAGAAATTGCAGCTTCAAAGTATCTCTGTTCATACACACAGTCAAATATTAAAATGCTTTCCTGCAGTGCTGCTATTGCTGGGATTTTTGGTATGCACTATAGTCAGATATTCCTTTAATACAATAACAAGCACTATTAAATTTATCAACTTATACTATGCTGTCTGCAACTCTCCAATGTTAAGTCTTTCTATTAAGCAATTCACCAACTGGACAGTGGCGAAGAAGACTGGCCCAGCTAAACAGAACTTTGGTTGGAATTCAGGAAAGAAAGGAGAGTTTATGACCTGAAAGAAGGGGCATGCAACTCAGGAGGATTACAAGGATGTCGTGAAGTTATGCAAGAAGAAAATTAGAAGGACAAAAGCCCAGCTAAGGGGGGCTAAGAAGAATCTCCATCTTTTATCGGATGCAGAGGGAAACATAGTGGCAAAGGATGAAGAAAAGACTAAGGTACTTAATGCCTTCTTTGCCTCGGTCCTTAATAGTAAGACTAGTTGTTTTCTGGGTATGCAACCCCTTGGGTTGGAAGACAGGGAGAGGGAGAAAAATGAAGCCCCCATAATCCAGAAAGAAATGGTCAGTGATCTGCTATACCACTTAGTACACACACAAGTCTATGGGGGTGGATGGGATCCACCCAAGGGTACTGAGGGAGCTGGAGGAAGTGCTCAGCAAGCCACTTTCATCATTTCTCAGCAGACCTGGTTGACCAGGGATGTTCCAGTTGACTGGAAGTAAGCATATGTGACCTGCACTTACAAGAAGGGTCAGGAGGATCTGAGAAACTACAAGCCCATTAGTCTGACTTTAATGCCAGGGAAGGTCATGGAGCTGATCTTCTTGAGTTCCATCACAGGGCACATGAAGAACAACCAGGGAATCAGACCCAGACAGCATGGATGTATGAAAGGCAGATCCTGACTGATCAACCTGATCTCCTTGTATGGCAAGGTGACCTGCTTAGTGGATAAGGGAAAGGCTGTGGATGTTGTTTACCTGGAATTTAAGTAATGATGCTGTATCCAACAGCATTCTCCTGAACAAACTGGCTGCTCATGCCTTGGACAGGTAAGTTAAAAAGTGAGTTAAAACTGGCTGGATGGCTGGCCCCAGCGAGTGGCAGTGAACAGCGCTACATCCAGTTGGCAGCGGGTCACCAGTGGTGTTGCCCAGGGATCAGTGACACCGGGGGTCAGCCCTGTTTAAAATACTTATCAGCAGCCTAGATAAGGGGAACAAGGGCACCCTCGCTAAGTTTGCAGACAACACTAAGCTGGGCAGAAGTTGATCTGCTGAAGGGTAGGAAGGCTCTGCAGAGGGATGTGGACAGGCTGGATCAATGGGCCGAGGCTGTACTTGAGTGACGACAATGTCATTACAGGCTCGGGGGAAATTAGCTGGGAAGCTGCTTGGCAGAAAAGTGCTTGAGGATGCTAGTTGACAGCCGCTGAACATGTGCCACCAGTGTGCTCAGGTGAACAAGAAGACCAGTGGCATCCTGGCCTGTATCAAAAACAGAGTGGCCAGCAGGACTAGGAACGTGATTATTCCCCTCTACTTAGCACTGGTGAGGCCACACCTCAAATATTGTGTTCGGTTCTGAGTCCCTCACTATAGGACAGATACTGAGGTGCTGGAGCAAGTCTACAGGACAACGGAACTGGTGAAGGGTCTGGAGAACAAGTCCTATGAGGAGCAGCTAATGGAACTGGGGTTGTTTAGCCCAAAGAGGCTTAGAGGGGACCTTACCTCTCTCTACAATTACCTGAAAGGAGGTTGTAGACAGGTGTGGATCACTCTCTTCTCACAAATAATAAGACTGAGAGGAAACAGTTTCAAATTGGACAGGGGAAGTTTAGGCTGGATATTAGGAAAAATTTCTTCACTGAAAGAGCAGTCAAGCATTGGAACAGGCTGCCCAAGAAAATGGTGGAAGTGTTCAAAAAGTGAGTAGATGTGGCACTTAGGGACATGGTTTAGTGGTGAACATGGTGGTACTGGATAAATGGTTGGACTTGATGATCTTAGGGATCTTTTCCAACCTAAATGATTTTATGGTTTATGAAAAATCTCCTAGATAAGGGTGATTGTGTAAGCAGAGAAAGAGCTGTGGAAGGAAAGGGAACATGAGGAAAATGAGAAAGGGAAAAAAAAGACATGAGCAAGCAGGATGCTCCACTGATAGGAGAAAGGATGGAAGAGAAAGGAGTCAGATTCATACCATCACCAGACAGAGGAAGAAGATACACACAATAGGAGACTGTTCTTAACAGATCTGAAAATCTGGCATCTGACAGGATCTACAAATAAAAATGGCATATCAAATGGATATAGGATATGGAGTTAGGATTGAAAATGATCCTGAATAGTAGTGCTCTTAAAAGATATGGCAACGGGCAAAGGAATGTGAGTGAGTAAAAAATGAGAAAGAAAAGAGATTCAATATTATAGAGTGTAGTAATTGAGAGGAAACACAGGATTATGCCTAATCCAGTAAGGGAAATGGATGTGGTTAGTGAGAAACAAGTAAAATGATTGTGTACTAATACTTAGGCCATGAACCAGAGAAGAAAAAATGGAATTTCAATTGCTGGTGCTAAATGTAAAGCCATATATTGCAAGAATAACAGAAAATGCAATCAAGAGTGGAACATGACTGTGTTCAGGAAAGGTGAAATCAGCAGCAAAAATGGTGCACAAGAACTGAGCATGAATAATGGCAATGGCAATACGATAAGAAGGAATATCATCGATAATATAAAGTCCTTTTAGGAGAAAGACACTGTACAGTACATTCTCAGTTCTTTTGAAGCAAATTTCTCACTTCTTTTCCCCAAAGAAATTTTTACCCGACACTCAAAAGCAGAAAACAAGTTTTTAAATTATGAGTTCCAGATAGCAAAACAAATGGATCTAGTAGCAACAGGGGCCCAGTTATTTCTGGATGTGAGATCCTATGTATTTTTTTACTAGACAACAGTTAAACAAGAAGGACTGTGGGTATTCTTAGGGTTAATTTGGGGAGTAGAAAAGTTATCTGTAATACAAGTGGATTAAGAAAGTATAATGAGTTACGAGACCATTATTTGGTTTTGTTTAGATTGAACAGAGAGATAAGCAATATGCTTGTAATAAAAGCTCAGGATTTCAAATGGGCAAGTTTGATAAACTAAAAGAAAATAGTTTATTAAATATTCACCTGACCTGAGGAGACACCAAATAGAAAGAACTATCTGTGCTCTTGAGGCATTGCTACAGAACTGCAACTGAAAAAGCAACACCATGAACAGAAGGACTGAAAGAAAAATTTATGCTATAAACCGAAAACTCATCAGCTGGGAATATCAAAGAAAAAACCATAAAATCACAGAGAACCACCTTGATATAATCATAAAAAATAAAGGCACTGCTAAAGTGTATGAGATGTGTTTCTGCTAGACAATGATCACTGTAGTGCTCTTGCTTTGCGAAGCAAGAGTTCACCTGGAGCACTGAGCAAAGGTTTTCATTATGCCTGTTGAAGGAAAGTGGTCTCAAACTGGTGCAGAGCAAGAGCAAGCTTACCAGGGCGGTCAAAAGAACAGAAAAGCTTCTCCTAGACCAGAAGAGGACCCAAGGAACTTGGCTTGGTCAGCCTCCCAAGACATAGAATTCTGAGAGAGCTACAAGATTTGTTTATAGAAGTATATTGCAGAGGAAGTAAAAGAACTATTTAAGTAAAATGACAATGTTAACTCAAGAACAAGTGGATATAAACAGGCCACAATGAAATTCAGGCTGAAGTTCGAAGAAGGCTTCTAGCCTGACCGCACTGAGGTTTTGGAACATAGTTTTAATGACAGCAGTGAAGACAAAGAACTTAACAGGATTTTGATCACTTTGCAAATGGCATAACAGGAGGAGGTTGTCTGGATAGTAAGAGAACAAATGCTAGGTTCAGGAAATCTTTTCCATTCCTAATTTAAATAAAAAAATTGCTCACTGAAACTTGGCAGAAGCTATTCAATGCTGTGTTTTAATGGCTGTCTTTGTTATTTCATGAAATGCACTTAAAAGGATTGTTAAAAGAAAAACCTTTCTGTTGAAAGACAGCATAGTGTTTTTATGATGTACAAACAGTAAGTATCCTAGAATCCTAGCCAGCACACTGAAAGTCCATTAAAATAAGTTGCAGCAAATTCATTAGGAATAGTGATAACTATAAAAATGAGGCCTTATTGCAACAGCTTAAAGTTCATGCATTCTTCAGTTATGCATTTTGGTAAAATTGATGATAGGAAAAACCATCTGTGGTTAGGACAGTGGACTGGGACTTAAAAGTTCTGTTCCTGAATCTGACTTAAACTTGAGGGAAACCATTCATTTTGCTGCTCAGTTTTCTAGTTGTAAAAGTAAAATATTCATCTTCTTTTCCCTTGCCCTGTATATATCGAGGTCTTCACAACTGGAGATGGTGACTGTTGAGAACACTAGAGCCAGTTCTCATATTGCATTTCTCACATTTCTGCAACCAGCAAATCAATCACATAGGATGACTTTGGCTCCCCTGTCTTGTTCCCACTGTGCTGGCTCCTAGTGACTGACTGAGCTGCACTTTTACAAGTAAAATCGCACAATGACCTGGAACTCAACCATGACAGAAGTCAGCCTCTCTATACCAACCTGAAAGATCAAAGCTCTGGCTTATAAATGAATGATAAGTAAATGAAAGACAATGCAATTCTAACCACACTTCACATGGTCAGTCACAAAACTCTCATATTAATAACTGCTGCTCTTCAAGTTCAAAGGTCAAACTCAGTCATGCTCTTAAAAATATTTAAATAAAAATAAAATACACATTTTGACATTATCTTTAATATCTTTTCATAGAATATATTTGTATTTTAAGCTATCTCTCTGAAAATGCTTGTTTTACACAATTTCAGTATCTCCCAACAATGTAACAAAAGGAAATAGGATAAACACCAAGGATTTCAGTGCAATCAGAAAACCTTGCTTTATGTCTCGAAAGCTTTTGTCAAAACAAGAATTATCACATTTACATAAAAGTTGAATTCTTTTAATCCATATTTCGTAATAGGAGGCCTATCATAATTTTCTTGCTTATTATTATTTTTACAACATCTAAGGCAAGATGAAACCCCATTCTACCTCCTGTGAATTAAATACCTACAAACGTTCATGTCCTACTTAAGACGATGCAGGACAAATTCTACCTGTCTGGTATGCAGAGAGCACAGTTTTATTATTTTCCTTGTGACTGCCAAGAATTCCAGCAAAGAGATGAAGTGGCAGCATAGATGAAGCAATTCTTTTGAGAGATCTGGAAGACGGCCTGTGTTACACAACATTCACATCACGGCACATGTTACTTTGCATTATTGCTGAATGACTACGTGAACAGTGGAGATTAATTCCACGCAGAAAAGAAAGGAAAGATGCTGAAAGTTGCACCGGCCAGAAAGCAGTCACTCACAATAACACTGCTGGGGCTATTTTAAGCAAAGGAGACAGACAGACAGACATTGCCCTTTCGCATATGAAGCTGGTTTGTCATGCACTGCACATAGACCAAAGGAAATGCTTCAAGTCTTTGTGCAAACCTTTATGTAAATTCACCACCAAACTGACTCCCCCAGCAGTCAGGTGCCATTATTCTTTATCAGAAGCACTTGTGACCTTACAGATCTAATCCTAAAGGCAAAAAAGGCTCACTTTGGGTCTTTTCAGCCTAGAAAGAACCTTGGTGCATGAAGAGGAAAGGTTTAAGAGAAAGGGTCTTCCTGTATGCAGCTCTTTATACAACTGGAATTTGCCTTTGTACTTGAAGGCTGATGTTTTTATTACAGGGCCACAACAGGCTGCATCCTTGGTGAAAGTATACTGCTCTCCTTAAAGCCAACCATGTTTGGGGAACAGAAGCGCATCAAATGCAACCAAATGGGAAAGCAGGTCAGAAGTTCAGTCTATCCCTATCCCCAGGCACCAGGTTTCAACAAGCATGTCTTCAAATTAAGGGGGAGAAAAATCCATGAAAGGCCATACAACACCAAGACACAACCTGCAGCTCATGAAGCCTCCAAGTTCCATCCTGCAGAAAAAGCACGGCAGATACCTACTGCTATGAGCAGGTCTTCTTGAAGCTTTCCCTCGGCCACAGAGCTACGATCCTAATCGGAAACGAGTTGCCAAGGCAGATAGACCTTGGTCTGCCTTTATACAGACCTGCTGGAATGAGTCCAGAGGAGGGCCATGAAGATGATCACAGGGCTGGAATCCTATGAGGAAAGGCTGAGAGAGTTGGGGCTGTTCAGTCTGGAGAAGGGAAGATTCTGGGGAGACCTTACAGCACCTTCCAGTATCTAAAGGGGGCCTACAAGAGAGCTGGAGAGAGACTTTTAACAGGGCGTGTAATGATAGGACATGGGGTCATGGTTTTAAACTGAAAGAAGGCAGGTTTAAATTTAAGAAGATTTTTGTATGTTAACATTCTTCCTAACATTTAGCTGTTAGGAAGAAGTTTTTTACTTGGACGGTAGTGAGGCACTGGAACAGGTTGCCCTGAGAAGTTGGGATGTCCAATCCCTGGAAGTCTTTAAGACTAGATTGCATGGGGCTTTGTGCAACATGGTCTAGTGAAAGGTGTCCATGTCTTCCCACGGCAGGGGGGTTGGAATGAGATGATCTGTAAGGCCCCTTCCAAAACAATGATTATTCTATGATTTTTATGTTTATGTTCTGTCAAAGTCTGTTCATAGACATAAAATATGCTTTTCAAAAGAGTTAATACATGAGTTAGAAGAAGTAAGTGACACTTTGTACAACACTGCCAAGTCCATGGCATTTACACAACAAAATGACAAAACAAAATAAAAATTTGGAAATAGCAGGGCAAGGAAAAGAAGTTTATTTTGCAAATTTTTGACCAGCACATTTGTTTTTCAAAGTTTGTCTCCATAATTGGTAGGGGCAACATTTTACATTATCAAGAATTCTTTGCAGGATTCAAGTTTCTTTGCAATAGGAAAATTAAGCAAGAAGCTCTAAAATTGCTACAAATTGGAGCAGCACAGTATTCAGCATATTATACCCTCTAAAATTAGAACTTCCTTGTTTTTTCTTCTCTTCTGGTGTTCCTTAATATTAGCTCATATAATGAACACTGCAAGTGTAAACTGAACCTGCTGATGAAATGAATGCAGAGCTCTCCCTCCTACATAAAACCCAGGAAAGAAGTTTAGGAAGAAAATCAGGACAGTGTTTTATCTACCACAGCAGTGAGATTTGTCTCCCTCTGCTTATATGGGAATAGCAGATATTCCTGAAGGAGATTCTCATGATATTTCCTTGATCTTGGGAAATCTCTAAAGTGCCACGACATCCCACTCTGCTGCTGATCCCATGAACTACCAACTGACTTCACAGCCATAAGCCTAAACCATGAACATGACTCTAGGGGAGCTGCACCTGCCCTGGCTTGCAGCAGGATTCTTGATGGCACACCTGGAACTGTTTGCTAAACTCTCTTTCCTAAGCTGTATGGCACCAGAGGTGAGACTGGGACCAAGAACATATGACACAGAGCAATGCTCTTCCCTTCTGCTCCTGACACATGAATCTGAGATCCTTTTAGCCTGCCCTGGGATTGCAAGAAGGTACAGCTCAGCCTGGAATATTCTCCCTGTCTTTACACAGTAACGAAAAAATCAATAACCATAGAAAAAGTATCAGTCTATCAGGATGTTCTGTATCACAAGAACAAAGTTCCTGAAAATGTCATCCCATCCAGGCAAATCACAGCCAAAGACAGAGGAGCCTGCAGGTTATAAAGCATGCTGTTAATTTTTGCTTTTCCCTTCCTCTTGCAAGCAAAATAGTCTCAATGCCAGGAATTTTGCTTAATTCACCGTATTGCCAATTAACACAAAATTCTAATTACTGATTCAGATGTTGGTGGCGGGGAGTAGGAGATTAACTTCTCCCCCATTCCTAGCCTCAGTTTCTCTTGTTTTCCCCACATGCCATGCTCAGCCTGCCAGAGGACAGGCAGCACAGGCAGCTGGGGGCAGGCAGCTGCTCCTTCCTGCTCTGCCTCCCTTACTCCTTCTCCATATATCTTGTTCTCCCTGCCCCTCTCAGGACCAGGAGCAGGTCCACAGACATGTCCCCGGTGATGGTCCCTTTCCAGATGCCTCCTCACACTCACTCGTGACAGCTCTCTTCCCAAAGCATGTGTGGGCCTGGCAGTGGGGGTCACTTACTGACACCCTCCATGGGTCACCCCACAGCCTTGCCCATACCCTGCAACTTACGCCCCAAACCCTCACCGCCAGCAAAACCCCAGAAGCCAGGGCTGCTGTAATTTCAGAAATCACACTGTGAGCCCTTCTTCTGAACCAGCAAAACAAGGAAAGGGAACGGCGAGAGGCCAAAACACGCATTGCCCAGGCATCTCCGAAAGCTGCAGCAGCTGGGCTGCTAACACACAAGGCTGACATCAGCCAGGCTGGGTTTTTGCAAGCAACTCATACTGTTTTTGCCAGACTAAATCAGTTTTAGCTGCAAAATCCAGTTATCCAGGTGGGTGTCTCTGGTTTTTGGGGAGGGAGGGAGGGGGTGTTTCAAGCACTAGGAAAAGACGCCGGCAAGGGTGTGGGAAGGGGCATCTGCTGGGGTTGCAATTGGCACAGTCACACCAGCAGGAGCGTCAATTTTGTGCCAGTAAAATTTTCAGGGTAATGCTCCAAAAGTAATAGCTGTAAATATTTATCTTTTATGCTTAAAAAGCCTGACTGAACAGAACTGCTAGTTGCTGGTGCATGCACTGGAGGGACAGGAGAAGGGGAGAAAAGTCAAGGCCCAGGAAGTGCCCTGCTCAGCTCCTTCTAAGGTAAATTTTCTGTAGCCTGTTAGCAAGAAATCATCCATTTTAGAGAGAAGCATGCATTGGAGTATTTTGTTTTCTCAGTGAAGTGTGGAATTTGAAGCCAGGTCCTTTGGCTTATCTGTTGTAAACCATGACTGCTTCTCAGCACCGCACCACTCAGTATTTCCTAGAGAAGGGATTCTGAGAAAAAAGAAAGAGCTCCAGTTCCCTAGAAGCATTAAATTAACACAAGGGATCTGTAAACGAAACAGCAGAGGTTTGAAAGCCTTACCCTTTACTGTTTCCTGCTTTCTTGGAAAAATCTCAGTATTAAAACAGATTGGATTACATTACAGGACTAGTTGCTGCTGAAGAATTTTATTTTGGGTTATAAAACACAATGTTTGCTGTTTTTCTAATTCAATTTGCCTTTACCTTCCTTATGTCACACTGTTACTAAGGTTCCTGTGAGAAAATGCAGGTTGTTATTGCCTGCAAACTACTCCAATTATTATCTGCTCTCACTTTGCAAAGTAATCAATGGGTAGAAACTGTGTAGTAAGTATAATGCTGATCTAAAGATGTATGTCACAATTTCAAATCCATTTACAGCTTTTGCTTTGGGCATATAAAAAAATTACATTAAGAACTTGTTTCCCAAAAAAAACCCCAAATCCCAACCTTAAAAGGTTAACACTTCTCTAAATTAAAACAAACTCTTACCCTAACACTACCAACCAGTTTACATCTCTGAATTACAAAATGTAAACAAGTGATCTTGCAAACTTTATTTTCAAGGGCTTGTGCCTTTTGTAGTGAAGTTTTCGGTTCGAATAACAACATCAGCAGCCTCGTGTGGATTCGGACTAATTCACCACAAAGGGCTGACTTTAACTCCAGCCCTACGCCTGCTGTCCTGACACAGGGAAGACTTGCATTTAATGCAGTAGGAATTTTTGCCAGGTGATAGCCACAGGATCAAGCTTCCTGGGTAGGATAAAAATCTAAAGCAAATTTTTATTTCACATTTAAAATTTTTAAGTAGGTGAAGTGAAAATTCTTGGCACTCCCAAATGACATCAAAGATTGAGGAAGGAAAAAAACAGAAGATTCTTGGTAGCAATATATTTAGCACCTTTCTTGGAATGTAATTGTTACTGGAAACTTCGGGGGTGTATCCCTATGCATTAACCACTCTTATACAGTAAAGTCCAGTTTCTGAACTCATAAAAGTATTACACAATATTCTAACTACCTCAAGAGGCCTGATAATAAAATCACAGTGCTTCACAATAATCCTAAAGATATAGTGAATAATCACTTTGCAGCTGGAAAAAAATATGCTACTGCATATGTTACTGCAATTACAATTTCTCTGTATGCTGCAGTGATGCTTCTAACATGGCAAGTATGAACAGAATTAAAAATGTAAAAGTGACAGGCCAAGGCAAGTAACCGATTCTGTGAAATTTATAGATGTGTGTAAAAATTTGATTTAACAATGTTTTTTTCTAAATATTCATGGTCTATGTGAAAAAAGGGAGTCAAAGGGGAGTTGCAGTGAAAAAAAGAGAGACAGGTCAGGACCAGATTGTTTTTCCTGTGATCTTTTAATAATATTCATCTGCTTGGTTTCATCTTCTGATGCCACCTGTAAGCTAAAACAGTCAGGTTTAAATGCAGAACATTAAATGATACCATAATGCCTGTAAGCAATACCCTTCTTGAAATGGCACAGCACAGCACTATCAGATTTAAAAAAGAGGAAGTTCTGTGAGTGAAAATATATAGCCATTGCCCAGTCTGTGTGCTTGTTCTGGAGCGCTTGTAAGCAGTTTTGTTTAAAGGTAAGAGAACAAGACTGTCCATCAAAATCTCCTGGTATATTTTACCACCACCTTTGTATTTAAAGAAGTCATGCATCAATCTAAAATCACACTGCAGAGCCATTTTTAAGAAGAAAATATAAATGACATGGACTAACTAATAAAAATATAAATGTCATGGACTAACTAATGAAAATTACACAAGAGCTCTACAGATTTTTAAATTACATACTAATGTAGTTTCTAATACCATAACCAGAAAATATATACATAAAAACACAGTTATTACAATATTAAGCAAATACCTCAAGTGTAAAATTTTCTGCATTTCAAACAAATACTGAGATTTTTTTTCAAAAACTTAAAGAAAAGATCATGGCTCAGACTTGTCCACAGTTTTCAGCTGACTTAAAATGACCTGAAAAATAAATTAAGATACTATTCACCCAAATGAATTCCTATTGAGTATTCAGATCAAACAGCAACAAGAACAATAGCTCCACATCTTGTGGATCTAATTTTAAAACTCAGACACACAATTATAGTAATTCTGACAGCACAAGGAATAATTATGGCTCACACAGAAGCCTTTCTGTCCCCCAACTGTATGTGTATCTATCAATTTATAATAATGCAAAAAAGTACTTGCTGAAGGAGAAAAAAAAATTTAATTTTTGTTGTTCAAGACACAGTATGTCTGTTCACCTCTTAATACTTTCAGACTTGCTTTCTTTTACCTCATCTCTTTCAGAGTATATTTACTACTGATCATCAGATTTTATGAAGTGCTGCCACTATCTGCCTTGGGACATGAGGGGTGCTACTTATTTTAATAACTAATTCCCAACGACATAAAAAAAAACCCCAAAACATTAGCAGACTAAAAATATTCTAGGCTGTCACAACCAATAAATATCCATGTCTGAATGTTTTTAAAGAAGTTAATGTTAAATCTAGGTACTCTATTTGAGCCGCAATTCAAGTAGAAAGGAAACTGTCTGAATTCTTCCCTCTCTTCTAGAATGCAAACCCTACAAACTTCTGGGAAACTTTGGATTTCAGGAAAATCAGACCAATGTTACATAAGCACATTGAACTTTATGGAAATAAAAAATGTTAAACTCTTTGTAAGGTTCTAGACCCACTTCTTTATACAGATATATATGTGGGTGGGTGTGCACACACATATTTTAGACATCTACATACATCTGACTTCTTAAAAAATCTTAAATATTGATCACATATTCTGTGAAAACCATGAAGTGCTAAGCTACCCACCAAAATCAACAATAAAAGTATTCTCAGAAAGGATTTCTATTAGGCTCTTGTAATATTTGCAGAATATTATTATTATTATTGCTATTATTATTTTGTATTATTCTTATTTCATATTATTAATACTTATAGCTTAAAAAATATTCCACTAGCAGATTTCTGTAAAAAACAGACATATTAAATATTTTGCAAAAATCTTCAAAATAACTATAATTAATGAATATGGTATAATATCACTTATTTTATATAAGCATTCAATTTTTGAGACCATTATGCTTTTCTTTATTTATAAAGAGGCTGTGCCAGCAAACAGGTTGTAAGAACCTACTGAATGTACAAAATATATTTATTTTGTAAATAATATGTTTGGAGGAATATACCTCTGATTTAAATGTGGATGATATGACAAAATATTTGCTTTGAGAAAAGGGAGTGACAGAATTAGAAAAGCAAACTCATTCTGTCTGAAATATTTAAGCAATGTAGTGACTTGCTACTGTAAATCCTACTCACCATATTCAATAGGAAAACAAGTCACCACAGCTTGACAACAAAAACAGAGATAGTGCTGTAACTGATAGCCTTGAGTGCAAAGGAATAAATGGCTTAAATGCAGAACGTGGGACAATTGATGGTCCACTGGTTTAGCTGCTTTCAGTGGGACTATGACAATTTAAACCAGCTGAGGGCCTACCCCACCATTTTGTTGTTTAGACAATTCAATATGATCCCTGCTTCAGGGAGAAAAGGAGGGCAGGATTTCTAATAAAATGAATACCACCACCTGATTGTGTGTTTTCTTTTTAAAATTGACAGAGCTCTAAAAGTCAATAATAATATCACACTGTAGATGTGGGACTAAAATCATAAGACACAGTAAATTCAGTTATGGGAAACAGCTTTGGATGGTTTTAATTATATTTTCCTAGAAAGGCTTATAGAATGTTATTGATATTTGACCTGGATAGTTCTGTTTTCTATTACAAAGTACATAATATCAATACAGCACCATATATGTCTCCACTCAGAAGTCCTTAACCCTTTGCAGGCCCCAAATGAAAGGAAAGCCAGGTGGATTTTCTTTTTTTTTAAATCTGAGGAAAGCAGATGCCATCAAACGTGTCACCTGTCATAAAGCATTAAACCTCTGCTGAAGTAAAGAAGTAATGAGGTCTGAAACACCATCACATTCTAGCATGATGAAGAAAAAGAGCCGATTATTCATTTTTTCTCTGATGGTATTTGTATGTTAACTACTTAGACATCTTGTATTTTACGGTTGCCTCATTCTTTCTCTCTCCTAAAGCCAGCTCATATGCCTGGTCTCCCCTAGAAGCCTCTGCTGTCTGTCACTTTCCAGTGTTCACATTCCAGCTGATTTAATCCTGTCTTAAATTAGATACCCCCATACTGAATTTAAAACAACAACAAAAAAAAAGCGCCATACAGTATGAGCAAAGGAATCCAGTTTCTCAGAACTATAAATTTCAAATCCATCTGGTCTGGGAGGAGGACAATAAAAATATACAGAAAGTGATTAAGAAGTACTTCACGATACCCACTATAGCTAGCTACCACAGGTCCTGTGGGTCCATCCACCCTGTGCATGCATACCACAGCTAAGCAACCCCAGGAGATGCATAAATGAATATCATTGCCTCCAGTGAATATAAAAGAAAGTAGACCAGCAGTCACTTGCCCAAGGTGACGCTTTAAATCAGCACTAGAACTGGGAATATAATTCCCAAATCATTCTGCTTTCCTGGTTCAGGCACCATTCAGCAGATTGCAGCAAAAAAAAAAACCCAAAGAAGCACAGAGACAAAATTAACAGTTTGGTGTAAAGGGAAAATTATTTCAAGACAGGAGGATTGTGACAAGGCTAATAGCAGCCAAATAACACGCATTCAAGCTCAATCAGAGAACCCACCTGAAATGGGAGTGCTGATAATCCCCAAAGCAAAGTGGGTAATTTTAAAAGCCCTGGGCACGATCAGCACACCAGTTCATGAAAAAAACAGGCACACTGTGGAGTAACCACTCCACTACTTAGAGTACATATATTCTATATATACATGTGTAAATATATACACATAAATATATATATACAGATAAACACAGAAGACAGTTCTCCATGCTGATTCAGTAAGGTTAGAAGTGAACAGGAGCTGCACAGCATTTGAAGTGATGACAGAAATGAGTGGGGACAGCAAGGTTTAGATGTATGCCCCAGTCAGACATCAGCAGGATACAGAAAATCAGCTATAAATGTAGGTTAGAAATACACAGGAGTCACTGCTGGAATAGGCCAGGGGAGTTGTTTCAACACCTGGGCATGCTACTCAGAATGATCTTTAAAATCCATTAAAAAGGGAATATACAGTCAGAGTGAAAAGGCAGCAAATGTCAAGGATTAAAGAAAACAATCTCCTGCCCAGTTAATGCTCTTCTGGGTTATGTTCTGCACCAACACAGCTTCAAACTGATACCAAGGGGGCACCAACACATAGAGCACTTTTTCTTCCTATTTTCTTTTTTTTTTTAAATACCAAAACAAGGTTTCTTGGGATCCACAACTAAAATGCAACTATTAACTCTAAGAAGGTAGGGAAGGAATTTTTCATCAGTGAAATTTTATTCATAACTCGGCAATACAGGGATTCTTTCATGTTTCTCAAGAAGCTTTAAACAAACCAGCCTGATATTATTTGGATGGATGGCAAATCTGGGAGTGGTTTGAAGAAGTCATCTATTGAAAATGTAAGCAAAAGGCTCTTAGGGCAGTTCTTTGATGCTTGAGGAGGAAGTCTTTGGAGAGACCACATACAAGGATTATGTGGGCAGTGACTAAATTGATCAGTCTTAAAGGAAAAGGGAGCTTACTGCCCTCAGACTATGACAGAATCAGTCCTTGGAAGTGTAAGATGTATGGCATTTCAGTAAATCCACCTGATCAGGCCAAAACATAGATGAGACCACAGGGCAGGTTCAGAGACAACTCAACAACAGCACATCGGGACATGGCTTGTGACTTGCAAGATGGGATGTAAAAAGGAACACTTAAGCCTGGACGGGTAAGCCAAGCCTTAGGAATGCACAGAGCTACCACAGTGTACCTTAAAGCTACCTTAAAGTATACAAATTCTGGTCACCACCACAAACTGAGATCTGCATGTCAAGGAAGGGGCAAACGGAACAAGCCAGTCAGAGCAGTCAGCCAAGCCAGAAGGAGCAAACCGGCTGGTCTCCAGGATGTGGTGTCCACATCCCACTGTCACCTTCACTACTGACCCAGCACCAATAGCCCTGTCTCCACAGGAACAACGCTCTTGGCTGCTCTGCCCAAATGCCTCGTTCCTGGCAGCATTTTGCCAAACATGCTGCCCTTGGATTTCATGAAGCAAAACCCCCTACATTCTCTCTGAGGAAGGGAGGCCGGGAAAACTTGAAAATATTAACCCTTGAGAGTTAGAAATGGAAGTCATGAATTTTCCCCCTTGCCATGCCTGCAACTGTGGTTGGCATGCTCCAGCTACCCCCGCAACATGCCAGGCAGAGAGGCCACTGGTCTCTTGCATGGAGAGAGCAGATTTTTGAATCTTGGTTTGGCATCCAGACAAAATTTAGTCATGGTCCAGATCAAAACCAGAGTCCCCCATTTAAATCTCTTTTCTGCAGGCACAACTGTCATGTAAACAATCATCTAAATCCCATTTTCTTTGGTAACATTTTTTAGGAGAACAATAAGATGGCATGTGTCACTGCAGCCCATGTCAGCCACCCATGGGAACAGAGCAGACAATTACATTAACTTTTTTTACGTAATTTTCTTGCTGTTGACTTAAAAGAGGAAATTCCATTTTCAAACAGTTTTTATGGGTAGTCAGTGTGTCCTGGACAAAGATTAAGATCCGCATAAACTACATATTAGTTTGGGAAGTTCAGTCATAAATCACTTGGACCAGAAATTCTGAAAAATAGCATTAAGCAGCAATGATGTTCATTGACAGAGCAAACTGAACTCTTTAAGAGAGCAACTGTTCCTGAAAAGTGAATTATGCACTGCCATTTTTAGTAGTCAAGTCAAGACAGAACGTGACAATTAACACACCAGACATTACCAGCAGCAAACCTTATCTCAGTCCCAGGGGAAAAGACAAAAACATTAAGTTATGCGCAATATCATACAGACAGATCAAAACAGGTTGAGTAAAGGAAAGTGGAGGTTTGTGCAGCTACTGAAACCATGAGCTCATCTCAATGACAACATATATTTTACGCTAGTTTCCTCTTCTCTTCCCAGACCAATACAAGGTGCTGATCACAATCTGCTGAAAGCCTAAAAAAACTGTGCTGTAGTTCACAAAAAAGTCTTCCATGGTAAGTTCTGAATATCCAGGTTCACCCTGGTATTAAAACTCCTTTCCAGCAGGAAGAGGTGCTTTGTAAGAAAAGTTCAAATCTTTGGAAAGTGCATCCTGTGACACGCCATGCTTTAGGGCCCCGGGCCCTAGGAATCTTTAGTATTATACTGTATCAGTTATATCTTCTGAGTTTTAAACATGAACTGCTGTAAAATCTTCAAAGCCCATGAGTAAAGCCTATGCAAGATCACAGCTTTCAAGTTTTTAATTTACTTAATTATGTACTTCTTAATAATAACAAAAAATCATTGCTAGCCTTTAAGAAGTCTGAGACCTATGTCCCTCTTAACAAGAATTATCTCTCTAGTCCCACTGCCTGGTGGGAACATGAGAAGATTCTGCTCTGAGATGTTACCTAACACTAACTGGTCTGAGGTTCAAATTCCCCTTGCATATTCCTTAGGGCAGGCCACAGAGTAGACCTGGAAACTAGCACCTTCACTTTCAAATGAATATAATAAAAGTCAGCAGGTGCTGCAGTGACTTCTACTCCATAGGCAAGGTTCTTTATAACTATTTAAATAAATTATTAGCAAATTAAAAGATTTTTCATGTCATTATCTAAAGGTCCTGCACATATTTTTCTTTACAGATTACAATTTAAATCTTCCACAACAGTAAGAACGAAAAGCAGAAAAATACATCATGCAATGACAAAGGAGAGACAGAAAGACAGACTTCCCTAATTCATAGAAGTTTGTTTGTTTACCGAAAACGTTGATAAAAAGGTATCTTCTACCTGTGCTTCATACTTCTTATGGTCCAAAAGAAAAAAAGAACTAGTAAGAAACACGATAAGAAAACATAGAATGGTCAGGACTTCATACATAAAGCACCTTTTCCTTAATCTTCCTGATATTTGAAGGGTTCACTTGTCTTCAGAAAAAAAAAAACAAAACAACCCAGAACTTAATACTTCAACTTGTAGCACAAAAAGTTATGACTGGCTTTATCTTGAAACAGGAATGATCCTTTAAAGAAAGTATCGCTTCAAGACGTTGTAATGAAACTACGCCAATTCCTGAGCTTTGAAGATTAATTAAAACTACAAAACAGCTGTAGACAAGAGGCAAACTTCAGCTTTTTCTCTGGCTTTAGTCATGAAGAAAACTACCCTGAAATTAAATTCTGGTACATTTTACACTATAAATGTAATTCACATACAGTTTATGTACTGGGGCAAAGCTCCAGCTGCTATGTACTGCTTTTTCAAAGTACAAGACTCTTTCCTGAGAAGACTCAGCTCAGCTGGGTGCTGCCTAAAGCAAAATACACCAAACTTGTGAGGAGGGAAAAAAGTGATATAAAACAATTCTACGGACAAGCCATTTATCTTTCTTCAGTAATAAATATAATTCACTTAACGCAGATTTACCCCTTAGAAAATACCAGGAACAGCAACAGATTCAGATGGTTTTCTGTCCGTGGTCAAAGGTTCACCAGCCAACCCAAGTACACCACACAGTAAGAGAATCACAGTCTGCCAAAAGCACTAATTCTCTTGAACAACGTAATTTCAGCTACTAAAACATATTCCTTTACTATAGGAAATAAACTTCTTGGGTACGTATATACATTCTGAATTCAAGCTACCGAAATAGGATGACCTACTCAAAGCTGAGAACAGCTCTCATCACTTTCTTATAACCTGTAGGCAAAAACAAATGCAGGATTCGTTGTAGTTCTGTCAAATTGCTACATCCTCTTTGGCACTCCTAAAGAACCAGCTACTTTCGTGTGAATATTTATTTTATAAACCTGGAATGGTTGAGGAAGACTATATAATAGCATATTTCCCATATCTTAATCCTAAATCATACCTTGTTTTGAGTGATTGTCTTCTGCCTCTACATCTGAGGCAATTTGTTTTGGTGTTCCAGACACAGCATATGCACTTTGTTCAAGTATGTGTTGTATTATTCCTTTGCATGAAAACAGTTATGATTGTGGTGTTAAAAGAGGATTTTGATTAGCTACTTCCAGCCGAATGAAAAAATCAAGTCCTAAAACCTACACCTAAAAAGGCAGTCACTAAAAATCCTGGGATTAAATGCTCACTCTCAGCTTATTTTTTCCTAGACCACTGTCCTGACTGGACTTCCTACCTGGGACAGGTGTCACAGGGCTAGCTGTGGGGAAACCAAGGAAAAGAAAGGCTTGAGGGTCAAGGTATTAAAAAATATAAGAACAAAGGGCCAAAGGGGAGCTTCAAACAAGGCATCTCTGACACTATTTCTCTTTGTCTGGAGACAGGACAGCAAAAGGGAGTGGAAAGAGGTCCTGTCCCACTGCTGGGATTTCCCCAGTCATGCTTCTGTCTCGTGGCACTGTGGGTATTCAGTTTGATAAAGCCTGGCAAAGGTTAATGGTGAGTTCCTTGACACGGTGGGTATATTAAGCAAGACAGATCCAGCATGGCTGTCCCTTCATCATGTCTCATCCCAGTGGTTGTATTACAGAAAGGAACAAAACCTCAGGCATCTCTCTTTTTACAACTAAGCAACTGCAAGACTGCTATAGGGGAAGGAATATCACCAATAACATAATGTATCCCACAGATGCGAAAAGAAATCAAAGCCAAGGCAAAGCACACTGGTAAATTTGTAATGTAGGCTATACCAGGATAGGATAGAATAGGACAGGATAGGACAGGATAGGATAGGATAGGATAGGATAGGATAGGATAGGATAGGATAGGATAGGATAGGATAGGATAGGATAGGATAGGATAGGATAGGATAGGATAGGATAGGATAGGATAGGATAGGAGTCCATCTTGAAAAAGCCCCTTTTTCAATACCAAGATGAGGAAATCTACAAAGCATAGTATGAAGAGTAAGCTCATCAGCTGTGGTCAGGAATTAGTGGGTATCTACTACAGGGCAGCAATGATTTAAGGACAAAGCAGTAAACACAACTGTACATTAGAATTTATATCGGAAACATAACATCCTGGAACACACAGAAGATCATCTCAGCAAGCATTAATGTTACCTCTGCAAAAGAAAGATGAACACTTTTCTAGAAGGAGGATACTTCCAGGTCATTTTGGTGCTGACAATTTTTAACACAAGAAATTATATCCAAAACCTGAAACTCAATATCCAATTTCAGTGTCATTTCCTAATAAGGGTGTAGATAACTCACAGCAGTTCCCCATGTGAGGCAAAGCACACAGTTCTTCATACTTTATATATTCTATGTGCCAAAGGTTTTTTTAACCTTGTGATACCATTGGAATCAGAAGCTTGTAAGAAAGGATACAAGTAATAATGTACTCACTGCAAACATCCTGATGAAGGGCAGAACATGCAATCCTAGCGAAAGGTCCAAGTAGTAACTGTGCACTTTTTTTAAAAGATACACTACAATGATGCTCATTTTATTCACAGAAATTATATTAAACATTTTTTCTGGGATGTATGACCAGTGTGCTTTGCATGCCAGAATTAAATCAACTATATGTTATAATGTTGACTGATCAGTAAAATGGTTATGCATATATGAAAATAGTAAACTGAGAAGCAAAAATCTATCCAGAATGGGGAGAAGGCTGAAAAGTTGTGGTGCAGACATGACTAGAACCAGATACTGAGAAAGGGGGCCATTTAGAATTGAGTGCACATGGAAGGGGTATAGGGTCACAAGTGCCTTTCCAGGGGATTTTATGCCCTGTTCTCACACTAGTTTACTCAATGAAACAGAGGATTTAATCTACTGAGAGAGCAGCTCTTCATTTCTAATATGACAATATAAATGCTTTTCTTAATGCACAAGTTTAAATTAGCAGTCTAAGTAACTAAATAGGGAGGAAAAAGAGCAACAGCTTGAACAGTCAACAGAAACTGAACAGTAAAAAAAGCAAAAAGCCACACTTAAAGCACAGAACATGAGAAAAGGACTTTGTTTATCAGTGCAAACCCTAGAGGTGTACAAATGTCAGCTGGTGCCAAATCAGAAGGCTAATTAATGCCTGGCAGTACAGACTCTCTTACCACCTCCCTCTCCCCACCAGGAACAGGCATGCTTTGGTACTTTGAGCCTGCTTTGATGCTCCAGGAAAGTTACTACATCCCCAATTCCAGGATTTCTGGTATTCTCCAGCCATGTGTGGAAAGAGTTCATAATTTACCCACAGGCAGTAACGCAAGACAGTGAAGAAGTCTGAAGAGCTCTAGGCTTGTCTGGATACGTAGATCTCAGACAATGTTGCTGCCATGATGACAAGTTTTCCAGACTGAACATACAAGGAAAGGACAACACATAAAAAATAGTGTCTGTCTTTACATAAATGAGAGAGTTTGCAATTTTAGCTGAACAGCATATTATTTGGTACAAGAAGCACTAGTTATGATGATTGCACAAGTAATAAATAACCCTTGATTCCTATCAGGAGGAATCAGTTGGCATGAAAGCAGGATCAAGACATGGTCATCCTGTGTATTTCCTCAACTTAGACCTCTGAAGCTTTATAGACAAAAGTTACCCAATATCTGACAGTATTTAACAAAAGAATGGTGAAGTTGAAAAACCAAGACAAAGTATACAACAGTGAACTTTATCTTGTGGGACACTACCAGGAGGGGTGCGCACTAACAAGTACACACAATCTAAGACCAATGTAAAAGGCTTATACACAAAAGCAAAAAGATAGTTCTGCCTTTCCTAACATTTACAGGTGGTTACAGAAGACTTACAGAGAATCTCATGGGATTACTGTTGCTATAATTATCAAAATTGTTTTTCTTAAAGTCCTTAAGTGATTTCAGCACTTGCCAAAGGAATTTTGAATGAAAAGAAGCAGTACACTTGCGCATGCAGAACAAGAGGAGGAAAATCCAGCACACTGCTTTTTTAATTAGAACATTATCCCTGGCAACAAAAACACTCAGTGATACAGGCGAAATTTCACCAAGTGCACAGGCTTCTAGCAGTGAAAGCAAAAACTGTTAAATCATAAATTCAAGACAGTAAATCACAGTTCCCTTTGTATCTGGCTTTGTGGATGCGGGCAAAAAAAACCCCAAAAAAACAACAACAAAAAAAACCCCACAAAAACCAGAGCCAAGTATGTGAAGAATTTTGTGAAAGGGTGCACATACCAATGACAAAATGAACACTGCAGTGGACATATAATCACACTAAGAATGTCTCTTACCAGCATTAGCCAGGAAAACACCTTGTCAAGCAGGAGGCTAGACCATGAAACTCAAGTGAACAGCACAGCTTACACTCCAATTCTTCCTGATATTAGTCTGAACAGAAAGGGCCCCACACTACTGAGATCCACTTTTTCTCTAAATGACTCGATGTTTATTCTTTACATTACTGTAGGTGGCAAATTGCAAACCAAAAGAAAAATACTAACAGAACCCAAATAAGACAAAACTCTTTAATATCCCCCAGGACTCCCTGAGCATCCTTCAGTGGAAACACAGTTGTTTTCCCTCCTACAGACTCTGTTTATATATACATTATAGCCCAATTCTGTAGACAATTAAACTCGGAACAAATAATCCAACTGAGGCCAATGAGCATGCTAACAAGCATACAGTCACACAAACAAATGTTTGCAGGTTGAGTCTGACAATAAAAATATATTAGCTCAGACCTCTTAAACTAGCCATTCCAATTAAATTTTAGCAATGCACATGTTTCCACTAATTAGGATATGGAAGTGTGTAAGATGACTATTGCCTTCTGGAGACTGAGGAGCTCCTTTCAGGACTTTGTCTTGTACAAGTTATCAGGTCCATGCAGTGCCATGACAGGAGTTGGTCAACTTTATTTAAACACAAGCATGGTAACAGCTTTTTAATAAACAATAGACATTTGTGTTAAACAGGTATTTCTCATTTGTTTTTCTATATTTTACCCATTGGTCATAATGAAAGCCGAACAATTCCTAATATGGGTAACAACTTTAAAGAGACAAGGAAGTGCAGGTCTCTATCCTCTGTATAGGAAAAGGAGGCTTGGACTTAGCTGAACAACTAAAAGATACATTTAACATTGCTATATATGAGAAGTAGAACAAATGAAGCATATAAACAAATAATAAATGAAAGCAAGGCTCTCGGTTACAGGTCCAATTCTACTCCACTCAGGTGCAAGTCAGAGACACAGGTTTATCACCAATCCCCTTCCCCCAGAACAAGTCCAAATTATTTTGATAAAATGCATGCACAATTTCTGAGGAAAGCTAGGGGAATTAGGAAAAGGATTCACAAAAGCCAGCGCACCAATGAAGACGTTGCTGCAGTAAGCACAGGGGAAACAAGGGGGAGAAGAAACTCAAGCCCTCCTTTAGGACTTAGATACATTTCTTTCAACTATTGGAAAGGACTTTATTCTAGCTAAACTATGAACTGCCTCTTGGAGTTATGCCTCCACCAAATATTTACAAGCACAGCTGAGGGGGCATTGCTTTATTAAAACACAGATGCGCTTACTAGGGAAATCACGACGTGGTATCCTTCCTGCTACACTGTGGGGTCATATTAATATTACAGTATTCCATGTGAAGAGCTGCACCTTGCTGCCAGCCACTGGCAGGGATGGAGCCCCATCTGACAGGTGTGTTCTGCAAACACCCACAGGATTTGGTCCCGTGAGTGAAATTGCTGGAGAAATGCCTGCCTGCATGTCTCAACACAGGCATGAGCGCGATGCCACTTGGCACTGTTGAGAGGCAGGAGCCTGGGACCTGCCCAGAGCAGGCTTTCAAGTGCTCGGGGAGCTCCAACTGCAAGAGCTGCACTCCTGAGGACTAGGATGAAGGCACAACCAGCAGCTCACTGAGGAAAGATTTAAGATCTCCCATCTTGGATCCTGGTGTTTGCAAGAGGAATGCCCCAAGAATCCTGCATTAATTTCTACTGCAAACAGTCAGCTAGCATTTCTAACTATAGCCTGATGTTTTTTTTAAAACAAGCACTTTGCAGGTGAACTTGACAGACCCACCATGTGCACATGAACTGAGGGGATGGGAAGAGTATTTTGCAACCCTAACTGCAGAAATCATTGTTCAAGAATCTGAAGACTAAACTAATCTCATGTGGGATGTAGCAAGACTGGATCACAGAGAATTACATGACTTTTTAATTAAATGGAAGAGCAGTAAGAATAAAGAACATGCCACTTGGAAAAGCTGAGCAAACAAAACCATCGCCTACAGTAAATAAAACCATATTTAAATAAATACTTTCTTCAGATAAAAATACTAGAAAGTACTGGTTTTCCTTTTCATTCCAGCTTTTCTTTCTCAACAGTTACTTTGCTGAGGATTTGTATGCCCCTGCTTAAAAGTAGCACCACCTGCCTGTGGAGGAAGGCTACCTGCCACCAGAGCCAGCCAGAGATCCTGAGGGCTGGCGAGGGGCTTAGTCAGACCTTTACCTGTGTACAGTTCTTTCACTCAACCCTAGCACGTATTTTATTAGAAAGATCCAAAAACTGAAACAGGCTGTTCGTTAAAGAACTCAACATATTGTTAACTAGAAATGAAAGGTAAGACTTTCCAAAGCATCTGCACAGGACTAAAACTGCCTTTTTTAGAGACAAGGAGAGCTTACCCTTGACCTTGATGGGAGAAATGTTGAGTGAGCTTGGGTTGACTATGAGTACTTCTGATAATCCCAGGCAAGGTGGTGAAACACTAAGATTAAGAAGGCTGATAGAAGAAGTGGTGTGCTAGTGTTGATTTATTCACCTTGATCCAATGCATTAATGCTTATTTCCTGCACACATAAACCCTATAGCTTAAATCAAATCAGCTCCTTCTCCAAATGTAAATTGGAAGAAGCACTGAAGCTTCACTTCAGTTCGCAGCAGAGGTGTTCATCAAAACGTGTACAACTCCTTGCTGATAGATGAGGTTTTCTCATTTACAAGAATGAATTACTCAGTTACAATAACTCAGTTATTCATTTACTCTGGAGCATATATTAGAGTATATCTATGGGCCATAAGGGCCATTAATTAGTATCAACAACTCTATTCACAGACAGCAAAATTAAGAAAACTTATAAAGAAAATCTGACAGAATACTGGAACAATGGTCTAATGGGCAAAAGAAGCAGTAAGATTGGTTTTCTGTTTACACAGACAATCGCCAAGTAGATAAAAATCGGCTTTAAAAGTCTTGCATACAAAACCATAAATCTAACAAGATAAACCATACCACTCTGAGGTAATGAGTGATACTTGGGTGCTCTAGTCCTCATTCTCATAAACATATGAGAACAGACTGCGAACAGATCTGGAATGAAAATTTAGTTGCACATGGCAGTGCAGGAAGGGCTTCAAGATATAGTAGCCATGCGTAATTAACTGTATCCTGGAGAAACCTCCTGACCTTTGCCATACAAGTGACATTTCCTGGTCAGAAGTAACTCAAACCACTGTTGATGTTCTCAGTTTACAGGCAGAAGGAGTGCAGAGCCTCAACTTGTAATAGCTTTCCAGCTGTGGAAATTATTTTTCTTTGAAGGTCAAGACATGCTGCCATGTTAGTGCTGGGAAGACAGCATAGCACCCATTCCTTCACCAGCTCACTCTGGTCAACAGGAGTCTTGGCCTCTGACTTCACTCGAGTCAGACCTTCACTGAGAAACACTATTTAACATTGTTACTGACTTTGGGTGGCCGTGCAACCTCCCCAACACAGTTAAGTTAAGGTGAATGTGTTGTCTGCTTGGCTGGTTGGATTTTTCTTGGGTTTTTTAAAATAACATGGATAGACTTAATTTATGACAGACAATAGATTTTCCCCATGCAATGGAAATTAAAAAAATTAAACAGACATTTTCACATGGTCATCTAGTCCAACCTTCTTTTCAAAGTAAGGCCAGTTTCAAAGTCTGATTAGGTTGCTCAAGGACTTGTACTGTTGAGTGTTGACAGACTCCAAGGATCTGAGATAGAGCCTCTTTGGGCAACCCAATTTGGTTTGCAAACTCTTGTGTCCAGTGCTTGTCTTGTGACATTTTTTAATTATATTCAATCAGACTTTCCCTCATTACAACTTTTGGCTGCCACTTCTTTTCCTTTTGCAGCACACCCATAGGAAATGTTTGACTCCACCTTCTCTATTTGGCCTTCTCTCCTCCAAGAAGAAACTCAGTTGTCTTAGCCTTTCCCTGTAGTTTATGTTAAACTAACCACTGTAGTGGTGCTCCACAGGACTCTCTAGTTTGTTAATCTTTCTCTTGTACCAGTGGCATAAAGCTAGACACAGTATTTTAAATACAGCCTTCTAATATCAAGTACAGGGGAATAATCACTTCCCTCAGTCTGCCTGCTGGCTTTTGTCTTGCTTTTTGAGTCTTGTGTATGGTTAGTCTTCATCATTATATTTGCTTTCTGTCAAGACACCCAGCTTCTTTTTTGCAGATTTGCAACTGCTCAGTCAGTGCCCATCTTGTGTTATTTTATAAGAATTTTGTATCCCAAGTGCAGGACTTTATAATTCCTTCTCCTGAATGTCATGAGGTTCTTGCTAGTCCATTCATCCTTGCTTGCTGGGATCCCTCCGAGAGGCAGTCCCACTCTTCTGTGTCAAATTATCCCCAGGGTCTGGAGTCATCCTGCCTTCCTGTTTTAGGCACCGTCCAAGGGTCACAGAACACAAACTGACAAGTGAGCAAACAAAGTTAATTCACCTACAAACTTCCTGAAGATATAGTCCTCCCATCACCCAGATCACTGACAAAGAGGCTAAACAGAATTGGTCCTGCTGTCAGCCCTAGGGAACATGAGTCCTTATTAGTCACCAGTTAGATGGACATCAAACCATTGACCACTATCGTTTGAGACTGGTGGTCCAAACTTTCATTCAACCACTATGCAGTTCACCCATTCAGTCCATACCTTCCCAACTAGCAACAAGAATGCTGTGAGACTGCTGAAAGCCTTGCTGAAGCAAATTATACAAAATCTGCTGCTACCATCCACAGAGGCAGCCATTTTATCACAGAAGACAAGAATCAAGTTGATTAAGCTTTACTGTATTTTGTGCGTTTGGCTTAGCGCAGCCTACCAAAAATGACAGAAAACAGCCTGTAAAAGACTTAGTCTGGCTCCCTCAACACTCAGACAAATCCGTCCAGCTCCATGGACTTCTGTATGGCCACTCAGGTAGTTCCTAACTCAATTCTATTATAAATAGCATCTCCCTCACCCAAAGTCTACTATTAGACAGAGAGATCTGGGCCAACTGAGGGCAGACTTTGCATATGAAGACCCAGTTTTTTCCGCACCCTTCTTCAGTGGTTACCTCAGTCTTCCTTCCACTGCCAAGGTACCCAAGTTGTCCCTCTTATCTTTAAATGGTTTAAAACTCAAATGAGCTTTGCCCTTCAGAACTGTACCATCAACCACTTTCATAAACAAGCAAAAGTCCAGGATGTTTACACTTCTACTTGCTTTCCTCTCTTCTCTGCCTTAAACTACAGCACCACATGGTAACTGCAGTAAAGACTGACATTAACAAACACATCCCTAAACAGGTGTTCCTTCTTTGTGAGTAGCATGGCCAGCAGAGTGCTTCCCTCACACTACCCATCTAGGAAATTCATCAAGAAATTACATCCTGCATTCCAGAAGTCTCCTGTCACACTACATTAAACACCACAGTAGTTAAGTTTCCCTGAAAATCAGGACCTCCAAAAGCAGCACTTTTCTAAGAAGACTTTATAGGATCATAGGGACATTTGGGTTGCATGACACCTCAGGAGGTCTCATGCCCAACCTTCTGTTCAAAGCAGGATGACCTCTGAGATCAGCCTGGTCTTGAAAATCTCCAAGGCTGAAGACTAATCAACCTGTCTTATTCCTTAATGCTACCTCTTGACTACCCTTATGGTAAAAACTCTCCTTATAATGAGTCAGAACCTCCCATTTCAATTAACATGCTTCACCTCTCATCTTCCCATCATGCATTGCTGTGTAGAGCCTATCCCTGTCTCATATGTATACCCTCTTTGTAGAAACTGGAAAGCTGCTATCTTCCCTTCTACATGATCTAACTCCTTTTGACCAGGAAACCCTACTAAAGACTACTAAGGGTGCCACCATGTCTCTCTTACTGAGCTCCCTTCTGATCCTAACCCAGGCTTTTGACCAGTCTGTTGCCCAGGCAATAGCACAGCTCTGATGCTCCAAACACTCCTTTGAAGAGGCTGCAATGGCATCCTTGTCTAAGAACCCGAGAGGCCATGCACTATGGGACTGTGGTTGTGTGAACTATCCTGTCATGTCTCTGCAAATGCAATGACATCACAGTGCTGCAACCTGCTGGTAAAGACAATTTTGTCCCACACTGTTGGTAGACCCCATCTGTTCCTAGCAGTCTCCATTTCTTCAAAATTGTCCTGTAGTCATGGAGTCCAAAGTGCTGCTAGAACAGCACATGCACTGACATATATGAATACGCAGGATGAATCCACCCCCACCCACATTGTTCCCTTGATTGGTAGGATGGAGAACTGCAGAGACTCCATCCCTTCACATGAGACCGCTAAGCCCCAGAAGTCATCTTTAATCTGCTGAAGTATTATTACCACCTACATGAGAGAGGAGCAAAGTCTGATGATTGGCCGGGTCTTGGCAACCTCTGTGATGTCCTGGATCCAGTCCCTGGAGAGTAAGCAGACTTTGGAAGTCATCAGCTCTGGTCAGCAGAGGGATGCCTCCACATCCTACACCAGGGAGTCTTCAATCCCAGTTACCCATTGTTTCCTCTTAGTGGCATTGGTTAAAAGCAGTTGATCAGGCATGGCTGGTCTAAACACCTCTCTTGCCAGAACTCACTCCTCCTCTCCTTTGGCCAGAGTCTATACATTTTATTAAATCTATATTATTGTTAGCCTCACACATATGTGTTACTGAGGAGGACATCACGTATAGGTTCATCTTTCCATTAACTTACCTGAGAGAAACTATGTGAAGCTGGAAACACTACAGTTCCTAACAGTGATGGCTAAGATTCAGGCTTTTCAAAGTGAAAACTTAAGATGTAAGCAGCATAAAGACAGCTGCTTTTACACAGCAAAAAGCAAAAAAAAAAAAGCAACAAATACTCCTTAAACTGAAAAAAAAAGAAAATCTTACATCCATACACACAGCAAACTGAAGTAAATACACAGAATGCTCCATAGGACCAGAGAATTTGATTACTTGTCCATGTCATGATGCATACTGTTAATATTGAGTGTTGGCACAAACCTTTAATGCCAGACTTCACAGATCTTGCTGCAGTCAGGAACACAGCCAAAGCTGCAAATGTAACACTCGATTTTCAGTGAAGATGGGAATGTGGAAAAGAGTTTGGGAAATTCTCCCATGAGGATGCCTTTGAGTCACTCCAGATAACCAGAAAACATGTTCTATAGTCTCCAGCCATCAGGAGGTGGCACAAGGGCAATCCTTCATCTCCAAGTCAACCTAGCAGAGCCAAAGCTGCTAAGCCCATCCCTTTCCTTTGGACACACGTGGGAGAAACTCCCCCTTCTGCCACTGGACTATACAAGAAAGGGGAGGGAAAGAAAAGAAAGAAAAAACCCACCATCTTCTGTCCACCATTTTAGAGAATGGAAAGGGATTCATCAGCTGCTCTCCTATCTGACAACCAAATGAAAAAGGCAAGAGATCAGGCTGCTTCTTCGCTTCATGAGATGGGAGAGGAAGCAGGACAAGAGGGCTGGAAGCAGCCAATTAAAGGTAGGAAGACATACTAAAATTTCCCATTTCCTAATGCTTTTGCATTTGAATCCAAATTCTTAGAAACTCACAACCTGGCTGTGGAAAAAGGACTTTGGGAAAGCTAGGAGGGGATGGAAGGATGTCTGGCTTTCTTAGTCTAAGTACATATTTCAGTTTGTTTTCTATTTGCATGCTTCATCCAAAGTATTACACAACATGAAGCTTTATATAGCTGTAAGAGAACATGCACTCCCCCACACAGCCAGGGAAAAACCTCAACCACATTAAAATCTGTTCAAATCAAAAAACCTCTCCCAAGTCTAACGGGACCCTAGTGTTGACTAGGTACCACACCACAACAAATTCATGCATTAGAAAATATCCCGTTTAGTTGTGAGAGTACAGCTTTCCCATGGCAATTCTGTGTAACTCCATGCTCTAAAATCACTAACATTTGCCAAATAACAGCAGCTGCTCCAGGATTCCTTTGGCAAATGCCATATCTCAGACTTATTTCTTTCTCAGTATGCTGCTGCAATCTTCTGTGGAATGGCAAAATCATCTATACTACAAAGAGGTGCACTACTAACACTTTTAGAAGTAAACTATTTTAAAGCACGTTTTATGGAGAGAAATGTAATACCTGGGCTGAGAAATTCTTGAGTGGACAGAGATTAGAAAAACATTCTGATAAACAAACGCCATCAAAGCTTATACAATTTTTTAGTTCAGTGCAAAAAACATTGGGTAACTGTTTTCTGTTCCTAGAAAGAAGGGAATTCTACTGCCAACAGCTGTAGTTTTTCATAGGAATTATAAGACTATATTGAAGATTTATGTTCCTGACAAAGGCATAAAGTTATCCAAACTAGGGCAGAAAAAACCCCAGGAATAGTCTTTTCCCAATGAAACAGACCCACATTACTTTTGTTAACTCTTACTATGGCAGGAGTTTTGATCTTCAAAACCAGGAACTCATGCTGTGGTTGATGTTTATAATGATTAAGTCTTGTAATGCCACTCTGCACAGAGTGAACTGGTTTATGGCATGTTATTACACAAGCAAGAAAAATACCCTATACATTTTAAATCAATTAAAGTCACAAATACTTACCTCCAAAAGCACATGACTTTAAATTTCCTTCTTGAGATGTTGGGGTTTTACAACAATGCTTTCTCTACCTTACAGTAAGGTTTTCCTAAAGCTGTGGCCACCTGTGAGATTCCTAGGAGAGAGGAGAAATGTGACCCTAGGCAAAAGACTGTCCTGTGCATAAAGGAGACAAGCAAGGGGAAAGAATCTTGGGCCTCTTTGCTGCAGTTTTACAGATGTAAGTGGTCCTACCTGCCTGCACATCCCTCTCCTGATTCTCAAGGAAAAAGTATTCCTCATGCTCTGCAAGATTAAGGTCTTTTGGTTTCCTTGAAACTACATCAGATAACAGGATACAGAACTATTAAGTCAACAGACATTCAGCAATAAAACTCAGGATATCAGAGATTTTAAAGTTCATTTATTTGCAAGCAGTCAAACAGGGTTGAATCCTGGGCCAATTTACATTTCCACTCTATGCTGTTCCATGAACACTACACCAGATTACACAACTCGAGAATCAATAAATCCTTTGCCTTGAAAGAATTTGCTCAAAGACTCATGATGAGTCAGTGGCAGTGTCTTGGTTAGGTCTCAGGCTTTGGCTTGCATTTCATGGCTACTCGACTCACCAGATCATATTTACACATCAACTAAAATGTTTTTATTTCTGACCTTCTGAAATTGCTGATTGTTTAGTTTGCTGTTTTGGGTTTGATCTCTACCAGGGGAAGAAAATTAATTAAAAGTTTCTAAATAATTACAGTTGTGGGTTTTTTTTAACTAGGAACCAACAAAATATACTTCTCAGCTGAAGCAAAAATAGGAAGCCCGATCTCTTCGAACAAAACACAAAATAACCCAAAGAGTTACACAGAAAAATCACCAGGCACATGCCAATTTTCGGTTCAGATAGACACAGTCCAATAGTCCACTTAGTTACTGACTTTAAAAATCCTCCAGGTAGCCATTGTGAAGTGAAAGACTAAAATAAAACCTGCCTTCAAGGATCAACTTGCTACCAGTCCTTAGTCTTGCAAAGGATTTGTAAAAACTGAGGATATTTTGCTTGAGTTAACAGAACTTTAATTAAACACAAGCAAGTGAACAGAAGGCATTCAATTTCCACAGTACACGATTCAAAGGGGAAAAAAAAGATTTAAAAAGCTCAGACCATAAAACCAACTTCAGTTTTAAAAGTTTTAGGGTCTAAAAAGTAGTGTGCATGTAGTAGGCTTTTTTCACCACAAACATATTCTTTAAAACAAACTGCAATTGACAAAAAATCATTTATAAGAACAGTTTCCAATAAGGCAGAAGTTAAGTTATCTAGCATGGCACTAGAGAACACATTTCATTTTAAACATGCTTATAGTTTTATTAGAGCCAATGACTTTTTCCATGCTTAAGGCTAAGCATATGCTCACATACTCTTGCCAAGACAAAAGCTTCCAAGTTTGTTGCTAGAATGCAAAGCGAAGCTTTTATCCCAAACCACATTTTTTTGTATGTAATCAGCACTGATGATGCCACCATAGCTTCCAATTCATTCCAGGGTGCACTCAGCATTTATTAGGGCACAGATGGTGCTCTTTCTTTGGTTTCTAAAGAATACGCCTAAATATTAAAACAAACTTGGCTATCTGCCTCTTATCCTGTTCTTACACTCTGTATTGCCACAATAAAAATAACAGTAACCTTTGATCTAATCTGGAAGTCTTTTCTAATTTACACACAAAATTTAGCAATAGGATTATCAAGTAGAATCAGCCCACTCAAAACCGGAGAACCTGATACGCATAAATCCAGCACCTTAGTCACAAGCCATCGATAACAGGAACAAAAATTGGTAACAATTTTTCCAGTAACACACTACACCATCCCTGACTGCACTTCATGACTGTGTGTTTCTGGAACTGCAAGGACTATTCAATAACTTAAGCAGCAATTATCAAAGGAACAGGTTGTTTTTTAAGGCAAATAAAGAACATTAGCATGATAGGATTTGCTGTAAGTGAGCAAGGCCTTTTCCAAGACACTCAATGCCTTGGTTTGCATTATGATGAGAACTTGAAGTGCTTTCCCCTGCAGACAGCATAGGACATTTATTTCCCAATTTTTGAAAATTTACTAATTTCCAAGCTCACACACAGCAACCTCCGCAGAGACCAAGAGAACAACAGGCTGTCACAATATTCCATTCAAAATGTCCTAAAGTAAGATAATCTTGAATTTGTCCAGCAGATCTTGACAAAATGTTCTTGAACGTGCAGCTGAGATGCACATGCACATGATGGTCAACAGGTCTTAGTTACCCATCTTCACAGGCTTTCAGACTCACACAAAGCACACTGACTCTGGAAAAATCACACGTCATGTGCATCAAAATATGTATGACCAAACCAGAGCGGGTAGAGCAGGGGGTGGAGGGCCTGGAGAAAGATTAATCAGATTGCTTGAAAAGGATGTTCCCTATTGAGGACTACTTCACTATCTCACTGGTAACATGAGGTTAGCACCCAGTGCATGCTGCCAGAATCTACGACAAGAAATGTGTATTTTAAACAGCTGTCTTTACTTCAAAACAGCTCAGCCAATTGCATGCATGGATTGGTAAAGAAATCACTTCTGAACAAACATCATGTCCATAAAAGTAGTTTTAAAAGTACATTTAAATGCCAAAGATTTTACTAAATAAAATTATATAACACCCACTAAATCAGTTAGATCCTATATTTGTTTCAAAAATAAGCAATAGGTAGTAATTTTGGAAGTAATGATCCTAGTTATTTTCACTCCTGTAAATATAATAAACTAAATAAATCTAACTTAGCATATGGTACTAAATCAAAATTACAGTAAAATCATAATAAAAGTAAATAAAAACTCTGTCAATATAAATCATCCAGAAACAAACCACTGTCAAATATACATAAACAAAACCATAATCAGGTATGGATGCTAAAGAGACTGTTCTGCGGCTAGTCAAAACTATTTTTTACAGTCCACTCCCTTTGAGGTAATGGATTATGGCTGCTCCTATATCCCAGCCTCTCCCAAGGCAGCCCCACCTCCTGCCTCCTTGTCTTTTGAAACTCAGCCCGGCTCACGCCCCAAACTTTGCAGTACTTCCTGGTGTTTGACTGGCTTCCAGGAAATTCAGGCTGTTCCCTTTTCTTGGTATTGTGCATTTACATGATACATAACTTGAAACTACTGGTACATTCAATACTTTTAAAATTAAGGCTTGAGAACAACCTTCAAAATACCAGCAACAACAACTTACCTGAAGGATCCTGTACTGTCATTTCCTTACGCTTCATTACCAGCTTGTCTTTAACCCATGGGAATTCCTGTAAGGAATCCAAAAACACTTCAAAAGCTTTGGGTCCTCTGGTGGGGAGAATATCAAGGAGCATCATGGTTTTCCTCTGACTGGTGGTTTGGGCTTTTATTTCTTGAACATGAGTGTCTGTAAGAATCCCTTCTTGGTAGAGATACTGAATAACAAGTCCATCCACCAGCACCTCTGTGCAGAGCTCCACACGCAGGGAGCGTAAAAGCTGCTTGTCTCTGGCATCCATCCGGCAACCTAAAACGTGAGAAACAGAGTAGGGAAATGTGTGAAGATTAAAATTCTTTAACCTTGAACATCCAGAAGTGATGTTTGACACCTGTCAACATTTAGAAAGAATTAAGAACTCAGAATTACCATCCTGGGAATACTATTAATGATTTCCATCATCTTCTCTTTGCTCAGATTTCACTCTCTTACAAGGTAAAATGAAGCCATTTCGGGGAAATATTAGACACGAATAGAACCTTTGGCATTGGGAAGAGTGAAACCCATGCCAAATAATCTCGCTCACTAACTGGTTAAGGTCCATATTAAAGGCAGCTAAAGCACTTGCCAATCCTTAAGACACTCTAACTCCAAAAATTCAAGAGATGTCAAAACTGACCACTGACACAATTACAAAAGCAGTAGCAGGACTGGTAGATGCACCACAGCCAGGCAGCAGCAGCAGGGACAGAATTAGCAGGTAGCTTCGGCCTACACAATGTATTTTAAGTTTAGGAGGGGCAGAAATGTACCTTACACACCAGGTCTTTCTCCCCTCGAATCATCCTGCAAGATTGCTCTGGAACTTGACTGATCTGATGATGAGAAACTTTCTTCGAATTTCCATCTCAAATTTATCCACCTTCTATTTATAGGCATTTGTTCTGCTAAAACTGTTCTTTAGCTTAAGTAGCTCTTCTCCCTCCCTTTTAATGTGTTCACAGTAAGCAATCAGATAACCTTTGCCAGCTGCCATTTTACTTGACTAACGCTGATGAGACAAAAGCTGAAGATGCATTTTACAGGCACTTTGCAGAATAGTCAAGGTCCAGAGAGACCAAGATCATGACAGGAGTCCATGCCAGACCTATGACCCGAATCAAGATGTCTAGTCTATTCCTTAATGACAAACGTATCTCTAGGCCCATGAATGGTACTTGAAAATGACAGGACAGTATAATGAAATACTTTCTCATTACTAAATAATGAATCAAAAAAAGTGCAGTAGGTGTTGAGTGTGATTATCAAGGTTTCTAATAATTAAACTAGAAGCTGCTGTTTGAACAGCTAGACCGTGCAGAAACTCCATTCAGCTTGAGGATATAAGGAGAGACAAGAATTTTCAGAGCTTTTGTACAAAATCTGCTAAAGTGTTTTTATCATCAGAGGTGTTCACTGACTCCCAGGGCCCCGCCAAAGTTGGTTTAGTTGATCTGCTTGTTAACATCTTGGGCAGGCAATCAACAGAACATATTGGCATGTAAATGGCACCTCAGAGAGAATGCCAGGACCATGATAGAGAGACTGGAAAACCCTGTCTGCCACATCCTCTGATAAAGCTACTTCACAAAAATGCTTCCACTAAGTGCCAAAAGCACTACTGGTGGGTACGGGTACCTTCCTGGAGGATTTTCCTGGCTTACTCAGTGCATTTTTCATATACTGAAGTGAATTTCAAGGTGCTTACCTTGTGTCTAAGGATCACACGGGAATCAAAGAGCAGCTATCCTATGTCCTTAACACGTTAGTTTGCTAAGCAAAGCTCAAACATCAAACTCCATCATGAACAGAGATAATAGTGCAAGCAAGCAGCTGGAAAAAGAGCGGGCAAGAAAGAACTGGATTTCCCCACTTGATATAAGGGTGCTACTTTTGCAGAGGTGAAGCTGAAGATTCTGGTCTCCAACTACTGGAAGCAATCTCTGGACTAAAGCAAAATTCAGGCAGTAAATCCCACCACTTCTCCTTTCTAGAACACCCGTGAGCTCATGAAGCACTTGCAGAGTTCAAGATGGGCACCCAGCAGCAGGTCTGAGGGTGTTATCTCAACCCAGGCAAAAAACTGTTTCAGATGCTACGAAACTCTTGTAGTTCACATTCTGTATGGGCCACTGAGAGTCTCCGTCTAGGAGCCTCCTTGCCCATATGCTGGGTGAGGAATGTTGAGTCTTCCAGTCACTGCACTTGGTGAGTTCTCCTTCTCCACCACCAAAGCAGACAACGCTTTTTAAAAATAAAGCTCTTACAAACCATTTCAGTTTGTCCTTTTGGGCACTGAAAAATGCCTACCAAGCCATGAATCTGAAGGGGGAATTTCTGCTTTTGTCTTGCTGATTGCAGATTAGGTTTCAAAGTCCTGATAAACTTCCACGATGGAGTGTACTGATTTCTAACGTCTTCTTAAAGATTAAGCATTTCTCTGTATGTTTTTAAAGTGTTGGGACAGAGTTTAGTGCAACACAGAATTAATTTAAATTCATTTGAATTGCAGTCCATATCTAGGGATCCAAAGTAAACTCTCAACTAAATTTTGTCTAGTAATTCCAAGGAAAACGAAAAAGACGAGATGTCCATTTATCCAAAAGATGATATGGCTCAAACCTTCCCCAGATAGTTCTGAAAATGGATCTTTTCCATTGTGAAATTTTAAGAGATGTAGCCCACGTCCACCTGAATGAGCACAATCCTTGCTTCATTACCATACCAACACAGGCAGGTTTGCATTCCTTTGGATCTGACGCAGTCTGCCCATGAATGGGGGTAAAACTTTTGATAAAGACCCCTTCGGATCCTAAAAAAGGCACATTCACTTACTTCTCGGCTAGAAAAACTCTGGCGTTTTCCGGAACACCTATGGCACCGGGCTGCTTATGACTTGCAGAGCAGTCCCATACGCGGGCTAAGCTAAGCGTGAGGTCTTCCCTGCCTAACCCGTGAGTGATTCTGTCTACTCACAGCACGCCCGCGGGTTAAAAATCTCTCCCTTCCAAAAAGCCCAAGCCTTTAACTTCNTGCCAGGAGGAGCTGCTGCCCGTGCTTAGCGAGTGGAGGGCCTGTTTCTAGAATGACATTAGAAATTACGAAATCGGAGTTTTAATGGCATTAGGAGCAGCTGGTCCCATTACTTTCTAGGAATGCTGGTTCCTATTTGCAAGTGTGCGCTAAGCCGAACTGCATCCCCGTACTGCATTGTCGTATCGAGCACAGAGCAGTGTTATGTCGAATACTATACATTATTTCATCTGAAGAGCCTAAAAACCGTGAAACTTTCACAGATGAAACCCATTTAATAATGTAAGATCCAGCCTGTGTCTACTACAGTGCTATGCATATTGTCGACGTTTTATTAATCTATTACTGAAATAGAGCATCATTGAATTCACATCGTTTTATGAGAATACCTTGGAACCAAAGTATGGCAGAAGAGAGAAGACTATGATTTATAGTGCTATAAAAATGAGGCGGTGTCACTTTCTGTCACATATCTTCGAAGAACTTTTTTCCATCTTTGCCTAGGTGTCAGGTGTTACACTGGATTGAGCAGTGTCAGCCCCTTTTGCTCTCGTGTTGGGACCGCAATAGCGATGAAAGGAAAAAAAATGCAAGATCCTGCAGTGCTGGAACGTGCTACCTTGAAGCTGCAGGCAACCACAGCGAGCTGGCTGTGGTCTGCATAGCATGCTAATGCCTACCCTCTGGAAAAGCAGGAAAGGTGGTGGCTGCAGCTGCTGCTAGAAACGTTGTCACCGTCTGAATCTTATTTGTACACTCGGTTTAGACTAATCATACAGATTGAAGGGTATTTGAAAGATTTAAGGGTATTTGGAAGCTAGTTATGGAAACCTTTACGTGCCTTTCCTAGATACCACCCCCAGGAAATAATTGCCATGGAAAAATGTAACCGAAGGTATTATTGCTGGAGCTCACATGCTCATGTGCTTAACATGATATTTATCTACAAGATTTCACATAAAGATATGCAGTCGCAGTCAGGAAACTTAAATCTTTTTCCTTTGATTTTCCTGGGGCTTACAGCAAAGCTGAGAATTTATGTGGACACAGAATGTAGATCAGTCTTAGAGGCCAAGGTTCTATGCTGATTTTAAGAAATGTTTAAAAATATATATACATTTATTATGTGGCCAGGTTCTGCAAAGGTGCTACTTTATTGGGAATTTTAAAGCAGTGTTTTGGTTTGATTGACATAATGCTTGTATTTACAGTTGTTCCCAGGCAATTATTTGGATACAGGAGGTTAAATTGCTTGTGAAAAACTGATAATATCTTATTCCAATACATTTATNGCAGGCCGCAGCTCCCGCAGCCGCCCGGGGCCCCCTGCCGGCCCCCGCCCCGGCCTTCCCTGCGGCACCGCCTCCGCCTCCGCCTCCGCCACCGGCGGAAGCCCGG